>RQTK01000129.1:423492-529404 GCA_003991915.1 Elysia chlorotica | reverse complement strand
AACAACAACAACAACAACAACAACAACAACAACAACAACAACAACAACAACAACAACAACAACAACAACAACAACAACAACAACAACAACAACAACAACAACAACAACAACAACAACAACAACAACAACAACAACAACAACGATAACAGCTTCAGCCATAACAGCAATGATAAACTACGATGATTATGGGGAGATTAAGACTATAATATTGCGATTCATAGAGGTCTACTTGTACGTAGCTATTTCCTTGGTTTGGTTCAAAGTTGACTTCTGAGGCAACTAGGGTGAATCAGTCGCTGATTGAGGCTTCAAACAAAGAAAAACTACTGCATATCTTTTTCATTTCCAGTTAACAAGAAAATTTAGTTCTAGGAAGATAGAGTGATAATTTTTTTCAATATATATAACTCAAAGAATATAAATTATGACTTGTGCATTATCCACTCTGGTTGCTTCACATAATTTTGTATTTTGACGTCAGTGAAAGTTTGTTTTACATGTTCTATTGGCATCAATTTTGGGCCTACTGCATAGCACAATGTAGTCTAAGGGGAGTAAATTGCCAATTAAGTGATTTTATAGAAGCTTGAATCACACCTTTGTGTGTTATGAGGGGGAACGACGTTAATAAGTTTAATTTTTTAGGCCTAGATCTAAATCTAGATTGACTTATCGATTTACGGTTTTACACATATAGACTACATAGTTTGAGAAAACTGCAAATTGAGATTCAGTTGTTTGGTTGATTGTTTTTATGTTGCTGTTTTTGTTGTTGTTATCATTTTTTAAAACTATTCTTGAGCAAAGAGATGATGATAAATAATATCTGCAGGCTTTCCCATGGTACATTTCCCATCGTTTACTTCAAGAATGGGGGAGCAGCCAAAAAGAAATTATGCCATGAACGATAACTCTTTTGTAATTTAAATTTAGTTTATATATAATGTTTTTTGTAATAGGATATTATATAAACACAAAACGTATTTTTGTCTATTACAACTAATTTATTTTGTAACAGTAATAATACTTAATTTTATGTTGAAGAAAACATTATATTCTTTTTTATTTTGTATAATAAATATAATTCTAAATATAACATTCTGTCTTATAACTTAAAATTGATTGAAGCTGGTCTTGCATCTTTGCACTTAACGTTACTCTGGTTTCTCTTCACAACGCATAAATCTTTCGCCTTTTACTAAAGATTTCCGTGGAGAGGAGCAATATAATGAGTCTAAAGACTATTTTTCAAACCCTACCTAGTAGGGTAAATAATTCATCAACTCCAGCAGATCGCTTACAAATTAATGTCATTCATAGATTGATGCACCAACTCCCATACTCGTTGTGTAATCAGAAATTAGAAAGCTTCTTTAATCAGCCACGTACTTATTTTTTATTGAGGATGGTTGCAAGTACAACGCGGTGGTGAGCTTATGAATCGTCCTGAAATATGGACTCACAACCGGAGATCTAAAAATTGAATGTAAAATCCTGTAATGCAAGAGAGAGAGAGAGAGAGAGAGAGAGAGAGAGAGAGAGAGAGAAGAGAGAGAGAGAGAGAGAGAGAGAGAGAGAGAGAGAGAGAGAGAAGAGAGAGAGAGAGGAGAGAGAGAGACTGTGGTGAGAAGGAAAGCGGCAGAGAGAGAGAGAGAGAGAGAGAGGCATGACCAGGCACCAAGAGATATAGGAATGCGCACAAAAGGATTCACCTAACACCATTTCCAACCGCAACAAAATAATAATTATGCTTAGGTTATAGCCTAACATAAATAGCATTTGTCATTTAAAACTTCTGAATTATTGACGGCAAATCACACTTAACATTTGATGAACATGCCTTTATATCTGATTAGACAAGGAGTAATTTGATATGATTATAAATTGCATCATTCAATTATAGTAACTCACTCAAATCAGAAACCAGCATTTTTTTCTTTTTCGTGTCTCTCTCAAAATGCATTGCGATATATAATTTTTCTCAAAGATAGTACCCATAATATTATTCACACGTTTAAGAGTCAATGATAAACAAACAAAGAGGAAACAATGCAAAACAAAATAAATAAAGAACAAACAAAAAAAAGCAAAAAAACAAAACAACAACCACTACATGACGATGTACATTTTCACGACTAGTTATCAAATAGTCGTTGTCTTTGATGAAAAACAACAACCATAGATAAATAAATAGCGCTAGATCGCTCAGTGATGTCACAGCGCGTCGTCACCATCTCGCCCAAGCTTCCCTTTTTTGCAGCGAGAATTTATTTCATATGAAAAGTGTTACAGTAAACAGAGTAGACGCTAAAAAAAAAGGCCGCCTCGTCTCATATTGCGAGATCTAAGCGCTGCGCTTAGATCTGGCGTCAAAAGGTGCGTGGGCGCCTGAAAGGTGATCGGAAATGAAGAAGGCCCGTATTTTGAGCTGGACCAAAGAGATTCCCTTATAAATAACTGGACATAGATCAGTAAATAGTAATCGTAGCGATAATCTGAAAACAGATTCGTAATCAGCGATCCAAAATTAATAATGTCTAAGCGTGCAGATGCTAAAAAAAATGCATAATAAACAATTCCATAAAAAAAAAATGTTTTTATTCGATTCAGACATTGAAGAATGCGTGCGATTTCCACCCCCGCAAACTTTCACCCCTCCATGCCGTATCTGTGTTGTGTTTGAATTCGATACACTTTGGATTGTGGTGCCACGTATCTTATTATAATTATTATTACAACAAATCTAAAGCATTCTAAAACCCAAGATGGACACAGACCAAACAACAAAGCTTATAGTTGCTGAAATTGGTTGTCTTTTTTTTTCTTCTAAAATAATGTGGTCCTAATTTTGAAAGCAGAAGCTGAAATGTGGCTGGTTTCATTCTAGTGTACTGCACACATTTTTCCTCATCTGCGAGTATTTCTTTCATCAGATGATGGTATTCACCGTATTGATTACGGCGTTGATTTACTTGATGGACCCAGTAGCGTCGTCTATTTTTTTCTTTTTGAGTGCAGCCATTTTAGTATCATCCATTGAAGTATTTCTTCATTCACATCCATCTCCTATAAGTATAAATGGTTGCAAGTACAACGCGGTGGTGAGCTTATGAATCGTCCTGAAATATGGACTCACAACCGGAGATCTAAAAATTGAATGTAAAATCCTGTAATGCAACAAACTTTGGCTTGATTTTTGGGGGGAGGGGGATGGAGGGGGAGGGGTGCTCGCATAGATCAAATTTTCCGCAACTTGTGTTGGCTTAACTGAAAGCTTTTGCAAGTCTTGCAATTTTCTGTAGCAAGTTCTACCACTATGAATCAAAACGTTCGCGGAGACAGATCAACTTGGTTGGAAGCATGCATTGGCCTTAACTGCAGCTTGATGCCCACGCAAGTTCACCCGTGGACGTTTTTGTTTTTATTTGCATAATCACAGGGTTGTGATCTGATCCTATATCAGCTGCTGGATTATGTCTTACTTACATTGTATAATTGATATTCTAAATCTTTTTTTATGAGGATAATAATAATATATTTGGTTTCTTGTAACGTCTACGGGACATTTCTACGTGTATGGTTCTTTTTGTGTCGGAAGAGATGTTCAACCACTGCCATTTCATGTTTTTCAACGAATCGTATTTATAAGCATCTCGCCTCACCTTGCTTTTACCAAGGCCAGTTACAATAGTACTTTTTGACCAACTAGAGTAATGTCCCTGTTTTACTTTCAGTTTCATCAGATGTGACACTTTCAGATCTTCTAATGCCAAAAGTCAAATTAAAGGTTGTTTTTTTTTCTTCGATGAATATTAGTGTAGATCTACATTTAAATCTAAGTAATTGTATATATTCACTTTACAGTTTACAATACTCTGAAGGCCCAAATCAGTGCTAAACTTCAGCATCGATTTTGTGGGGGAAAGCAGAACAAGCATCTTGCTGCAATTTGAAGGAAAGCTGCGACTGCGAGGGTATTTACAATCTCTCGAATCTAAATCTAAGACCAAAATCCTATAGACCTAGAATCTAGATCATGAGATCTAAGGTTCTTTCTTAGAAATGTTAACTAATATAGAACTGGTCTTACACATAATGTTTAGATTTCGGCGTAAGACTTTAAATCTTTTATGAGAACAGATCTCATTTATTTTCGAAGTGGCTGCTCGTGCATTACCAATATATGCAAAGACGAAATTCTATTCTTACGTAAGTTTTTGCAATGGCACCCACTTCTCACAGTTCTTGAGGATCACCACCCCCTTCCGGTCCGAACTTAGTTTCTTTTTCTTCCTCCCTTTCTCTGAGTCTTACTCTTAGTTTGGGTCTCTCAGTCAATCAAGAGGGCTGGAGAGCGAGTCAAAGTTGAAAATGGCCAGCTTTGAAATCGACAAAACGTTCTATTGTTTTGAAGAGTTTGAAATTTAAGTGAAGGAATTTCTTTTTGTGAAACTGTACAGAAAAAGTTTTAGGATGGAAATAGGAACTCAGGCATGTTCTTTTAATATCTTGAACTCCAGATCTATATGTTTACAGGGATGACACTTTCCGGTATCACGGTAATATAATTTGGGTCCGGATCCTCTGGAAATCTTTCTATCTGAGTCTTATTTCCGGAAAACACTTCTTTCAGAAAGTTCTGGAAAGTTTGCCCCACGCCACCGTATTTATTTTTCCTGGAAAAAAATCCACATTACTATGTGCGGTTTGGCCTTCATAAGCTTAGACACACAGTGACAAAGACCATTGTTTTTTGTTGTTGTTTTTTATTTAATTGGCTTAACTGAGCTTATGTCTGAACTCAAGAAACATCAACCAGCCTTTTCCAAGGTCACACTCACATATTTCAGATTTATTTTACAAGTGAAAATCAATACGCCTATATTCTGAATCATGCACCCTTATGGACGACTCCACTGCTTATAGCAAAACGATGTTGTTCCTGATTAATATACAGCAGTAACAACTACGGTTAATTGTACAATTAAAACCTGAACAGAAAGGAATTAACTCAAATTTTGCGAGTACAGAAAAGAAAAGTGAAAAAGAATGTTTATCGACATGCAATGTCTTTTAATTTAAAAAAAAAAGAATTTACATAGCATAATTTTTTTTAGTTTTGGCACTGCGGGTTACCGTCACTAGTATCAACCTCTAGTTTTGTTTATCTGATGGACATCGATTATTATTCTTCCGAATAATACCGATCTGTCCATTTTAATCCAGTCCTCGCCGTCTTTTCCGCCAAATTGATTCTTACTGGAGTGTTACATCTGACTCAGATTTTTTAAATTTTTATTTAAATGACGAAACAACAGCCAAACTGTTTTTAAAGCTTATTAATAATTGACTTAGCACAATTTTCAAACTCTGGGCATTCTGCTTATTCATAGAAACTGGTGGCAGAGAAAAAGGAAAATATGATGTAGTTTTATCATGTGTCTAGTATACTGCTACTTTTTTTTTATTCTTTTATTTCAGTTTGAAACCATGCTCACCCTTTCCATTTGGCCTTTGGAATAAGCTACTGTATATCACCAAGAAACAATAAGTCCTATCGAGGATATGGATAAAATCAAGGAAAGCAAGAATGATCTCCAGCCTAACCAGGCAAAGCACACTGGATGGGCCAGTATGCCATCAACCACAGCCTTTAGAGCTATAAACTTTGAACTTTTTGTAAAACCAGTAAGTTAACAACAATTATTATTTTCAAAATCCTAAACTTTGCTTCCACGTAGTTTTTGGTCACAATTCTTTTCTCTTATAATTAAAAATAAGATTTTGTTTTGTTAGCTTTTTTTTAAACATTGCTATCCAAATTCACTTCATGCCAGTGTCATTATCTTTGACTCATAATCAAGTTTTAATTTTAGATATACAATACACCTTAAACTCAAAAAACATTGAAACAAACTTATCTCATACCACCTTAGAATCTAACAAAGCAAGGGTGTTGTGGGTCTGAAGTGGACTGTAACAAATTTATGGGCGCTCTATGATTATCGATTATGCATTTAGATGCTAATTAATGAATTCATTTGTCAATAAAAAAAAATTTGTTACTGTTCTCATTATATATACATGTAATATGAATTCCGAATTTCGCCTATAGATAGTTGACCTTATCTTAGCCAGTTGGCTTTTACACAAGTTTTAGGTAAAAATCAAGTTTTCTAATGGATCTTCAATTACTTAAAATACTCTGGTAATATGAAAGATGATTTAAATATACACATTATCAGGCGGTACTTTTTGTCTTTGAAGGATGTTGCTAGACAAATCACTAATTTAATCAAAGGCTATTATAATTCATATTTTGTAATTGAAAGAAAAACATTTTTTGAATAAAGGATTGTTTCTCTTTCCTCAGAACAAGTTTGTGATGGCTTTTGGAGCAATAGCTTTTACTACTTGCATTTCCTACATTGTGTACATGAATATGACAGATGATAAGAAGAAAACAACCTATGTAACATTGGATGAGGATGGGGGCACAACAGTAAGACCAAGGCCATCCAGATGGGATTGATTATGGTATTTTAATGTATTTATGGTTGGGTGGCAAAGAGATAGAATGGCATGACAGGGGGCAGAAATGGAGAGTGAGAGAGAGAGAGAGAGAGAGAGAGAGAGAGAGAGAGAGAGAGAGAGAGAGAGAGAGAGAGAGAGAGAGGCAGACAAAGACAAAGATAAAGAAAGCCGAGCTGACATAGTCTGACAGATGGACAGACGTAGATTTTGTGGGGAATTATAAAATTGATTTCTCTATGATTATGACATTTAAAGATGCTTGTGTTTTATGTTAATTGTCTGTAGTGTAATTAAACATGATAATATTGTCAAAATAAAAGTGAAACATAAACTCATGTATGTGCTGATGCATTGGTCAATTACATCTCAATTTTAGGTGTGTTATAGTTGTTGTTTTTTAAGTTTAGCCAAAGAAAGAACCTTATTTTAAAGCACTACTAATACTTCCGCCTGTATTTCAAATAGAAATTGAGTGAGCATGCATCACACTATCTCGCCATTGCAACAACACTGTGGGCTCTTTTCGTGATCTGTCTCACTAAATCTATAGCCTCTGTTTATATTAAACAGTGATTGTAAAGTATATAAAAAAGGGGTAATTGGTGCCTTGGAAATGGTTTATATGGAGCCACAGTTTATCTTTAACTAGGTTGATCTTCAGCAGATTTGCAGGATTTTCATTAAAATTCATTTTGAGTACAGTTAAACAATGGGTTAAGCTAGTCATAGGCGCATTTACTCATAATTTATTTATTCAAGTAAGACTTTCTTCATTCTCTACCTTACTGAGAACAAATAAGTCAGACTTACCAGCATCTCAATGATAAAGAGTAATTAAATTTATGCTTTCTTCATTCTCTGCCATATACTCAAGAGAAAGTCAGGACTTACCAGCATCTCAAAGATAAGGAGTAATTAAATTTTCGCTTTCTGCATTCCCTACCTTACTGAAAGTGAGAGAAAATTAGTCGGACTTACCAGCATCTCAATGATAAAGAGTAATTAAATTTATGCTTTCTTCATTCCCTACCTTACTGAGAGAAAATTAGTAGGACTTCTATCGTGATCGCTTGTCCAAAGCATTTTTCTAGATTTTTTATGTAACTGGAATGTATACTGTTTTCAGAAAGTTGTAGAAATAATGAGTGAAGTGCAAATTTTGTTCACTTATCTGTAAATGAGAGATGTAAAGGCTCTGAGTAAAAGTGCGTGTATTAAAACTTTTAATGGCAATGTCGACTTAAAGTCATATCAAAATTCTTGTCATTGCCAATGTCAAGTCCAGTCAATTTTATTGAATAATTGAATATTTGCACATTAAAACCTCTGATAAGTAATAATGATATATAAAAAAACAATTTGTACACAAAATTCTTATCTAACCTTAATAATCAGAGATAAATATTTAGAATTTGGCTTGATGTGGCCATACTGGACTTTTCCAAAGAGTGCCAATTAGGACTATCTTGCCCTGTCCAAGTGTGCCGAATAATACATGTAGAAATAAAATAATTATTGAATTCATCGACATGGCATTATAAAATTGGATAACCTTCTATAATTGAATCCAACTAATTGCACATGGTCATCAATTTTTACATCCACAAAGGCCTTCTTTCTCATCAATATAATAATTCATTGTTTACATGTTAATAACAAACAAAATAAAATTTAACTTTAATCCTGTACCTTTATTCCTCAATAATTTTTCCAATAAACATTTGGTCCCCAGTCTCATATTGAATTCTTAGTAAGTAGGTGACAAGGCTGTGTTTCTCAAGCCTATTTATTTATTCATTTTTGTTTGTTTATATCACTCCACAATCCATACTGATTTTGCGAAAGAAGAAAATGATCATCAACATAATTCAGCCTTAAAAACAAATTTCATAAAGGTTGATGAAGAACTTGAGTGAAAGTATCACACCATGTACTAATTTTTTCAAGGCTTCAATAGACTGAATAAAATTACTATGGACTATACTTACTAAAACATGAACACTTCAAACTCTAGATGAGTGCATTTTTTTATTGATTAATTACAATCCAGAAATCATAATGAGAAGGTTTTTTTTTTTACAACACTTGTTTAAAGGTATAAATTCAGGATACACACACAAAAACTTGAATTAAGAAAAGTGTAACTGTAATTAGTGTAAAAGATGTTTGTTTTCATTTTTACTTGGACATTTTAAACCAGTCAATTGCAATTGGTTCTATTTTCCAAGCTGATATCAGAAGTTGCAACAGATTCAATGTTATTTCTTTTTACTTCATCAAGCTATTTAGCATTATTGAAATTCTCACTGAAAAGACATGCGGAAGTAGAACATAAGAATCAAGATTAGGCAGTTAACACCAAATAAAATAGGCTCTTCTTTCTCCATTTATAACTCTCACTTTTATTTTAAATTTCATTCAATTCACAGCACTATTTAATACTGTTGTTATATGGACACTACCTCATGTATTAATTGAACATAAGGGTTTAATTATTATAGTATGTTTTTAATCAACCATTTTATAAATTAGGAAAAGGCCTACCTCTAAAATAAAAAAGAAAGAAAGAAAAAATTAAGTACCAATAGAAAGAGATATCTTTGTGCCTATGTGCTTATATATACATGTACCATCATGGGCTTACAATAACATTCAAAAGTATTGTGGAGTCACTAATTGAATCCCATGTTTCCTGAACACTTAAAAACACTCATTTTTCCCTAGTTAAAGTCCAGTGTACTGCCATAGTAATTTTTTTTAATCATATGCAACATACTAAAAATGGAAATTTTTGTATCTAAACATTTGTAGGTATACATGTATTGAAAAGACTCCTAAATGTTGACATCGTAATCCTCATAATAACTGAAACTGAGAAAAGTAAAATCATAGCTATCTTCAACCTTTTAGTCTTTATATAAGTTCCTCAGTCTAAATCTCATATCTGCTGACAGTCAAAATAAATAAATTGTGCTCATTTAATTTAATCTACGATGGAAAGTCTAAAAAGTCAAAGGCATAATTATTCTGCATAACACAAACATAACAATAAATTATTTAAGTTGACTTATTAGTTCTATTGACACAACCACTCACTCAATCGAATCCATTCCCAGCAAATCATAAATTTCCCTTGGTTAAGTGCCTTGAGTCGAGTGCCAATATAATTTACAAAAACCACAAGTAGACATACTGAACTTCCACAAAAAGTTGCATAGAACATGTAATTGTAAATATTAAAATACTCCAAACACTAAAGTACAAATTAGACGAGTTTATATTTTTCTTGGGTAAAGTTAAAAAATAACAAAATCATTCAAAGAACATAGATTTTATATCACAATGGACAGGTTGACGTAATGTTCCCTTGCATCAACCACTTCCTTTTTTTTTTTTTCAAAATGTCCTCTCATACTTTGGTTTAACCTTCACCGCCACTCGCGGGTGAAAAACACCCAGGCTGTAAAATATCTTCATTATTCTCTTTAATTGGGCCAATTTTAAGAGTAAAGCTTATATGTATTCCTCAATGTGTGTTTTATGTTTCTATTTGTGTTGTTCGTGTCTGCGCATAATAATTTATAGATATTTTGTGAATTTTTGTTCTGAACCATAATATGGTTCCTTGAAATTGAAGCCAATCCATTGGTAAGTGAAAAACACCTGTGCACCCGTAAATAGGCTTAGGCAATGGTTATACTCTCTGTCTATATCTCTTTTTCTATGACTCTTTCTTACTTTCATGCTGTCTCTTTCCCGAACTCTCTATTTCTCACCCTCTTTCCTGCTCTCTCTTTCCCTTTTTTGCTGTCTCTCCCGCACTCTCTCCATTTCTTGCTCTCTCTCAAATGGTATAATAAGCTATTAGCTATTTATGTCTCTGCTCCTTCTCCTCCTGATCCTCCGTCTTTACCTTCTCTCATCCGCCTGCAACTCCTACCACCTGCCTCTTCTCCCCTTGTCCTTCGTCATCCTCCTATTCTCCTGCCTTCACCTCCTCCCGCTCTTCCTCCGCCTGCACTTATTCCTCCTCCTCCTCCCCTGAACCTTCTCCTACTCCTATTCCCTCCCTCTTTCCTCCTCCTGTTCATTCGCCTGCACTTCCTCCCTCCTGTTCATCCGCAAGCATATCCACCTGCTCCACCTCTCCTCTGCTCTTCCTCCTCCTCCTGCTTCTCCTCTTCCTACTGTTCATCCTGCTCACCTTCCACTCCTCCTGTTCCTGCTCATCATCCTCTCCTGCTGCTGCTGCTGCTCCTCCTCTTCTTACACATCACCCTAGCGCTAATTTATTTTATTTCTCTTTCCTCTTCCTCTTCTTATTCCGCCTCCTCCTCCTTCTTCTTCTCCTCCTTCTTCTATTTTACTTCTTTTTCGTTCTTAGATAAACAGATTGACAGATAGAGACTATAGAAAGAGAGAGTAACACACATAGAGACGATGTTAAGGGTGGTACATGTATACACAATCCTTGTAATAAGCCTTGCTAGGCGTAAAAAATAGTTTTATTTGCAAAGAACCAGATAGTTATAGAGATAGATTTATAGATAGACATATAGATTAGATAGATAGATAAACAGACAGATAAGTAAATAGATTGATAGCTAGATCAATAGAAAGATGCATAACTATTAGCTGCCATTTTGCATTTTTTTTTACCCTCTTTTTGGGTCACTGGGTGAAAAACATCCATGAGTGGCTTAAATTAACGCACATAATGAGTGGCGGTGAAGGTTAAATAGAATTCAGAATAAATTTTGATTTAATATAAAAATTATAACGACAGCCAATTAAAGGCAACATTGTTTTTACAAAGCAAAATTGAAAGACATTCTTTTCAGAAAGAAATAACATATTTTATGTACATATATTCTTAAATAATGACAATAACGGTTTTTACCTTATATACATCTGGTGAAATGATTCGTTTTAAATGTACAAAATTAAATGATTGAAACTTACTTGTGATAAATAGTATGGACTTTTCTTGATTGATATTTCTTTGAGTGAACATATTTGTTCTTCACATCTCATAAGTATAATTTTTTTGAAGAGATAACAAAAAAGAGTTGTTTTTTATAATTAAGGATAACCAAATATTTTACGTCAAATTGAAATAAGATAACTGGAAATCATTTTACTGAGCCATATCAATGTAAGTGATAATTGCAAAAACCAATAAAAATACCAAAAATAAAATAACTTTAATAAGTTTCAATTTATAGTTTATCTTTACCTCAAGTAATGATTGTATTAAGCACATTTCTGACAACTATTTCCTTGTGAAAGAGTTCATCATCTGACGTCCTCTAAATTCATACCAATATGTAATAATGTATACTGGAACACATTCAAACCTTAAAGCTCAAATTAACTTTTAAGGTACATCATAGTTACGAGTTGTTGTTTTTTAAAATGAAACAATTCCTGTCTGAAGTCTAGTTGCATTAGATACATAAAACATATTCTAAAATGGTTATCACAATGGGATATATTACTCAGGAAAAGTTCAACATTTCTTTTTCTTTCTTTTTTTATACTTCCTGCCACCTATCAATTATTTTGCAAGTGTTGCAAACCAACCTCACCCCTCCAAGCCCCTTATAATGTTTTTCTTTTTTTGGTAATCAACTGAATTTGTTCAAATCTTTCAAGAGAAAGCATAGAATTGAGGTTAAAATAATTATCACAACATATATATTAACTGAAACTCGTTTAAATTTCATTATATTTTTAGTGTGCTGGAAACAAAATTCATTAATCACAGTCGAGGTACATATTTTGGTGCTTGCATATCTATCGAAGTGTAGTACAAGACAAACGCCGCTGAAGTCTGGTGAAGAAATAAATTATGCAGAAATTAAAATTGTATTTAATTTTCTTTTTATCTGTAACAATTTCAAAGAATATGTCACAACTATTGATAGATGAAAAGAGTCAAATTTTCTCTTATCTTGTCTTAACCAGATCTAAGACAGTCCATTCAGATGCTTTAAAGTTATCTAAGAAATTTTCTCTCAACATTTCACAGTAATGGTAATGATGAAAAAGTAAACATCCTTCATCGACAATGCTTGTGCTTAAAAGGAGTCTAAGATTGGTTAATTTATTCATTTCTTAATTTCAAACATGTTAAGTAATATACAGTATTTTTTTTAATAATTGATAAAAACTGATGCAAAAACTCCAAGCCAACAAAGGTGGTTCTATTTTAAGGAGAAAAATGAAATGACACTGTTGTGATGAGAAACTAAGCAGTTATAATTTGGTTTTAAAACAAACTCAAAAATAGAGAGGCAGTCTATAGATGTGAGCAATTACTTTTTATCTACATATTCCCTCTGATGGGAAAATATTTTAGTGCGTTATAATTTTTAAAAAAAGGGGTTCAAGCAATTTCGGACAATTGAGACACAATGATTTATAACCCTACCTTTACGTCAGAGGTTGAAATTTCATACACATCTTGGTCATCAAATTTGTACCATTTCTTGCTAACAGAGTTACGACAAAATGCTGTGTCTGAAGAGGCAAAGAATAAAATCATTCCATGAATAGTTCATTCAATTTTTTAATTCGTGGAACTAAATTATTTTTTAGATCTTCGCTGTGCATCACACAAAAGGATTTATATTATTTTTTTTTAAAGATACCATACACACACTCTAAAGCAATGGTAGTTGTACTTTACTGAGTTTTACTTTTTTTTTTACATTATTCTCCTTATAAACCCTTTCAAACTCATATTAATTTATTGACTCTGGCACTTTAAGTTTTTCAAAATTATGCATTTCATTGCTGTTAAAATTGCTTTAAAAAGTTTTATCTTTTAAGGTGAAAATGGTACATTCGACAAAATATGTCTTAGATATATTTTATTCAAATCTCATGAATGTAATGTTTATCAATGAAATAATTAATTTTTAGAGACATGGTTATGAAATTGCTAAGACAAATGTGAAGAGAAAAAGTTGTTTTTTTTTTAACAGACTTATTTTTCCTTTGTTGGGCCTCCATATTGTAACATATCCAACTATTGCCAATATAATGCTGTTTAATATGAATCCAAAACATTTTTAATTATTTTGTTTTCCTTCAACAATGTCATACGCATTTACTTACAATGTCCACCTTCCATAGTGCCATAGTGATTCTGAAAAAAAGATGAATATTCCACTCTCAAAAATTGAATCTTTACAAAAATAGCAAAGAGGGTATATTTTGATATTTTTTTCACTTAGTATTTTCCTATTGACCCTTGTTGTGAGTATTTTACTTTTTATTTATGCATTTAATTCATCAACATTTTGATATATCTACATCCTTTTTTGTATCCTGGGTATGTAAACATAAGTGGATTCCACTGCATCCGAAATACAGTTGTTCACAACATAGGTTTATACAGGTGTTACTGTAATCTGTTAGGCCAAGTTCATTTCTGACTCTCAGTAACTGTGCATAAACAAAAGATGATCGAAAGCACACACAAAAAAACAACCAATGAACTAAAGAGAAAAGGGAAGTAATAAATGTTAAAATATTGGCTTTTTCTTGGCATGACTATAGCGGGAGCTTGCTTACAGCAGAATTTTTCTTCAAGAACCAAAAGTTCTGCAGTAGTCATATTTTACTGTAAATAGTCAACAATGTTTCAATTAATTTTTTTTTTCTTTTTAAAGCCTAAGCTTCTAAAGGCAAAATAACTAGTAAAGTTACTAAGAAGCCTGGCTCTACTTCATTGTGTAATGGGCAATCTATAGCCCTTCCCTCCCATAAAAAAGATTCAAATCGGCTCATACCTCTACAATCTGAATGTCCCGAGTTCAACAATCAAAAAGCTTTCTGTGAAAGGAAACAAAAAAGCCTTCACACTTACAGAGATTCCATACAGGTTGTAAGAACTGCGAGGTGGGGGTCCTGTAATGTACGGAGACAGGTTCAGATCATTCACCGGGAAGTCCACATAGCTTGACTTCTTTTGCATCCACATGCCTTCACTGTAAAATCTAAATTCAGAGGCATGTATCTCAGTGAAAATAAAAGGCTCAGCCTTAAAAACTTAATATGTAAAGTATTTTTAATTCTAATTATTCATTATGTATTTTTACTAACATCCCTAGGATTGCAAGAAAAAGGATTTAAAAAATTGAACAGACTAAAATTTCAAAGAACTGATATCCCTTCCACAAATAGTAATAATAATGATAATGATAATAATAATAATAATAATAATAATAATAATAATGATAATAATAATAATAATAATAATAATAATAATAATAATAATAATAATAATAATAATAATAATAATAATGATGATGATGTGCATCCGAAATACAGTTGTTCACAAATATAGCGACACGTGCTACAGCAGGACATTTCAAGTATCACCATTTGTTCTACTACATAAAGCCTTTTACTATTGCTTGACAATGATGAACTTGGATACAGCGGGAGAGGGGAGCAATATTTGGTTCCAAATGAACTGTCAGTCAACCCATACATTGTAATGCGCTAGTCAGAATCCTGAGCACATTTTCCATCTGTCTTTGCCAAAGGCTGATTCTAAGAAAGGATGCTCCCGTGTAGTGTGATAGTACTGATACTGTGTGTGATAATAAAGTGGCGGAAGGGGTGTTCAACAAGGATGTAAGGATGGGTTTAGTCAGCTGATGAATGAGGTGAAAGTGTAACTCTCAAAAGAGATAGAGAGAGTCAGGATGGGTGCGTGGGGGGATTATACAGGTGTTACTGTAATCTGTTAGACCAAGTGCAAAATTGAACAACTAGGCTCCCTTTCAGTCATTTTTAATTACCTGTTAAGCCCTACAAGAAGAATTGGAGGCAACTTCCATATTTCTATTTTCTTCTCAGAGTCTCTCTCTACTTTGCACCTTGGACATTTCCATCTACTGCTTCCAGTCATCATTTCTGGTTTCAAGAATGCACGGATGCAGTCCTGAAATATCAAAAAGCTCAAATACATAAAGTATAGCTGTTTGTTTAGATGAAACTTTTAAGACTGAGAAGTGAATTGTGGTGATGACATAATAGCAAAATTCATTCAATGTCTGAGGGTATATATAATGTGATATAAGTTTTAGGCACAATGACAAGTCCTAAAGTAGGAAAGCATACTTTTAGATCTGTTTCAAAGTTTCAAAGAATACATCAGCAACCAATTTTGCAACAAATCAGACAAGGGATGTAGAATGGAAATGCACTTTAAGTTTTGAACCAGCAAAATGTGAGCTTAAATTTCTCACCCTTCTGTAAGCCCCTTTGTTAGGGCATTAGAGCAGTATAAGCCCTGATAGCTGGCGTTGACAGTCCTACTGGTATTAATGAATATAGACCTACATTTCAAACAATGAATAATTTACTTCCTTGGTATGTACAATCTCTCCTAAATTTACAATACATTTTTTTTTATACCGATGCATATTTATCAGAATCAAACATAACAGACAGAGAAAACATAATTGATACCTGAAACAAGGTACTACTAAAAACAGCTTCAGTTTAAGCTTGGTGATCAAATTTTAATTACACCTCTCAAGCTATTGTATTTGCATTATATCTGAAAAAATATACAGTAATGTACCTAAGATAGTCAACTAAATAGAGAGCAAAAGCATTGGTAAAACCACTTTCTGCTGACACTGACAGACTCGAAATGGTACAATAGGATTGGCTTTTCAATTCGAATCTATTCTTTGAGTTGATTGAATGTTTGAAAATTAAACATTTTTGTAGGAATGTGGATCAATAGGCTTGTTTTTATTGTGTTTTTTTTTAATAGCTTTCCAAACCAATCACTGATAAACTATTACTTTATGTTATAAATAAATCTTTCAACTATTCCTTACATTTCATAGTATTGGAAGTATAATAAGAAAAATTAGATTTAAAAACACACAATGGGAGAGGCAAGTTGGGCTATCTGATGTATAGTCTTTGAAAATAAAAGATTTTCTGATATGATTTAAAATCTTATTTACAGTGATAAGAGATAATTCTTAACAAGCGTAGATATTTGTATCTTGCCTTTTTTATTTAATAAATTGAATACATGGAGCAGATTATGAACATTTACATCAACACTTACAAACAAGAAATCAATGTTTTTAAAACTTTGAAACAAAGTATCAGAAGCACTGAACTGATGCAACCCACCTGAAGGCTGCATCGAGAGTTTGTCGGAATCGGGAGAGAAAGGAACATGAAAGCCTGAAACGTCACAGATGTCTTGTGGCAGGTTCCACATTTTAGGGTTGATTTCAGTTGGCCCTGAAAGGAGATTTTTTCTTTAGTAAATCAATGCTTGACTTGAGAGTTTAAACTCATCATAAAACACCGTAAATACAAACCCTAAAATAGGATTTCTGTAAAATAAGAAGAAACAATTAGACAGTAACATACTTCTGAGGAGAAAAAAAAAAGTCAAAATTGCTCTAAATCATGATAACCACAATAATACACCAAGGTGCTGCAAAGAGTAACTATTGCTCTCTCCCATAAGTCAAAACTTACAATTTTTACAAATCTGTTTATAGGTAAAGTTGGAAATATATTAGTCCTTCATTTGTCAGCGACTTACTTTTTCAGTAAAAAAAAAAAAAAAAGAAACAAAGTCAACAACTTTTTACAAGGTCCTTCCAAATTGTCTCTCTGCAACCTTGAACGCAATCCTTTTAACTGATAATTTATTGGAGCGCCTGCCATCGCCAACAGGTCATTTTTTTACGGGAGTGCCCGCTAAGAAACGAGTTTGGCATACACCTTTTGTGTATAGATTAGCAGCTATTTTCTTCTGGAAAAAGATTTAAAATCGCCAATGAATTGTTCTACTTTTGATAGCCGTTTATAGTTTTATAAAACATAATGTGGTTGCCGAGTTACGATTTTTACAAAAACAGAGATCAGAAATCTACTCTTCCGGCAGAAGTAAACACATTTGAGATTAGATTTGATCGACACATACATTGAGAGTACAGAATAAACGTCAGAAACACCATTGCTTCCGTAAACAAACAGGTTTCTTTTGATCAATGGAAGTTCCAATGTTCATTTTCAGTTTACAGCTCACGATTTAGACCATAATTAAATGGCCCTTTGTTTTCTAGCTCAGCTTACTCAGAATACTAGTCTTGAAGATGAAGATGATAGATCTAATCCGGCAGATGAGGAAGAACGAGAGAATGGCGAAAGTGATATTGAAGGAGATCCAGGAGATTCAAGGGGTGATGAAGGTTACAGGAACAACTTAAACATAAACCTAGATGTAAATCTAGTACTTAACTCTGATACTGAGGAGATTGCCAGCGCTCAAACAGACTATAAATTTCTCTAATCCTTGCAGCTTCAAATTTTTAAATTTCTGTGAATAATTTGTTCTCAATGTGTCCAGACGCATTTAAACGGAGAGAAAGAGGTCAGCTCCATTGGCAAGAACTGGCTGATTTTTAAGGCTTTACGAGCACTGATGTAACCTTTCTTCTTAACATGGTTATGCAAAGCCTTTTTTCCCGTTGAAAATATGGTTGATTCTAGTTTTACATGTGATGCAGTAAGCCACCCCAGATTCTTTTAACTTAGAGTAGTAATCCGATAAAAAATCACCATTTGCATCTTTCTCGTCCAGATCTAACCAATGCCAATTTAATTTGCTTTTCAACCCTTTATCAATTTCTTTAATGTCCAGTGGACCAACACAATCAACAAATTTCATCACGGATTAAACTTCATTTCTAGATTCTAATCAATAACTCGCAAAAGTCTAGAATCTAGTAGAAACAGATCTAGATCTAGTAATTTATCTTCTCTAGATCTACACAAAGTCCTTAGATCTAGATACTCCTCCTACTGCCTAAGTTTAGACCTAGCCCATGTATGTGCCGTTGCACTTTGAATCACACAAAATTAATCCAACTGAAGTCTTTGATTGAGGTTAGTTTTTACATAAACCGATATTCCTAACTCAAATGGAAAAGCTGGATGTTGTTACTTTGTTAGTGACTAACGCATGCTCGGCAATGTTTGTACTTTTTCTGGTTCGCTTATTTCATTAAATTGTTTTTTCCTGTTTCCGTAGTCAATGCACCGCTGCCTAAAGACTGACGGAGAACTTTGAAGGACCTTGACGGAACTCAGACCAGTGATTTTTTTTAAAGGCCTTCTAGGGACGATTTTTTTTAAAAACGAAATTCCGTAAATTTACGGGAAATTGGCAATATCAACTAGTCAGTAAAGGGTTAAGAACCAATTGCATAATGACTAAATCAATAAATCAAATATTTGAGGAAAAGATTATACTTTACCTGAAATAAAGAGACAATTATAGATTTGTGCAGCATTTTATGGTGCTTCCAAGCTATATCTGCAGCCTCCCTCTCAGGGATTCCATCATTGTTCTGCTCTGGAATTTCAGGAGCTTTCTTTACCTACATGAAAAATATAAGATTTTTTTTCCTTCTTCAAAAGATTTGAAAATATTTTTTTTTTCAGTTTGTCAGCGCTCATTCAGTTTTCACCTGGATATCCCTCATCCCCTGGCCAAAGTTCTGTGAGCCTCGATCTCGTTCATCTTGTAGAAACTAATTTAAGATTTCTTACAACCATGTGCAGTATCTTAAAGTGAGAAAAGGTCATTTTTCATAAACTAGGCAAGTATTTAAAAGCCACTGGTTATCTTGAGTAAAAAACTTATTAAAACTTCTTATTTCTTTTAGATACTTAAAGGAGATCCCCACTTTAATTGGAACAACTACCATTAAATACAAAAAAGCTAAAAAAGCTCTACACGTTTCAAAAATATATTTTACTCAAGTGCATTTAACTTTAAAAAATATATATATCTATAAATTGGCCTGAACAGGCTAGATTCCTATCACACACACAAAAATAAATCATGCAACAAAAGATAAAATTCTTTTTTTTTCCAATTATTTCCCAAAGGAATGCTCCTGAACTAAAATGTTTGAAAGCAATGCTATGCAGATTCTATTGTACCATAATTAAGAAAAATAAATAAAAGCTTTAAAAATATTTGTAACAAATATCTAAAATTGGTAACTTGTGAAATGCAATAACCTCATTGAGTCCTTCATGCAATCCATCCAATAAGAATGTAAGGAACTCCTGAGAGTCTTGCTGTTGGTAGCCGGCAAACATTGGGTTGTATTTAGCCACCACAGCCTGAGACACAGAGACATCCAACAAAAACAGATTTTAAATTAGATAAACAAAATTTCTATAACAATAATAAAGCATTCATTTCTTCTGATTAAAACTCTTAAAGTTACCAGCTACAAATAAGCTATTGCAATACAGTGTAATATATTCTACGCTACATAAATAGGTTTGACTCTGGAAATCCTGTTCCTTTTGTAAAGTCACGCTTGCATTACTTTTGGTAATAAATTGATAAATATAAATGATACAATAAAATGCAAGGAAACGGAGAAGAGGTTATAAATGTAGCCTTTTGTTTAAATACCTTGAGATCTCTTGGAGCTATTGATCGGTACTGCTGAGACCACAAGGCTTTTACAACCACAGCAAAATCATCTACTACTTCACCATACATGCCTTGTGCACTTTCCCTGGGGATGTGAAATTAAAAGTGGAAGCAAAAGGAAGGGGGGAGGGGCAGGAAAAGAAAACTTTTACATGAAACTCTTCTCAGAAAAGTAATAACACCGCTGGCAGGTGCTTAAGCATGAGGAATACTAATTTGACAGCTCATGGCTCTTTATCTTCAGCACCAATGGGCAGCCCTGCATGCTATGTAAAAAGCCATATTCTTGATTAAGAGAATGTTAGATTTAAAACAGCCTACTTTCATACAAAATATGATGCAGGTTGGGGTGCCATCATACCTATTGATGTCACCAACATAGGCATCATTCAAGATGTAGGTTATGAGAGGTGGAGTGTTGTTGAGACACTGGATCGTAGAGTTCATGTAGCATGTGTTGCCAAGGTTCCTCAGGCCTGTTAGGGCAGGACCCTGAAACAATGGTCACGACAATTTAAAAATTCATTCATGGGTCAAAAGTTAAGTATATAATTTTGTTTAACTTTTTTAATTAATATGCTTATATTTCTTGTTTACAAAGTTTTCACAATTGCTTTCTCAAAACTGTTTTCAACTTTACAAATTTCAAACCCCTGTCTATGTCAATAATACATTCCTCTAGATGCTAAGGAACAACCAAACTTCAGCTTTAAGTTCCTTTTGCATAAATGTCAGTATTCACTTTTTTTTTTCAATTGTGTTACAGCACTGAATATGAATTTAGAAATTTTGACCACTATTTCAGGTGTGCTTTTATACTAAAGTCACACATGCAATATGTGAAGTTATCCATCTTTCCTATTAATTTTTTTCAGTAAGTTTAAAGGAATATTATATTAATTTATATAATAAAAGACGTTTTTGTATTATGGTGAAAATGATAACAATCATTTGGGGTTCTAAATTCTATTTTTTTTCTTATAAAAATACAGTAGACATAGCTTGACTGAAAGGTTGTTTCAACACTTTTTAGTATATAATAAATGGAGCAATAAAAGCAGCATTTATATTTTACTGCATGAAAAATACTGTAATAAACCATACACAAAAAAGAAAATCATTGGATGATAAAACATTTTTAATTTGATTTCTTTCCCATATTATTTATTGTATTGCATGACATAAATAAATTATAATTAAAAAAAAAACTTCTGATATTACATTACACTATAAACAAAATAGGAATGATTACTAAAAAGATATGCAATTTTTTTTCAAATAAAATTAATATTTTTAGTTAAACCATACATACAACATTTCCATAGACAGGGTTCAAATCTCGCTTGCGTAATGAGTGTGCTGTTTGCTTAGCCACAACATTTTGAACTCTGAGAAAAAAAAGTTAGATCTAAGAGATTTGGAGATAATTAAATTTGTCATTCCCTTATTACAATATCACACAATGTTCCCCTTTAATTTACTCATTCTATGAATATAACAAAAATAATTTACTTTTGGCTTTCTATTCATTTATTTTCTCAAAATTTTAGCCTATTCTCTTACGTTTTTTTCTACAAATGCCTTCTTCAAGTGATTACAACAAAATCAGTTGGGGCTGTTTTTCAAGATTTTTAAAGTGAACACAAATACATGTTTGTTAAAGGATTTGTATAGTAAAATAATAATTTTTAAAAATTCAATAAATATGGCTACTGTTTTTCAAGATTTATAAAGTGAACACAAATACATGTTTGTTAAATGGTTTGTATAGTAAAATAATAATAAAAAAATTCAATAAATATGTCTACAGGTGAGAAGAATGCAGATACTTGTTATAAAGAGTAAGTCATTAGATTGTTGAAGTAAAACCTCTAATAAATCAAGGTAAACCACTATGGTATCTTCGAAAAGAGTCATAATTTAAATACATGTCATTGAAAATAAAAAAAAAGAAACTAACCTTGGAACTGGTTTATTATGGCGATTCACTTTCGGAAGGGGTGCGATTTTTTTGCTTTTTTCCTCTTCCTCCTCTAATTGCTTTTTGATATCAGGGGATGAATGAGATCTAGACAGTCCACGAGAACTTGACACACTTGGTTCCTCCTTAAGAGTTGTAGTATATGTGTTCCCTACATGACAAATATAAACAATTATTCATTTTAAAATATGCACTAGTAAAATATACTAATTTTGGTCCCACTTCGTTAATAAGAGAATTAGAATAAGTACTAATAATTTTAAAAAATCAATGTACAAATTCAATATAAAAGTTGATAATATTTTATACCTAATGATGATCCTTCTTGAAAAGGCTGTGTTAGAACAGAATTGTTTTGGTAGTAGTTAGGCATACTGCTTTTTATTAATTTTGAAATTATTGATGAAAATGGCATTATGCTTTTTTTTTTCAAAATTAATTATGAATGTGCAATGATGAAAACCAAGAAAATTGACCATCCAATGTAATTTTTCAGTCAAACCTTTTGCGGTGTAGGTACACAAAGTTGCAAATAGTTTTTCATATCAGGAATAGATACATGTAGTGACAAGCAAAGCCGAGCTAATTTAAAGAGATGAAAAACATGTTTTTATATGGCCCCAAAATAGTCACAGAAAATCGATTCAAGCCCAAAGAGAAGAACCTTTCAATACTGATCAATTAAAGAGCTTATTAAAAAAAAAAAAAATAAAAGCTTTGTTTGCTGATGTTTATTAAACATTCAACGAGCATTTTGAGATAAATATAAAAAACAAAAAAACTTATAAAGCTATCTAAAAGAAACAGAGTAAAGAATATACATCTAGCCTAGAAAAGATAAAGGAAGAGATCTGAGATGTATCAAAATACATAATGAATGCAATCAGACAAAAAAATAATTTTTTACCTTTGAGGTTTGCAGAACTTGGCATGGCAGGAGGGCTCCACTGGGTGATGCCTCTGTTATGATCAATATAAAAGTATCGACGAGTTGTGTGATCCAAGCGTTTCTCCCATCCAGGAGGCAGCATATTGGATGGAACCGTTGTCCACGAGGCTCTTTCATGTACTGGAAATGTTGCAATATATAAAATAGCATCATTATGGCATATGGACCTAAAAATCATATTTTTCTTAACCCTTGAAGGACGGGGTCTATTTCCACTTCCAGACACACTAAGTTTCCACAATTTTACCATAAGACAAGAAAAGTATGGACGAAAACGGAAGTGAATATTGTAAACATTTCCATAAAACATGGGTGTGTTCTATAAAAGGTGAATTGGATTTGTTATTGTTTAAAGTCAAGAGGATCGGAGCAACGGACTGTCCGTTTCTACGTCCAAACATACAACCCAGACGTAACCGAGGCTCCGCTAATGCGCCTGCTCGTGACCTTCACGATCAACGCTATCTTCGTAGGTGCTACCTTAAAGAGTTTATACTATTTCTATGTCACAACCCTACTGTTCTTAACCCTAAACATTATGGCATAAGACTAACATATACCATGCAAATCAGGCAGTCAAAAAGATGCAAATGTTTTAAAGAAATGTATGAAAAGCTAGATTTTTAAACGAAATAACAAATCTTTCACAAAGCAGGTGACTTAACACCTAATACAAACGATAAGATAATAAAAGTATGACTTTGTTAATCCATTTTGGGGAAATTGAGATTGACATGCCATTTAAGATTAAAAATAGATTATACTTATTTAACAAAGAAATGCAACTGTGTATAAAATATTATTTAAAAAAGACATTGCAAAGGTATCACTTTATTATACCTAATAAATCTGTAACAAATCAAACGCTTTTTACACACATGTAGAATGAGGATTTGCTATTGTAAATAGATTACAAAAAATAAAAATAAAAATGTAATGTTTTACGTTGAAAATGATGGGATATTGCACTTGTTTTTAAGTAAATAAAATATTTTGAAAAATCCTAACATGCATCAATGGTCGGCTTTCTAGAGAGAAAAAGAGAAAGAGAGAGAGAGAGAGAGAGAGAGAGAGAGAGAGAGAGAGAGAGAGAGAGAGAGAGAGAGAGAGAGAGAGGGATCGAGTGGAGACAGAGAGAGAGAGAGAGAGAGAGAGAGAGAGAGAGAGGAGAGAGAGAGAGAGAGAGAGAGAGAGAGAGAGAGAGAGAGAGAGAGAGAGAGAGAGAGAGAGAGAGAGAGAGAGGAGGTAGAGGAAGGGAGGGTGTGCAAGTCTTTGATGCTTATGCCTATGATTTTATGTAAATGTCAATTTTCCCGTTGCAGCTGGTATATCCAACGTAAATTTCCCTTGTGGATAAATAGAAAATTATTTTTCTAACTAATGTTAACGTGGGGCATATTATTACAAACTGTGGTCTAAAATTAAGATAATCCAATATCCAGAGAATTAGAGATGGATAAACATTCATGTTCATAAGTTTGTTACAAATTAAATATGGTTGTATTGTATTGAAGGCACTGGAAAAATCATAAATAATTAGTCTAATAAATGCGCCTGGGCATAGACGTGATTGAGAAAATGTTTAAACTATTATTGGGTCAGGAAAAGCAATCCATTTCATATATTTTCAAGACACATAAAATTAAAAGATTAACATACTTGCTTGCTGCCTGTTTTTCTCTGCTTGTTCTTTTTCCTTGGCTGCTCGTAAAGCAGCGGTTTCCTCCTCAGCTCTTGCCTGCTCCATGAGCTGCTTTTTCTTCTGCTGTTCCAACTCCAGAGCCTCTTGTTGCAGCTTCTTCCTTTCAGCCTCTTGCTGCATATGTTTTGATCTAGCCAACTCCTGAGCCTCTTTTGCTTGCTTTTCTAATTCCTTAGCCTGTCTAAATGCTTCCTCTTGCTTTTGGGCCACCTCTGCCTGCTCTTCTTTTTCCCGCTGTTCTTTTTCAGCAATTCTGACTGCAAACTCTCTCTCTTCTTTCTGCCTTACTGCATCTCTCTCCTTTTCTTGTTGAATTTGTGTCGCTCGAAGCCTCTCTACCTCCTCTCTCTTCTGCCTTAAAGCCGCTTGAGTTGCCTCCCATTGCCTCTCTTCATCCGCATCCTGGTTATTTGAAAAATAATGGTATAAACTATTCAGCTTACCATAACACAATGTTTTACATTATTTTATGCTTGGATAATAGCTCCAGTTCATTTCAATTGCAGTCAATAAGATTATTACTCTAACAATATGTTGAAAAAGGCGATTTTCATTTAATACTTAGTTAAAACATCTGTGTGCAAGGTTCAAGAAATGTTTTTAGATATCAATATGAAAATATTGTTTGAGGAATATCATTTTCATTCGGGATCTTGGTCATGGCCAATGGAGACCACAGAGATTCTACCTATTCATAGTGCAATAAATAAGCATCAGCTGTGATATATGACCAGCAATAGTTTCATATTTGTAAATATAGTGTTAGCTGTTGTAAACAGTAACCATAAAGCTAGTTTTGAATTATGCAACCCAAATGTACCATCTGTTGTTTTTTTGTACCAACAAAAGCATACCATTAAAAAAAGTGTCTGAGATTATCAATATAAAACCAAACTCACAAAATGAAAGAATAGTTATCAGTCACAATAAAAATCCATAAAGAGGGATAGTGGAAAAAAAGGTCTAAAAGAGTGCATGTACAACAATCAGACATAAATAAAAACAAAAAGAAAAAAAAAGAAAAACAAAATAAAAATGTGGCATCTAACTTGATGAAATAATGCACAAGACAATTGTCAGAGAAGTCCAATAAGAATGAATAGAAAAAAAATGTGATTTAATTAACAAACACACACAAAAAAAGCGAACAGACCTCAAACTCTCACTCCAAAAATCCTCTGAATTATATGGTTTTACCACTACATTATGGCTAGGATTAAGAGATGTATCTTTGGTAATATCTTTGTCATTAGAAATGCTTGCTAACAACAACAGTATATTTTACAATGAAGATTAGAAAAAATTATAGCCACTATAAACAAAAAGTCACTTGGAAAATATTAATATAAAAACAACGAGTCTTTATAAGAGATTGCAATTTCATCTTTTGTGATGGTCAATTACCTCCTCCAATTGTTTCTCAATTTGCTTTAACAGCTCAGCTTTTTTCCTTTCCAGACGCATTCTGTCCACCTCTGCCTGCCTTTGATTCTTCTCAACCTCTTCTGCTTTTGCTTTTTCTAGTGACAACAGCCTAAAATTAAAAACATATAATTATGTCTTATAAGTTTTCAAATCCAGATTCAATGTGAAGGCTACTCATATGTCAAGCTATAAAAAGTTACATAATAAAAAGAGAATATTAATTTTGCAATATATACGTGTATCATAAACTCCTTTTAGGAAATGGTACTTATATTGCACATGAGCTTAAAGGTATGAATCAATGTTACATGAGGTAAAAGAATTTTTTTTGTCTTTTTAAAATAGGCAATGGCTTATGAAAAGCACAGATAAGCTCTATCTTGATTCTACCTTCTTTGTTCCTCTTCTTTTATATGTTTCTCAGCATTGACCTCCTCTGCTAGCTTCCTCTTCATCCTCATGAGGTCAGCAACATCTTTCTCTCCCTTTCTCTTCATCAGCTCCAGATCACGCAGTTTTTTCTCAGTCTCCTCCAGCTTGCGCCGATCTTCAGCAAGTTGGCGATTGTGAGGTGTGTGGGGCTCCAGTTGTTCTGAATTACTCTTTGCACTGTTAGTGTTAAGAGTTGGATCTTGGAGCAGATCATTTTTCACAGACAACGCAAAACCCTTTTGCTCTCCTCCAAGTTTGTCAGCTTGATTGCCTGGGAGATTTGTATTTTTAATCCTCATTGAGTTATCCACTTGTCTTACAGCCATGGTTTCAAATGAAGGGTATAGATTATTAGCAAGAACTTTGTCTCTCTCGTTGTTTAAGCTTGTCATTCCGGCCTGGCTGATGTTTGCACCAGATAGGGACGATGATGGTTTCAAGCTGCGATCGACCATAGGCATGGCTTTATCAGCATTGAAGTTTGGAAGCTCAGAGCTACTTTGGCTCTCTAGATTGTTTGTGGTGTTATTGGCTGCTGCTGGAACCACTTTTTGTAAGTTGTCATCCAATTCAGGATATTCAAAATCCACTGAGGGGAAAGATTTATAGATAATAATAATTTTATGTGGGTCAGATGACATAAAATTTTGCTGCAACTTCTTTGCTAAGATTTTTTTTTTTTTGACAATCTATTTTTCTTAATCCTACATTAAAATATCACAGAAGATTACAATTAGCCCCACATATTTAAACTAGAAATCAATGGGCATGGGAATATTTAAGAAACTAATCCAACAAGCTTTTCTTAGTATGCAAATACTCCAAGTTCAAAGAAAAAAAGCCATCCAGGCAATTTCTTCTAGAATTCTAAAATCACTTGTAAAGGAATGACTGCACTTACAAAGATATAAAAAAATATTGAGCTTGCTTAAAAAAAGTTATGATTTCAAATATAAATTATGGCAAAAGCGCTCACTATTATGAAGAAAAAGGAAAAGGCACTGATTGTAGTATACTTCTCTGATATGAAGAAACAAAAAGATCTAGATTCTATATTATTTTAACTTTATTATAAGTAGACCAATCATCAAAGTTTAATAAAGATTTAATGCTTTTGATTGCCCCAATAACACAGTCCTCCTCACAGGTGATTGCAGGTGATGTTGGTCGCTCCTCATTCTTGGCATCTGGTCTAGCAACATGCGCGTTGGTAGTCATAGTTGGGTAAAACAACAGCCAGTTCTCATAGCCTTTCTCAAGCACCAGGGGTTCAGATTTAATTATTGTGCTCATATCAAACTGGGTAAAAAAGGCATAGGTACATATTTTATTGTCTAAATAAACATGAGTTAAATAAAGAGATCTTCAGTAAATGTATCAAAACTAAAAACTTTCTGAGTAATTCTATTTGTTTCATTATTTAAATGTTGCTTTGACATAAAAGAAAATACAAATGTCAGAATTTAAATTTTGTATGAAACTATAGACCAAAAACAATCTTTTTCTTATTTCAAAGATCACATGAACTTAAAATTAACCCATATCAATAAATAAATGTTCAAAACTATTATTTTAATTTTGTATCCTTCTTAACTTCAAGTAAGAAAAAATCACAAATCCTAGCATATATTTCACCAACAAACAAAAATAGAGTATTTAAAACAAGGACAAAACAATTCTTCATCTCTTTTATATAAAAGGTTTGTATGAACCCAGATAGGGGTAGCAAAAATGCTTGGATCAAAATTTATAACAAAGGAACATTAAATGACCCATACTGATTTTCAACAAAAGAATTTTAATGAAAATTGAAACTAAGATCAAACTCATTGATGTGAGCATTAACTACAAGATGACCAATGAGTGTGCCATCTAATGATAGTTATGAAATATTTCCTTCTTTAAAAAGTATATATAAAAATATTTATATATAAAAGCAACAATTAAATAAATTTAAAAAAAAAACATTCATTTGAGTAAAAAATAAAAAAAATTAATTCAAAATATTGGCAGTCTTCTTAGTTATCTAAGGTATGCAGATTAAAAAAGAACATATTTTTAAAAAGCTTAAAGCATCAGAGGCAATAGAACAAGATGATGATAGATCAATTTACCTTAAAAAGAGCATCTTTCAACGTTTTTAGAGGAGATCCAACTATAACTTGATCCAGAGATGACCTCCAATCTAACAAGACAATAAAATCTGCGTGCTTGCGTTCCTGCCAGACATCGATTGAATTTTGGGGCAATTTGGATTGAATGTGAGTCACAGTTGATCTGCAGACACATAGAAAATGTGCATCCTCTCTTAATGAAAAAATTTCTAGAACTCCCTGAAAATTGTAATGGGATAAGCACTGTTGCCTTCAGCCAATAAAAAAATAAAACTACTCACGTCATACATGAATGGATTACTTTCTTTATCTTTGAAGAGAGTAACATGATCTTAATATTTGAACCAGAATAACCTTTTTTTCGATACTATTATTATCAAGAATATGTTTTCAAAATGGAAAATCAGTTTTACTTACTTTCAGTCTTTACTAATCACTGTAAAAAGATTGGCTATTTTTTTTCTTATGCTCTAATAGTATGTGAATTATGGACAAAAAAATCCACACTGAAAAGTAGTTTCCAGCAATCTTCATCACCAACCAAGAGTTCTTTGAAGGCTTTGAGTTATGTCAATAATTGGTTTGGTATGAGCAATATCATGAGAAAACCAGAGGAATCTTAAAGATTGGTTGTTAAGTCATCTGTGCCAAACCAGTTTTCCAGGTTATAAGAGAGTGAGCAAGTGAGACAGTTTTATATTGTTTGTTGACTAGAAAATATTTATACCTGTGCTTCGAACTGGATTAAAACAGCATGATTTTTTTTACTATCTGTTCCAAGTCTCTCACAGGGTCACACAGGTAAAGGCCGGCATCAATAAAGTCCTATTTCTATTTCACAGGTTATAAACTGCAAAATCTACCAAAAACATTGTTTTGAATCATATTTCTATAACATGAATAATAATGTAATGGCAAGGTAAAAAAAAACAAGGAGGCAAACAGTTAGTCAGTGATATACCCTGGTATTACAATATCCTCTGGAACACTGATGCAACTTGTGTGCAAAATATGAGACTGATTGAAGTCTTCTACCCTCCGCACATCCATCACAATAACTTTAGTGGTCGTATCCCGCAGAAGTGAGCACAGACTGGTGCAATCTATGGAGCCCTGCACAGGTGATGGTGGTTCCACTGCAGGAGCTGAAAAGGGGCAAAGAAAAGGTTTAACCCTGTTAATCCGATGGGCCACGATCGTGCCCCCCCGGTTTGCTCCGATGGGCTACTATTGTGGCCCATCGTACTACCTAGTTTTTAATTTTCGTTTTCTCGATAAAAGAGCGAAAACCGGAACATCCGACGGTGAAAAATCTTCAGTGGAAAAGATCAGCTTTCCATTTCACATCAACATGGCGGACCGCTTGTCAGACATAAGCGACAGTGAAGACGAATTTACAGGCGAGTTTGGCTTGACGTCTGAGGAGTCCATCGGTGATAATGGTGAGTAATCTTTTGTTGTTTTGCTTCATTTTCAAAATAATCCGCCCAACTGCAAAAGGTGAGCACTAGTTATGTTTTTTCTTGTTTACTAACAAGTTTGGATGATTGTTTTGGCCAGAGACATTGCCCTGCATGCTTTTGCTGATTTTTTGCAGATTTTTCAATTTTGAGGTAACATTTTTTGGAAAAAAATTTGAAAAATTTTCCAACTTACCTGCCATATATCCAAATGTATATATGAATTAAAACAAGATTGAATGCTTTCATTAGATACTTGGTTCAATGCAGTTCAAGAAAATATATACTTTTATAGGTTCAAGTCTATTAATAAATGTGCTGTGGGCAATTTTGTTACCCTATTAATTCTCAAGTGCGGGACCAAATTTTAACTCAGTTTTTGGGCACAAAAATTTTTTTTATCTCAGGACTAAGAGTGTTAATGGTTTAGTTAATCAATAAAATGTAGAGGTTGAAGAATTTGAATTTTTTAATAATGCTCCTTCCAAAACTGAATGAAAGCCATTGACAAAATAATATCTAAAACAAGAACATTTACAAAAGTGTTTACATTTGAGAAAAAAGCACTTCATTTATGCTAGCTTGGATCATTTAAATCAATTTTCCTTGTTAAAGATAGGCATATAAGATTGTAAGCTGTCTTTCATAGGAATAAATACATCTACTGCAATTGGAATATTGTTTCAAATCATAGACAGACATGCACAAATTTCACTCCTTACCACTAAGTTTTCTTTCTGTTGCATCTTCAACTGGAACAGCATCGACATTGACTTTCTTTTCTGGCACATCCTTGCCGGGAGTGCCAGGCACCAACTTTTTGGCTAGGGCCTCAGCCTCTTTCAAGTCATACCTGGAAAATAAATTCTTATATGAGTACTGACACATAATGATTTGTAAATACAATCTGCCCTTTATATGTACGTTGAATTTCTTTTTAATAATTTTTTTTTTTTATGTAATAAAATTATGCTCATCATGAAGTAAATGTGATTAATTTTTATGATGTCTATATTGATATTAGGAATTGTGTACAACCCACCACGCAAGCTACACATTTTTAATGTTACTGATTTTTAGTTTTAGGAACAGGGATATTCAACTTCCCACAGCTCACCATAGAAACACATGAAGACGTATAAGTAAAAAGCACAATCATATTACTTGACTCTTGTGATTACAAACTTTCTCTTATTTTTTTGCACAGACATTAAAAACAAAAAAACTTTGCACCCAAAGCTACCACAATAAGTCGATTTGGTTTAATATAATTATTATTTGATCCATGTATGTCATACAATGATAACTTCATTAGATTTAAGAGCACAGAGATAATCAAATATAACTTTATTGTACTTAACCTCTCTTTTAAACTCGCAGATAAGCCCTCTGCCCTTGTTATGGCTTTTTCTTGATTGTTTTTTCCAATAATATTGTCAAAATATTCCTGAAAAAAAAAAAAAAAATGAAATCTCTCATAAGCACCAGTTGAAAAGGGAGAGGGAGAGGGAGAGAGAGAGAGAGAGAGAGAGAGAGAGAGAGAGAGAGAGAGAGAGAGAGAGAGAGAGAGAGAGAGAGAGAGAGAGAGAGAGAGAGAGAGAGAGAGAGAGAGAGAGAGAGAGATTGAGACAAAGAGTAAGACGTAGAAAAGTAGGGTCAAGATAAGGCGAAATTCTTGAAATTATTAACTTTTTTTTATATATATTATTACATTTTATGATACAACCCATGGTAGAGAAAAAATTAATATTCATGTGGAATACCCTCTTGAGATTTTGAAACAATTTAGACAAGTTGTTTTAAAAAAATGGTCAAGATACAGTTTGTTGGTGCAAGCAACCAAATGTATGCTGTCACTGATTGCTGCAAATGAAAAACATGACTCACCTTTTGTTTCTTATACTCAGCTTTTTGCTTGATTTGTTTCACAATGTTGAAATATTTCAGGTAAAGAACATACGATCTTTCCTCATCTCCTTTAGAATCATGAAACTCTGCATCTTGAAAAACTTTCTTCGAAGATTTGACAATACTGGGAAAAATATTTGAAATGCTAATTGATATGACTATCAAAGTCAACATGATATATTTTTATACAATAATGTCTAGTCTATAAGCTAACATATATTGTAATCTTCATGGCCTTTACCTAAAACCAAGAACACATAGTTCATTTTTACTATGATTGAAGCCCCTGTATAACATTCTGAAAAGACAAAAGTGGCAACCCAAAAAATTAAAGTATAATAAACAATTGAAGCTATCCATCACCAACAAGAATGTAAACACAAGCTTCTTTAAAAACTAATTTTGAGTTAAGCGCTCAATAAATATTTGTAATGTAACTCAATAAAATCAGGTTTCATGAATTAGATAATAATTAATTTATTTAGAAAATACAAAGTGTTCTGCTCATTGATTTGCACAAGTTTTGGGCATCATATGGGTTGTCATATCTTTTCCTGTAAGTCTTTGATCACTTACACATGAACGTTATTTCCCAACTGATTGATTTCAGTAAGCTTGTGAAGGTCATCCAAACAACTTCCCAAGTACAAATCTCTCTTTTTTGAAGCAACACTTGGCATTTTCATATATTTGATGAGGACATCTGAAAGAATGGAGTTTTGTCAAAATTAAAAATTATGTAAAAAATCCATTTATATTTAAAAGAGACCCCCAGCCAGTAAGTCAATTTTTATGGGTTGTCTCATCAATATTGGTCATTGTGCAACTGTTCAGTTTTTTATATCATCGTTTTAAAAAGTACATTCATTATAAAAGTAACAAAAAATACAAACGCTATTGTTCATATGTATATATATATATACACCAATAAAGAAAGGAGAGAATTAAAAAGATGTAATAATGTTGTGGGTTTTTTCATAAATAAAAAAACCATTAGGGTAATTCACCCTGCTTAAATGTGTCTCTCTCTCCCCTTTTAGGTGTCATAAAAAGGGGATAGTCTTATATCAATCATATATGCAAGAAAAAAGCAAAATTATAGCTAGAGAAAAATTGTTTTTTTTTGTAAGTTGTACACATTTAACTTTGACTTAAGTTTGTTTGTTTTTTTTAAGCGCACAAAGTTTAACGGACACAATGTACTGTTTGGCTATAATGCTTGGTTAATTTTAATATCAATTATCATACGTTAAAATTAAACCGAAATCAATAGCATGTGGATTCATTTGAATGAACTTTAAAACTGTCCAGACAAAATATCACAAATAGCATGTGTGTGTGATAAACGAAAACTAGAAAACAAAACAAAAGTTTACAAATATGTCCTTTCAGCGTTTTACACAGAATGAAAGAGTTGGTGTAGCTCTTTGTGAAAACACATTTTAATTCCTAAAGGTATAAATTGTTAAGTTTTAGCACAGTTAAAATTTATCTGCAATATTTTAGTTTTGTCTACCCTACAATCCCCTTTAATATCATAGCATTACTAAAGATTACTTAATATGAAAAACACCTTAACACTTCACTGTCAACATACAGACTTATTTCTTTTATCTTCCCTTTGGATTCTGATTAGTCTAAAGACTTTGTTAAAATTCTTATCGCTTCCCAAAGTCTGGTTCTTTATTAAAACAAGACCACTGTAGCCTATGATTCAAAGATCTAGACCTTGATGTAAGTGTAAAACTTTATCTATAGTTTGGTAGACGTGATATATAGATCATATTGGTTCATCTATCCATATTTAGACGGTAAAGTTGTTTGTTTATGACATTTTATTAATCTTTTTAATTTCTATTCTTGAGCGGAGGGGGGAGGGAGGGTGGTATTTAGACTGGATTGAATGGTTTACGTAAAAAATCAATTATAGGTTATCCAGTCTTAAAACCCTAAATAAATTGATATGTTCCAGATATTTATTGGCAATAGATCTAGCTAAATGTAAAAAGATATATGTAAACATTTTTTGTGCAATTAGCTGTATGAGTGCCAACAATATAGATCTGCATTATAAATATTGTGGTGGACGACAGGTAGGGACCTATTCATGATTAGTTGGGTGTGCCTTGAATGCCTGCATCCTTTGTAACATATCAGGGCCCCCAAGGGTTGGTGCAGGTCTGTCGTCTAGCATTGGGCTAAAACACCACACTGGTGTCAGAAGTGAGATAGTAAATCCACGTTCACTTGGATTGAATGGTTTACGTAAAAAATCAATTATAGGTTATCCAGTCTTAAAACCCTAAATAAATTGATATGTTCCAGATATTTATTGGCAATAGATCTAGCTAAATGTAAAAAGATATATGTAAACATTTTTTGTGCAATTAGCTGTATGAGTGCCAACAATATAGATCTGCATTATAAATATTGTGGTGGACGACAGGTAGGGACCTATTCATGAGTTGGTGCAGTTCTGTCGTCTAGCATTGGGCTAAAACACCACAATATCTTGAGGTCTAGAATCTAGATCTATAATCTAGATAATTCTAGATCAAGGCACTCCTTGAGTTTTGTGGTCCCTAGCCTGTGGGCAATAACATGGGTGGGCGGGCGGAATTCAACTATTAAAAGTGAATAAAAGACTAACCAGCCATAGGGCCTACTCCCTGTCTTTTTGTTAATTTTTCTATTAAAATTGAATAAATTACCTCCACTGCCTTTTTATTTTTTTTTATTGTATTGGCATGATTTGTTTGATTCAAAAAGACTCTCTCCCTCTCTCTCTCTCTCTCTCTCTCTCTCTCTCTCTCTCTCTCTCTCTCTCTCTCTACACAGGTTGACTTACTCCGATGTAATCGAATCATACCCACTTGCCCCTCTTATTCCGCCCACCAACCCATTTGATCGCCCACAGGTTACGGACTATAAAATTCAAGGAATGCCTAGACTAGATCTCTCAATCTAGACTTGATTCTAGATCTAGATCTAGTTCTGACATTTTTTAGACTCCAGGCTCTTGATTCTGGATACGCCTAGATCTAGATCTAGATCTACATTATAAATGTGCACTAGCCCACCTGAGAAATTCGACTTCTTGAAATTATGACAAGTTGAGTAAAATACTGTGGTGACAACTAGATCTAGATCATATATAGTTCTACAGTTGCAGCATCAATTGATCTTTGCTACCATCTTTGTTGATAAACACTGTACAGAAAGGTCCACCAAGTAAACACCTACACCGGACTTCCGGCTAGGTAAGGTAGTGCATAAATTCATAAAGTACGGTTGTGAAGTACATGAGCTGTTACGTACAGAGTTGTTGAGTTGAGTTGGTTTAACGTCCAACATCAGCACTATATAAATCTATATTGTGGACAGACCCCAAGACGGACGTCTGACAATTTTATGTGCTGCCACACACGAGACAGGGCGGGGATACCATGACTCCTGTCTCAGCCACTCACATAATACTGACACCGACACAACCAGTAGGGAACACAATCGTCAAGATTCGAACTCGGACCTTTTGCGTCGGAAGCCGATGTTCTACCCCAGGACCACCGCGACCCCCAGGTGGGTTAGGGATTAGACAGACACTACACAGTGCGCGCCTTTCCCCCCCGGCACCCCCCCCCCCCCCCCCCCCCCCCCCACGTAGGCCTACAGAGCTTCAGGATAAAATTTGTTAGGACAGGGTGTTAATTTGTGTACTTTTATTTCTCTCTGCGATGAAAGTAGTTATATTTTATTGATGTTTGTTATGATTGCCTTCTAAATTAGATCTATGCTCTTGTGACAAAACTGTAGTAGCGGTTTTTAGTACAAGAAAGCGTGCGTGTTGTGTTATCACGTGTGTGAGCAAATGGTGAGCTAGGCTTTACTGCTTTCTTTGCTGGGATTTATACTAATCTAAATTATAAGTGGTATAAAGATTGATTTACACAATTTAATTTTTTTACAAACTTTGTAGAAATAACTATCAAACACAGTGATAATGATATTTATATATAAAATGAAAGTTCTTTATTATCTGTATTTTTAATCACTACGATAATGATATTTATATATTAAATGTACGTTCATTGTAATTTTAAACACTTTGTAAAGCGCACTGAGCCAGGCATTGTCTTGGGTGTTGCGCTAAATAAAAGCCATGTATTATTATTATTATTATTATTATTATTATTATTATTATTATTAATAACTTAAAATTAGATTATTTTATTATTAATTAAAATGTGTGTTAATTTGTGTTTTGTTTTTTACGTTTTATGATGCATAAAATGTTGATTTTTTTTCGTTTTGCTCAGGAGTTTTGTTATTGTTTTTTCTTTTTTTTTGTTTCGTCTTTTGGCTGTTTTGTTTGTTTGTTGTTGCTTTTGTGTTTTGTGTGTGTAATTTTTTGTGTTTTGTGTGTGTGTGTGTGTTTTTTTTTTTGTTTTTTTTTTTTTATACCGTACTCTGCTTGTCTTCGAATTCGACTACACTTTTAAAAATGCATTACTTTTCATATCATACACACGCCTGGTGAAGCCTGTAAAACTGAAAAGTACCTATCAAGAAAGAAAGAGGGGGAGAAAGAAAGAAAGAGAGAGCGGGGGGAAGAGATAGACAGGAGAGAAGGGGAGGGGTTGAGAAAAGTAAGAGTGTTTAACCAAGTAGCAAAAGTAGGGCGTGCGAGGGTTAAGGTTAAATCATTAATTTTTAAGAAGGAAAAATAGTTAAAGATGGGTAGGGGTTAATCACACCAACATACTTACATAGTTAACTCTGCGCGAGTTCTTTTTTTGTTTTTAAAGCTTAATAATAAAAAAAAAATTACAAAAATAAAGCACACTGAGCGTGTAAAAGACTGAACACGTACACACAGTTTTAAAAAAATGACAACTCGATTCCCCTCGACAGTTTTCGCAGTGTAGTGATTATACCATCCGCGTTACGCGCCTGGGTTCGAGGCCCATTGGAAACAATGTCTGTAAATTTCACACCAATGTACTTTTTTGTTAATACAGCTGTAGTTAATATTTGTCTTTTCTTGAATCTGAACCTCTCATAGTATTCTAATCAAGTCCACTAACAAAGCTATGATTTTATATCTAACTATTAAGTATTAAACTCACCCAAATCCAACAAGTAAGGGACGAAATCGGACACACATTTTTTTCCGATCGTGGGTTTCGAACCACGGAGAGACCAATGCTATAAACTTGAGCCAGTTCACCCCCCCCCCCCCTTCTCCCCTTTTCTCCACTGTTTCTCTCTCCTCGAGTTGGAGTTCGAATAAATGGGACAATTTATTAAAATAGGAGCAGGATAATTACTGTACAGCAGGCATCCCGCACTTAAGTATTTTTTGGTTCATATTTTCGCTGCTCACCCTTCACAGACTTACTGTTGCTAAGGATGAGTGGTGAGAAGGTTTATTTTGGCTCTAAAAATGTGTACATGCGATCTATGATGAATGGAACACACAAAATTAATGACTTAATCTAAAACAAAAAATGTTTAGTACGATATTATTGAATCAATTTGAATGTGATCACGATGTATCATTAATCCCTAGAGAAAGGCAATTCTTAAGCAACTATATTTTTAGAATTAACTACAAGGGTTTAGTCAAATTCTTTTTCCACTTAATATTTTACAAGCAATACTGTTTTTCATAACATGTTCATAGTGGATTTCCATTAAAAAAAAAAGACTGGAGCAAAAATGGATACATGTATTACATCACAAGTAGAGAAAATTTAGTTTAGCTTTTTAAAAAAAAATGCTGCTAAACTCCGCTCTACTTTTCCATTCTCCCGATCTCTCTCTTTCACCTTACCTCGCTCTGTTTGTCCATCTCTCTTTGTATCTCTTACCCTCTCTCGCTCTGTGTGTTTGTATGCCTCTCTCTTTTTTCCTAAAACTCTCTATTTCGCACTCCTCTTCTGCTCTCCCATTATCTTCATAAACGTGTCCTTGACTTCAACCCTCTAGGGCTTTAGATAGCTAAGTTGGTGGTACTCTACATTGGTGAGCAGGGATTTTTTAAATGTATAAACGTCTATCAACAGTCAGATTCAGAGGTTATTTTGCTGATTTGCCTGAAGACCTAATATCTCACAATTTTAACTGCTGTGACACAGAAACAGAGCGGGCATATCGGGACCTATCTAAGCTGATCACACTTCATTGAAATAAACCTAACAGGTAGGTTTCATAATCTTATGGAGAGTAAATATAAATGCAATTCCGTAAATCAAGCAATAAGAAAAGGGGTAGAAGTGTACCGTCTTAAATTTTTAAGATGTAAATGTTCCATTTTTATCACTTTGGTATTACATACTCTGTTTGGTAGTAACATATCACTATGAGCTTTTTTAAGTTACGTGTACTTTATTTCAAATCATGTATGTGCATTGTTAGTCTAATTGAACCTTAAAGAATCTTTAAGGCTAACGTTAATTTTATTAATAGCATCAAGAAATCAGTAACTTATGCTTATCTATCAGTCTGTCTCAAAATCAACACCACACAACATTTTTTAAGAATAGGATTTATTAAAATAAATGAATATAAATGAACATGTAGATGTACAGCTGTACCAAAAAACACACTTTTTTGCATGTAATATTCATAAGAATCTTTTAAATATCTTCAGATGTCTTGCACTCACCGAAGGTAATTGTTTGGGCAGTGTAATGACCACATGATATTGGATAAGATGATAATTTTTTTAAAGTCTTTGGCAAGTGAAGTATTGTAAAAAGCTGTAGAACAAATAATTGTATCAATAGAACCAGATTGCCTCATTCAGAAGGATAAGTATAGTATTCAACTTTTTAAGTCATCACTTCTTTTGAAAAGTTTATGTTTCCTCAATGTATGAGACAATTTTTTCAACATTCATTTTCGCAATAACTTGAAAAATAAAGATGTCATATGAAACAACTTTTATCACAGTGTATTTGCATCTCATCCAAGTATATTTTGGCATAAAATATATATATAAGGTGTATAAAAATTTAAAGTTTATACATACACATAATTCAGCAATAAATAATTTATTGAGACGGTGAGAGGATTTACATGATTGTACATACATGTACACAAAAATTTGAAGCATTTCACAAGAAAGAAGAACAGCAATGGTTGCTGTACAAAAATAATTTTTTTATGAAATCCCCATATTACTAGTTTTGCAACCACATTCAATCGAAAAGCATGTACAGGATGTACATGAAGTCTAACCATAGGATCCATCAAAGAGCAGCAGAACTTTATTACATAAAAAACAACAACTCATGGCATATCCAGTGACAAAGAAGATTTGATTGATAAAAAGAAAATTACTCATTTCAATATCTTTCCATACAAGATTTAAAAATTCTAATTCAAATAGGACAAAATTAGTAGAATTGAAAAGAATTGATGCACCACGTTTTCTGTTGCTGAAAACTTTTTTCCATTCAACACAAAAACATAATAAAAAAATATTTTTGCTTCAATCAGACACCTTAAGTAGATGAACTTCGAGCAACACCAAACCTTTTCTTGTACAATCATAAAAGACAAAAGAGTTGTAAGTAAAGAATCTCATCTGTACAAAAGTACATTTGACTTGATTTCTCTTAAAAGCCAATGCCTATATCAACATGGTTTAAATACTGTTTTTGTATTCATTATCTTTAACGCACCAGAAATGTTTTGAATAATTTCAATGTACAAAAAAAATTGTAATGAAGACTATTTTAAGACATGCACAAGATATGCTCAGTTTAACCCTTTTTGCTTACTACTTATAATCTAAAATCGAACATAATAACATACAGCCAGTCCACCTCTTTCCCTCAGTGAATTGGAGAAGTTGCTTGACACACTCCTCCTGAAGAATGCATTCGACTTGATGATTTCATGTGTTCATATTCACAGTGCAGTTCACTAGTTGCAATATTTTTAATACTATCAAGAATAAAGTGCTCGCAGCCTATCATTGAGCTCTTTCTCCCTTCTCAGGAGATCACTTGAATGTTTCTTAAAAGCCTCAAACTCCTGTGAGAAACAATAAAAAAAAAAAATTAAAAAAGGATAAGAAATAAAGAAAGTAAAGAAAGAGGGGGAGAAGAAAAAGATGAAAAAGAGGAGCACAAGAAAAAAGAAGTTTGTAAGGAGTAAGTAAAGAAAAAAAGGTGGGGGTGAAGGGGTATTCTCAGTTTTCACAGCATCCAAGATGATAAAAGAACAGGTCCATTTTCCATGGAATAATACTAAAAAAAATGCTAAACTATTAATGGTGAGTATCAAATTTAAAAAGTGTAGGCCAGCTTAAAGTGTTTTTATAACAATTGCCAAGAAGAAAAAGAGTGTAAAAGTTAAAACATCACCTTGACCATATGACCATACTTGGTATCAGCATTGCTCAAATCTTCCGTCAAACGCCTTACTCGAACATTGGTATTTACCACCTCTGCTTCTCGACTGAAACATGAGCAAAAGTAAAAAAGAAGGACCAAAATATTAAAATTTTTAAAAAGGAGAGAAAAAAGTTTTTATAAAGGCACATTCAGGTGGATACTTAATATTTCAGTTCATATGACAATAACCTTGATCTAGTTGAACTTGTATTTTCTAGTAATTATATATAATTATGCAGAAAGTTTGAAGAAACTTCTTTTTTCAGAACTGAATTGATCTTGTCAAAGACACAACTGAATTGATCTTGTCAAAGTACACATAAAAAATATTAACACTGAAGATTGTCTAATAAATATTTTTGCCCCTTGCCCTATCCCCTATCCTTTTCAAACGCAAAATAATTTTCTTGGGCTTAAGAAGGGTCGTTTCGAACTTTTTCAATAAAATCTTGTCATTTCAATCTTTTGGACATAAAACAAAAACAAAAAATGCTAAATTTTGAGGATGATGAGATGTAAAAAAAAGGGAAATGTTTTTAGAGAGTCATAAGAGTTAGTAACAAAGAAACATCAATGATTCAATTTCATCAACCTATCAGAAAATAAAGTATCGTACTTGAATCTCTCTTCCATATTGTGAACTGCTGTGCGCATTTCCTCAATTTCTTTTTTTAAAGCCTTGTTGTCTTCTTGCTCTTTCTGTTTAAACATGGTAAGACAGACTGTTAATTCATAGATGTAGCCATTTTTACTTTAGAAAAAAAAATCAAAAGCACTTTCTAGATACAGCATTTTTATGAAACAATAGAATAGAGGAAAGAAAAAATTGCAGATCTATTGACTTAGTAAAAGAAAAAATATAGAAAGTATGCAATGGCAAAAAAGTGCATGTTAATTGTAATCTGCAAAAAAAAGGTAAAACATTCTCAACGCTTTAAAAGTTTAAAATATTTCGGTTTTCATATTTCTTAATTAATAATTTCACCTGTATTAGTTTTCCTCTTTGCATTATGAGATTCAACATTTCTTCTTTTTCCTTTGATGCTTGCTGGATTTTGCTTGATGCCTCTCCTTCTAAATGATTTTTAATTTCCAGTTGCATTTTCAGTTTCTTTTCTGCCTCTAAAATACATCAACAGCATAACAATTAGGTTAAACATAAGTCATTACATACATTATAGATTTTATGAAACATGTAAAAGCCAAGATGTCCACAGCCAGATCAGTTTCTGACTAGCTCATCTTTAACAAAAACAAGGAAAAATGGAAAAGGCTACATGAAAAAAGGGGGACTGCATTTACATAAAATAAACAAAATTAAGAAAAACACAGCATTGAAAGCAACATCCCTTCACAGGAATCGTGATACAGAGAAAATTTATCTGGATATGGACCTTGTCAAAAAAATTATATGTTGCAATTTTAACATGTAATAGATAACAGGTGATATAACACCTTAACAAGCCGTATGCCTTATAATTAAAAGAAACCATTTAGAAAGCATAAGCTATTCTAAAGAATGTTAATTTTTATATATCAAATCATACTTTGCTATAATAATGTTCTCTCTTGGCAACTTACACTCTTTATTAAATTTAATTTTAGTTATATCTGTCTCTCCCAAAGAGACAAAACAAAATCCATAGAACCAACAAAGTACATATTACTATTAACAAATGTAAAAACTAAAAACGAACCTAAGTAATCAAGGTTTTGATCATGAACACCTGTAATTGACTGGTGATTATTAAATTTGTTTAAAGGGTTACAATTCACTTTGTTTTTTAGTTTTTTACTTCATGCCTAGAGTGAAAAAAATTAGCAAAAACCTATAACTGAAACTGTCCGTTTCACTACACACAAGATCTGTAGCTATGTTCTATGATCAATATATATTTCAATTTGTTCTAGAACAGGCCAATTATGGGGCATGGTAGACCTGTGGTTAAAGCATTGGTTTTTGTCACATGAGGTTCGTGGTTTGAGATCCTGCTATCTTTTTCCCTACTGGCTCGGTCGGTGTCAATATAATGTGAGAGAGGCCAGATGCAGTGCTTCATATTAAAAACCTGTATATTTTAAATCTATAAGAATGAGTATTTTAATGAATCCATTTTCATACCTTTTAGTGAGTTCTCAAGCTCCATGATTTGCTTCTGTGCATTTTTCAATTCTTCTGCGTGAATTGCATGAAGTTCGGATACTTGTTTCCTTAGTGTCTCTTCTTTTCCTCTCCTTTCAACTTGATACTGTCTAAGACAGTGAAAATAATTTTACAACAATTACAATTACCAATGGCTTTGAAAAAGAAGCACCTACCATAATAAATCTGTGAATTCAGACTTTTTATCATATGCTTATATCTTGAAAGATAACTTTTTCAAATTTTGAATAAAAATAATATAAACTATGATATCCTAAATTACTTCATAAATTCATTATTCTAATTGTGATTAAATAAAAATCTTTAAATACACACTTCTGAATTTTTAGTGTAGAAACATAAAAATTACTACTACATCTTATGAAAAGTGAGCCTGTACACGAAGGTCAAATTAAGAAACTAGAAACAGTTGAGAACATAAAATATGTAAGAGTTTGTGTTGATATCACAGGATAAAGATCAGAACAAATTCTGTTGAAAAGAAAATGCACATGGGATTTAAATTCCCTTTTCCCTTTCATATTTGCAAGTACCTCAGCTTCTGTTCTAACAAAGCATGCTGCTCTTGAGTTGAAACACATCTCTTCTCGAGCTGAAAGATCAAATCATCTTTTTCTGCCAACGTTTTAGAGAAAAGACGACTGTTTTCATCTTTAAGACGTTCATTTTCTTCCATCAAATCCTTGTTAACACTTTTGTACTCGTCTTTTATCCTGATCATTTCCTCATGGTTAGCAGCAAGCTGATTAAACCGACCATCCAATATATTGTATTTTTGCAATTCAGTTTTCAACATTGTCTCTGCCTGAAATAAAATTATAGAGTAAGAGACATATCATAAGTCAATATCATCATGATAAATATCCATTTAAAAAATATGAAACAATTTGAAAAAAAATGAGCTTAAGTACTAACAAAGTGTCAAGTCCAACTAAGAAATAACTTAAATAATGGCAAACAAAATTCATATGCTTATTTTAGTAGAACACCTAAGTATTACGTGTACTTTTTTGCTTGTCTTATAATAATTATATAACGCAATTCTTCAATTTACAGCTTTAAAAAAAACAAGACAACCATGTTCCTGAGAAAATACAACAGAGCTTTTAGAGTACACATGACACCAGAAGACATTCTAGAAGTTCAAATTAAAGGAAAAATAATACATTTGGTACTTTGTTTATTTTTTTAAATAAAGACTCCCTCTATCTGAATTATGTCAAATATTTATTATTATGATTGTGAGAAACTCATGTCTAAAGTCTGCCCTAAAATTATGATGACCATGAATTTTCAAAAGGTAAACCCTAAGAGTGATCTGACAGTCTTTAATTTTGCTTTCATTGTGTTATTACGGCTTCTCTTTGATCTAAGTACATACTCAATACTGGTTAACACCAAAGCCCACTTTCTCTTTCTGACACTATTAACAAGAAAGCAGTCTGCTTCAGTCTACAAAAAAACCCAAAAAAACAAACATTATGTATCTGTTTCTTGTGACATTCAAAGTTTAAAGCATGACATAAGTATTCTACCCCTGCTATTAAAACATAAGTATTCTACCTCTGTCATTAAACAATTAAACATAAGTATTCTACCCCTGCCATTAACCATAAGTATACTAGGACTGAGCGAACGTCTGATCCTAACTCTTGACTCACACATTAACCCTGTAAATTTGCAGTAATGCTATTAAAAGCATTTAAAAGAATACAATATTGTGTAGACCTACTATCGAAAATTTAAAACTGTTCAATATGAGACAATTGCTAATATTAGCATTATCACTTAGTGAGAAATTAGTGAATTGTGCCAAGCATGTAAGTATCAATGCATGGTGCTTGTCTAATTTGGATTCTGGCCCAATAAAAAATGTTCAAAATGTTCAAGCAGGGATCTGCCAAATTACATATTATGTATAAGAACATATTGTGCTACTTAACTTCTTCGCACAATGCTATAACCCAGCATTCAGATGAGCCTAACAAAAATATTAAGGTATTATATGGGATTCAATTTTATGACTAGGCTAAAAGGCATATATTGCTATGGAAATTGTAGTTAACCTTTCAGGTGTTGGTAATACGGAGTACTTCCTAAAAAGGGTGGGGGGGGGACCATGAAATTTTTACTCCTGGGAAAATATTTTTTTTGAAAAAAATACTTTACAAGATAAAAAGAAAAGACAGCAGAATGCTTCTGAATTGCAAGATAAAGATAGACCATCCAGAGTGATGTAGTGTGATCTAATGTATATTTCTTCTGATAACATACACAAGCTGATGGTACACACAGCAATTGAAATGATTCAGCTAAATAGGCATTTAAATCATGGGAGTAAGAAGCATATATTTTGAACTTGTGAACTGAAAAAGATATTGGCATGTATTAGTGAGGCAGGAATATGTTATTTGTCTTCTGCTGATCCTATTTGTGACTAAGCAACTAAATATATAAACAAGTGAATTCTTTGTTACATTATTATTAGCGAGCTTAAGGATGAACATTAAGGAGGTTGCATGTCTTCTATATACATGATATTGGTGACATGGAAAAAAATTAGAGGAGACAGCCATCATTTATCATGCCAAAATAACAGGTGCAAAAAGTGTGATCAATAAGATGGAGAAAAAACTTTTTTTTTAAATGGACAACACATAAAAAATGCATGTTAAAACGTCAAAGGAACTCACTTGGTGAGACCAGCCTTGTTAAAAAAGAAAAGTCATCATTGTCTCTGCCTGAAATAAAATTATAGAGTAAGAGACATATCATAAGTTAATATCATCATGATAAATACCCATTTAAAAAATATGAAACAATTTAAAAAAAAAATGAGCTTAAGTACTAACAAAGTGTCAAGTCCAACTAAGAAATAACTTTAATAATGGCAAACAAAATTCATATGCTTATTTTAGTAGGACACCTAAGTATTACGTGTACTTTTTTGCTTGTCTTATAATAATTATATAACTCATTTCTTCAATTTACATCTTAAAAAAACAACAAGACAACCATGTTCCTGAGAAAATACAATAGAGCTTTTAGAGTACACATGACACCAGAAGACATTCTAGAAGTTCAAATTAAAGGAAAAATAATGCATTTGGTACTTTGTTTATTTTTAAAGACTCCCTCTATCTGAATTATGTCAAATATTTATTATGATTGTGAGAAACTCATGTCTAAAGTCTGCCCTAAAATTATGATGACCATGAATTTTCAAAAGGTAAACCCTAAGAGTGATCTGACAGTCTTTAATTTTGCTTCCATTTGTGTTAGTACGGCTTCTCTTTGATCAAAGTACATACTCAATACTGGTTAACACCAAAGCCCACTTTCTCTTTCTGACACTATTAACAAGAAAGCAGTCTGCTTCAGTCTACAAAAAACCCCAAAAAACAAACATTATGTATCTGTTTCTTGTGACATTCAAAGTTTAAAGTATGACATAAGTATTCTACCCCTGCTATTAAAACATAAGTATTCTACCTCTGTCATTAAACAATTAAACATAAGTATTCTACCCCTGCCATTAACCATAAGTATACTAGGACTGAGCGAACGTCTGATCCTAACTCTTGACTCACACATTAACCCCGTAAATTTGCAGTAATGCTATTAAAAGCATTTAAAAGAATACAATATTGTGTAGACCTACTATCGAAAATTTAAAACTGTTCAATATGAGACAATTGCTAATATTAGCATTATCACTTAGTGAGAAATTGGTGAATTGTGCCAAGCATGTAAGTATCAATGCATGGTGCTTGTCTAATTTGGATTCTGGCCCAATAAAAAATGTTCAAAATGTTCAAGCAGGGGTCGACCAAATTGCATATTATGTATAAGAACATATTGTGTTACTTAACTTCTTCGCACAATGCTATAACCCAGCATTCAGATGAGCCTAACAAAAATTTAAGGTATTATATGGGATTCAATTTTATGACTTGGCTAAAAGGCATATATTGCTATGGAAATTGTAGTTAACCTTTCAGGTGTTGGTAATACTGAGTATTTCCTAAAAAGGGTGGGGGGGACCATGAAATTTTTACTCCTGGGAAAATATATTTTTTGAAAAAAATACTTTACAAGATAAAAGAAAAGACAGCAGAATGCTTCTGAATTGCAAGATAAAGATAGACCATCCAGAGTGATGTAGTGTGATCTAATGTATATTTGTTCTGATAACATACACAAGCAATAATTGAAATGGAACACAATACAGAACTCATTAATTTGTACACACATTCTGCAGTATTTTTGACAATTTCAAAATGATTCAGCTAAATAGGCATTTAAATCATGGGAGTAAGAAGCATATATTTTGAACTTGTGAACTGAAAAAGATATTGGCATGTATTAGTGAGGCGCGAATATGTCATTTGTCTTCTGTTGATCCTATTTGTGACTAAGCAACTAAATATATAAACACGTGAATTCTATGTTACATTATTATTAGCGAGCTTAAGGATGAACATTAAGGAGGTTGCATGTCTTTTATATACATGATATTGGTGATATGGAAAAAAATTAGAGGAGACAGCCATGCCAAAATAACAGGTGCAAAAAGTGTGATCAATAAGATGGAGAAAAAAGTTTTTTTTTAAAATGGACAACACATAGAAAATGCATGTTAAAACTTCGAAGGAACTCACTTGGTGAGACCAGCCTTGTTAAAAAAGAAAAGTCAATACTTCATCTCATACCTGAGACTAATGGGAAAAAAATCAAATATTACATAGCAATGTGTAAAGAAAAGCAATTGAATATTGGATCAATTTTAGTGCACCATTAAACGAGTAACAAACAAAGGAATGAGATTTTAATACATGAACCAATATCAGGTAGAGAAGTTAAAGTAGACAAACTTTTGGCAATGTCCAAGACACACCATATGGATTAATAAGAATTGTCAAAAATCAAAACAGCAGCAAAATAAGACGCAGGCTAGAGATGGATTTATTTTTTCCCCATCTGAGTCCCTATTAAAACAATTAGTCTTCAGAGCTACAACATTAGGGGAATGTAGCCACTTATTCTCAACCTCAGAGACAGTGATTAAATGCAAAGTTGTAACTCTTACAGCAACAGAGACTATAAAGCTTCCTTAAGCCCATTCTTAAGATAAGGCTGATTAGATGGGATCTGACACCTTCACCAGATAGACTGAGTCAAGGATTTAAATTGGGTTTTTAATTCTGTCACTAATGTCAGCACAAGATCTAAAAAAATGAAAAGTACTTTTTAATTAACATTCAGTATAAAACAAACCCTCTGGGTTATAACAAGTTTGAATCTTTTGTACAAGCTTAGTACTCAGCAAATTAAGAAATAAATTCTGAGTATTAGTTAAAATCTTGAATTTTCTCATTAACTAAGTATAACCAAAGATGTAGAAAGAAAGATAAACGATTTGGAGTTTTTTTCCTATTTACAGAGTGAGGATCATTTTTTCGATTATTGCCCCTTGGTGCGTGCGGGTAATTTACAATACAATAATAAAGAAAAACAAAGGATAAACGCTTTTGAGTGGAAACAAAATAAGTTTATTTGATTATTACTCAAATTATCGTCATTTTAACAGGTTTTAATTTATAAACATGTGTTAAAATAATTAACAACACATAATATTTCAATACAAATTCAATTGCTTCTTTTTATATTAATCAACATCTGTGATGTATTGAGAGAGTAGCTAGGCAAGGCAACACGCTCTCTCTCTGTCTCTCTCTCTAATTTTCGCTATAACAAGACACGTTTTAACTGTATTTTTCTTTCAAATTCATCAGTAAGAGATCATGAGATATTGATCATATTGATAGTCCCTAAAGTTGAATAAATAGCAAATGCAATGAACATTAATAGTAAAGTTAATTGTTAGATCATCATGAAAACAACAATAAAAAATATGCATACCATTCTCAATTAAAGTCAATGTCTTCAAAGATGATATTTATGTGACATACAAATCATCTGTACAATTTAAAATTATCAAATGTAACACAGTGTAGCAGTATAATAACTGAAGCGATAGTACATTTCAAAACAAGAATATCCTTGACGGTTACAACATTGTCAGGCTACAAATGTGATGCTATGACACTTATTTGTGGAAGATGATCATCAAGAAGACAAAAGTTTTGTTCTGATATTAAAATCATAAATTCTAATACAGGAAGGCACAACATTTAGATGGGCAGATCAACTGAATGCAAAAAATACATTACAAAGGCATACGGCAAGAAATTATCCATGTGTAAACTTAAGAATTTTCTTGTTTGTTTTCTCTTTGGTTTGCAGACATTGCTCTGTCAAAATGTTCACTGCAGAAAACTACACGTTTCTTTCTGATGACGTCTGCAGATAGCCCCATCAGATCTTGTCGTCTGGAATTTTGGATCCAGACCTTGCACCTAATGGAATAAACATATCTTCTGTCAAAATTTGCTACTATAAGAAATAAGAAGCAAATAAAACTATAACAACTTATTTTTTAATTTTATGATTCAATGGCATCAAAACGTGAAAATCTAAACACACACGTTGAAAATCAACTAGAAACTAAACCACCCTACACTGGAATGCTGCATTAGAGTAGAAATGCCATAAAGTACACTCCTATATAAGCAGGTCTAAAATATTTACATTCTTTTAAATTTAAAATGGGAGACAGAATCTGTTTTATAAACTACAGACAATAAAATTAATGTCATTTGCCATGATTTGGCTCTAAGCTTATCAATCTACACTACCGTAGATCTAGCTAATGAAACGGGAAACTAGATGTAAAATAAGGAGCACATAATCTTACCTTTCTTCGTCTTGTGGGAATTTATAATACGAAAGCTTTTTTTCTTTGCAATGAGGCTTGTTTCGACTATTAGTGCAGTTTATTGCACCACAAAAATCACCCGAACATTGCCTTTTCGTCGACATTTTCCAACGTTGTTTACATCGGTTGCTGCGGATTGACCCATATTTTACCAAGGGACATCACTCTTAGAAATCCTCACCTAATTTCACGAGTAGAATATCTTTCCTTCAATTATCTTTGGTTCAAGTACATTCTCTAGCTTATTAGTTAAAATCTTGAATTTTCTCATTAACTAAGTATAACATACATGTTACAAATTCCCACTCATGAATGATGGAAAAGGTTGACTGAGCGTGGTCCTTTTCAGAACTTTTCTGGGTTTATGGGTCTACAATGTTAAATAAAAATATCTCCTGAGATCTCTTTTTTGTAATGTAGGTGTTTCTGTTATCCAAGGTGCAGAGATGTTTGGTTTTTTATCTTGACAGGTAATTTTAATTTTTGTTTTATGTAAGCGTCATTAATATAATACAGCAACCACTGAGGAAACTTGTACAATTTGTTAGATTTACCTACCCTATCTCTGAAATCAGAGAGTTCCTTATTCATCCTGTCTAATGTTTGGATTTTAATGGTCCCATCATCAGCTTTTTTTTTTAGGACCATAATCAATTGACATTGTTCATCGATTCTGGATCGCAGTTTGACATTTTCTAATTTATCATCTTCAGACAATGCTTTCAACTTTCCTAGATTTGTTTGCATATCTTCCATGTCCTGAAAAATAAAACAAAAACCAAGAAAATAATGAACAGTATGCTATGGTTAAAGACGTAGATTGGTCTCTGTCTAAAAGACTATATCAATAGATTAATCTCCAGAAAAAAAAAGACAACTGCAGCTCTGTGTGGCATGTGGGTAGGAGAGTCAGACCAACAGATATGCAATTCCACAAATGTGTACATGGCTATCATGCACCCTACACTCAATTTGCAGACTTCACTTTTTTAATTTCTGTCGCCCTAGCATAAGAATGTGGTCAAGCCACCGTTTGGATACTTCAGTGAGTGTAAATAGGCAGGGGAGTTATTTTATGTGAGTGGCTGTGGCTGGGCAATTTTGATCTTGTGGGACGAACTTGGAAGATTGTTCCCATCTTGATTTGTTAACCTATAAACTTTGGTCAGACAGCACCAAACTTTCTTACAACTTCTAAGTGAATGTAAAAAACAATATCGTGCATGACAAATTTTTGGTCGCCCCCCCCCCCCCTCTCTCTTCTTCATCTAACATTATGTCACACTGATTCCTGAGCAGCGTTCCCCCATCTCCCTTCATCTCCTTTCAAATGTAGAATGTTAGATTAAGAAAAATTCAAAAATAGGGAAAAATTTTATTTGTTTCAAAAAATTTTAACGTGGCAACAGATGAAAACATTTAAGTATTTAATACAACATGTCCTGAAAAATAAAACAAAAACCAAGAGAATAATGAACTGTATGCTATGGTTAAAGAGGTAGATTGGTCTCTGTCTAAAAGACTATATCAATAGATTAATCTCCAGAAAAAAAAAGACAACTGCAGCTCTGCGTGGCATGTGGGTAGGAGAGTCAGACCAACAGATATGCAATTCTACAAATGTGTACATGGCTATCCTGCACCCTACACTCAATTTGCAGACTTCACTTTTTTTAATTTCTGTCGCCCTAGCATAAGAATGTGGTCAAGCCACCGTTTGGATACTTCAGTGAGTGTAAATAGGCAGAGGAGTTATTTTATGTGAGTGGCTATGGCTGGGCAATTTTGATCTTGTGGGACGAACTTGGAAGATTGTTCCCATCTTGATTTGTTAACCTATAAACTTTGGTCAGACAGCACCAAACTTTCTTACAACTTCTAAGTGAATGTAAAAAACAATATCGTGCATGACAAATTTTTGGTCGCCACCCCCCCCCCTCTCTCTTCTTCATCTAACATTATGTCACACTGATTCCTGAGCAGCGTCCCCCCATCTCCCTTCATACAGAACACAAATGTAGAATGTTAGATTAAGAAAAATTCAAAAATAGGGAAAAATTTTATTTGTTTCAAAAAATTTTAACGTGGCAACAGATGAAAACATTTAAGTATTTAATACAACATATTAAACTTACCAATACAAAACAGATTTTTATATTAAGGCCTACAAATAAGCTTTCGATTCAATTACTTACATGCGAGCTATCACAGACTATCTGACGCAGATCTTTTGGACTTCTGGAGCTGTGAGACATTCTTTTCTTTTTTTTATTCAATATCTTTAGATTGTAAATTTCCTGTTATCATTGCCACATATCAATTAATTTGAAGTTATCAGTTCCTCCCAAAAGCTGTTTGCCTGTGAAGATAAAAAGAGACAAAATATCTTTCTTTGAAACTTTAAAATACAATAAATAGGTAACAGACAACGGATGTATAATTGGTAACATTACAAATATTATATTGTACCTATTTTTACATGTGGAATCTAGATCTAGAATTATTTTTTTAACCCACGGGGCCCTTTGAATTTATGGCCGTCCGACGGCCAGATGACCAGTCTGGGTTTGGCACGGTGACTGGGTGTTAAAAAATGGGGGGTGGCAGTACTGTTCACCTGGTTATCTGATGCTCTAAGTGTTGTGCTGTTATCGCCAAATTTTTGCTCTCTCATTATTTCCAGTTATAAATTCATAAAACTATATACAGTTGTATTTCTATTGCGTTGAGAAGTTGGTTGATTTCACTATCTTGTTTGTTTCTGCTTTTTAATAATCGTTTATTACTAATTATTTGGGAGGAACAAAGGAGAAGCGAGTTATTACTTTCTTTTCTGCAGGTGATCGCAATTAAACTTATTAAATTTTCAATAGCTGTGGGGATGGCACGTTTCAATTTAAATCCTTCTAACATGGAACAACACTCCTCCTGTGTGTCTCTTGACTGAAAGGGTCATGTCTTTAGAACCCTTGTAGCCCCAATTGAGAGTTCTACAAATACAATACAGAAATGGAAATAATTATCAGCTGAGGATTGAACCTTGACCTCCTACTCGTCAATCCAGAGCACTAATGCTAGAGATATCTGGCGCCTTACATTGCCAAAAAGGCAATTTTCAAATTCATGTTATGTCCCATAGGTTTCCTTCAGAGAAGGGCTGTAAAAAGGAGGTGGGTGGAAAAAGAGCAGCGACCCCAGCGGAGATATTGTAAGGCGGTAATGATTAAAGATTATCAAGTGAAGCACTGGCAGTTACAGTACGTGTCGAACTACTATCCAAAGAAATTCAGTACAGAGTAAAAGTGAGCCAATTGCAAGTACACGTCCACAGTCACATGAGTGCCTGTTTCACTGTGTTTCACATCAGTGTGTGTGTGCCTGTCTTTGTGTCTTGTGGAGCAGTGTTTGACACTTTTATGTGAATCAGACAAACCATGGCTTTCATTGCCATCTTCCCCTACATCAATGGTCCAACCATCTTTAAACACCGCCAGATTCCTCCTCAAGATCTCTACCGCAAGGGGGGGGGGGGGGGTAACTTGCTCCTTCCTAAACCCTTTCCTTTCTAGAGCAGAAAATTTCAAAAAGCCAGCAGAACCAGTGAATTTTGGTAAAATTTACTGGAAAAGCATGCAACCTATCGCAGGTTTTTTCTTAGGTACAGTTACCATACCACGGCACGCCTGCTTTTTACACAGATTTCTTAAAACCACCATAAAGAGAAAATAGGAAACATTTAACTCTAATTGAACCAATCATTGCATTTATGTTAGATATGTTCATGATAGGCAAAATATTGAATTTGAGACCTGACATACTTTTTCCCCTCTCTTAAAAGGCTCACTTTTTGTGACAAACCCTGTGCCAAAAGTATCATTAATATGAATTTAGGCCTAATAGGCTATAAATTAATATCGAGACCTTGTAAAAAAAAAAAGTGAAGCCGTAGTGGTACAGTAAAACATGATTACAGCAGCATTTTTGGTTCCAGAAGAAAACTCCCGTTGTTGTCAAGCTCCTTCTATAGTCAGGGGAAACTACTTAAAATTCAATTTTAACACTTATTATCTCCCTTTAACAATGTCTCTCTCTTTCTTTCTTTTCTGTGAGTCTCTCTTTTATGTCTATGTCTGTCTGTATGTATGTCTCTCTCTCTCTCTTTATCTCTTTCTGGCTCTGTCTGTCTCTCTCTCTCTCTCTGATTTAAGTTCCACCTCATTTATCTGTGGGCTGGCAATCCTATCACCATATTTTCAACTCCATACATGTTGATCAGCCCATTCCGCACTCTATTATTACACACTGTATAACACTACATGATATGTTTGCATACTTTGTCTAGATCTACCCTGAGGTCCAGACTTTTGTGTCAGGTGCCTGACTGGCCCAGAACAATGTCGTTGAATGACTGTTATTTTGGAACCAAAGCTTGCTTCCTACTCCCGTTGTATCCAAGCTCACCCATTTCCATATCCTGTTAAACCCAAGCAGAAGTTATAGACTTTACATAGCAGGCCTAGTAAAAACGGCGATTCTTAGAATTTCCCACAGTAGCAAAGGTCCCGCTGCAGGGGCTGCCGTTGTATGCACTTCCGTTTCCGTTTCCGGTGTCATCTCGGGTGAGGTTGACTTGAAATGGTCCTCCATGCACTCCTGTCTCTTGCGTTTTCGCTGCATTCTTTTGCTGTAAGACAGGTCCATTCCTTAATGTCATCCATCCATGCTCTTGCTGGCCTGCTTCTTGCTCGTTTGCCATCCACCATTCCCTCCAGTATTACCTTCTGTATTGTCTGGTGCCGCCTTACAGGTCCAAAATACTTCAGTTTTCTTGTTTTTATTGTCTTTAATAAAGACGGCTGGATGCCCAGAGTGGTACACACGTCTTTGTTGGTTTTCTTTTCTGTCCAGCTAATTTTTCCTAGACGGCGAAAGGTCCAAATCTCAAAGGAGTTGATTTTCTTTTCGATATCTTTAGAAAGAGTCCATGTCTCGGACCCGTGTAACAGAGCAGAGTGCACATAGCATTTCAGTACTCTAAGTCTAGTGGATAATTGGGTTTGTTGTGATGTTAATATTTGCCTCAGTTGGCCAAACCTTGTTTTTGCAATGGCTATTCTAGTATATATTTCTTCTTTATTTTTAGCATCTGAATTAATGCGTTGTCCAAGGTATTTGTATGAAGACACCTCCTCTAGGGTTTGGTTGTTTATTTTTACGATGGCACTTTTATCTTGTTTTTTGGACATAACCATGACTTTTGTCTTCTGTAGATTCATGTCTAATCCAACTTGGCCACTATTTGTTTTTACAGCGTTTGCTAATGACTGCAGGTCCTTGATGCTTTCTGTAAGTAGCACAGTGTCGTCAGCATACCTCAGATTATTTATGTTCCTACCACCAATCTTAATGCCCGGCATGTTGTCCGTTTTTCTAAATATGAATTCTGTATAAATATTAAACAGGTAGGGTGATAGGACGCAGCCTTGTCTGACTCCTCTTTTGATGGGAGTGTAATCTGACAGTTCTCCTTGAATTCTAATAGCTGCCTTCTGGTGCCAGTAAAGATTTGCTATTATGCACTACTGTATTGTATTTTGCATAATAATCATAATGCGTATCTTCAATTTTGAATTATGCCTAGATCTAGATCTGATGTCTGATATTTGTTAGATTGAGTCATTGAATACCTAAGGATATTCATATTTCTTTTCCTTCATTATAATGAAACGTAGTTGTTTTTCCAATGCCCTGTATGGATGAATAAAAGAGGAATTGAACGTAAAGCCATCAATAATGTTCGATAATAAGAACCTTCATGTGTAATTTTCTTTGTCTGAAAATACACCATATTTCTAATTTTGGTTTCGTTTTCTCCAAAACTGTGAATGGTGCATTGAATGTAAGAATCCAATGAACTGGATCTAAACCTGTCTGCGTCCTTCATTTTCTGAAATAATAATTACAAGTAATACAAATTTTCTAATTTAAAAAAATAGAAAAATGAAAAAAAGAAAAAAATCAACCATAAAAAGATGAGAAAAATATTCCTCTGAAACAAGTATTAATCTGCCATAGTAAGACCATAGCCTTATGTGTAATTGAAATACAGAAGTGCCATAAGTTTTTCCGTTGCCATGTCACTAAACAAAACAAAAAAAAAATGCTTTTATTTAAAGGCACCCTTGGTGGCTACTGCATCCATACCTCAGATATTTGCAAGGACAAAAGGGCCACACTCTAAAATCTAAGGCGGAGTCACTCCTTTCGAGTTATCTCAATGTTTGCATGTGAGTGCAACATACACATCCCTTTGGACTGACCACAAGCATCAGTGATCTAGAGTCGGATCATGGACCACATGAATATGATGCACTGTGACTGGTTGTTCAGTTAAAAAAAATGGCTACCTAAAACACTCGCCTGTAGCCGTACTTGTAATAATTTTCGCAACATTCATCAGTTTTGCCTCGCTAATGACACATTAAACAGCACTTGCGCTAATGAACGCAACCTGGATGACCACAAGAAGATGTAAGTATCTATACACATATTACATTAACTTTTATTGCGCTCGTTCACTGCTACCACAAAAATTTTTTTTTGATTTTTTAAAGGTACAAGCGAGCATTAATTTATGAGAATCCAGCAAGTGGTCTTGTCACGTGAAATTTCTATAGGCCGGCATGCCAGGTGTAGCCGGCACTTTCCCATCCATCTTTCTATGAGATCTAGGCTATTATCAGTGATATAACCATCATAATGTGTTACTTAATAGCTTAATTCTACAGTCAGACCAAAGAACTTGATTTGAAGAAAAACACTAATTATGGTGCGTAGCTCAAATCCCCTGTTGCCTGCGTAAAAAAAAAAAAAAGAAAGAAAGGAATGCGATGCCATTTACCATTCCCAAAACAGTCGTGTATGGGCTGTAAAAAAAAATACTCACTGATAATTGGGATGTAATTTAAATCTAAATACATTTACATACGTTTGGACTTGGATCTTTAAATAGTTACCGGGCGAGAAAATCCACATTCTTATTATCTTCGCAGTTTGGTTTATCGTATCGAATGAAAACAACATCAAACGGAAGCGGAAACGTAGTAGGTGTTTTTATTTTTTCATGAACCATAACTATTATACATAATATTTCGTAAAAATCCTTAAATGAATATATATTTGCGGCAGCTCTTGTTTTATACACATTCATTAATGAATATTTATATTTCATTCCTTTGATTATAATCAAGTTTTTTTAAACTCTCACTTTCTAAAGTTTGCTGTAATAATTTTAAAATATAATGTCCTCAAACTTATCACCGTACTTCCCAGCATGCAACTACGTTATCCTCCAGATTTCTAATCACGTGACCAGGTGATATTTGTCCTTCGCCGGGTCGCCATCATCTCCATCATGCAGGCTTTAAGGCAGGCATGTTCTGGGCTTGCAAGGGCCAGCAAATTTGCCCTTTCATCACCAATTGCTCACCAAAATGCTACAAAATTTGTGCCAGCGGTTTTCTCTTCTCGTAAGCATTGTTATTGTGTCTAAATATGTTTTATCGCGTCTAATTACTATTCCTCTAAAGAGGAATAAAGGGTAGCAGACCGAGTTCTCTCATTACTCATTTAGACCTTGACACTACTGACATTCAATTAAAGTTCGTTTGGTGGCTGGATTTAGATCTGTTTCCTTTAACATGTAACTTCATTGCCACATAATTTTCACATTAAAATGATGCTAGGGCACGATTTCAAAGCTGAGTTGTAGTTGGTAGTGAAGGAATCCATTTGTTGATGATGTTTAGGGCTAAGGACAGCTGGAGGTCAGGCAATGCTTTTACTAACTTAGTAACTAAGGTCTTAAAATGATTTCATTTGCAATCAAGAGACCAGGTGTTTTGTACAGAGCATTATTTCTATTCCAAAGATACGATTTGGCTTCTAAAATAATTCTTTAATAGTCTAAGTAATTGTGTATGTTCATTTTGTTGCAGAGAGAAAATACGCCAAAGAGGCTGCCAAACCAGCAGCAGCTGCTTCCACTGGACGTGTAGTAGCTGTCATTGGTGCCGTTGTTGATGTTCAATTTGATGATGAACTCCCATCAATTTTGAATGCTTTGGAGGTTCAAAATAGATCACCAAGGTTGATTCTTGAAGTTGCATCTCACTTAGGTAATGATGCTTGATTTGCATCTTTTCTTTTTTTTTTTTTTTTGCTAAGAAATCCTGTTTTCTTTGTAGCAAAACAAAAAACAATCCAAACTCCAAATTTGGAACTGATCTTTTCAGTGCTTACTTTTCATAGCTATTTTATCCATTGTAATGTATTTTCATCCAAATATCCTCACAAGTTTAATGTTAAAAAACAAAAGTTTGACTAGGAACTTTACCTTTTTATATAGTGAAATTGATAATGCATCATATTATACCAAACTTCATTTATCTTTACTCTAATTGTTGGGCATTTCAAAATTTGGATGTTGAATAGTTGTTACATGATTCTGACAAGATAAGTTGATATTCTCATTTTATTGAACTTTCAGTAGCTAGTGCTGACTGAGTTTTTTTTTTATTGCAAATTCAAATTTGTTTCATGCGGTACTTTTATCATATGGTTAAAATAGACAAGATTTGTGCGTTTTACATTGTATTACATATGCATAGGCTTTTTTTTTTCCAGGTGAAAATGTTGTACGCACAATTGCTATGGATGGAACTGAGGGCCTTGTAAGGGGAGAGCCCTGCGTAGATACTGGCACTCCAATCAGGATTCCTGTAGGACCAAAAACACTTGGAAGAATCATCAATGTCATTGGGGAGCCCATTGATGAAAGGGGTCCAATTGACACAGAGCAGTATGTTTCATAGTCTATCTAGTTTGTGTTTGGCTTCTCTTTTGGGAAATAACGTGAGAGTTCTGTAGTAAAAAAAAATATCTTGATTCATTTGAATGGTAAAGTTACAAGCATTGTATGGAGCTTCCAATTGGGTGCAGAGGACATTTTTGTGTGATTGATATTATATTGTTGTGGGGTTTGTTTTGTTGATTTTTTTCTGTTTTCTTTTCTTATTGTTTATTGATTTGCATTTTTGTTGCAGTTATGCATCCATTCACCAAGAAGCTCCTGCATTTGCTGATATGAGTGTACAACAAGAGATTCTGGAGACTGGCATTAAGGTCGTAGATCTTTTGGCTCCTTATGCCAGGGGAGGAAAAATTGGTAAGCTTTTAATCATAAAACATTCAGTGGAAAATTAAGTCTGATAATTCGAAGTACTCATAAGCCAAATTTTGCAAGAGAATAGGATTTTTCTCTCTGTGTGGATCTTTTAAAGACTCATTCGAAGTTTTACTTGTTTGATTTCCCTAATTAGAAGTTCATGGTCATACCACTAGTAGACATTACTAAAAGACTATCTGTCAGTGCTTATTGCTGCCCAATACATGCCTTTAAACGGAATAGGGTTAGAAGGTTGATACAGAAGGAAAACAATCATAAACACAGCTGTCTGCTAACACTTGTAGTTCAGGTATGTCCCTTTCTGTAATTCAAATTCTCTTCAAGGCAAGTCTGAAAGTAGGAATAATGTCAGATTTTTAAACCTGGTTGGAAAAAAGCCATTGATGTTGTAATTAATAGTGATAATAATAATTTATTGCATTTCTTTTGCGCATTTCCAAAATTGAAATTCTGCTCAATGCGCATTATATCACAAGTAATCATGTACATGAAATAAACATACATAAATGTGTAAACATCACAGAGGTAATGGCACACACAAACATGCAAATGATATATTGAACCACACATACACTCACAGACACACACACATACACAAGTAGCATACACCTACCGACACAGACATGCACACCAAGATCAAAGTATAATAATGCAAATCAATAATCGTAAGAATTATGGTAGGTCCATGTCAAATGCTTTTTTAAAAAAGGTAAGTTTTAAGAATATTTAAATATCTGTGTGAGGATGGGTTGTAATATAGATGTATAAAAATGTGAAATAAAATGACTGTTATTTTTGCTTTTTACTGCATAATGTTAAATGTTACTTCCGGTTTTGTGTTACATTAGCTATCAATGTTATTAATTTTTAGATTCAAGATAAGAGTCTAGATTTAGATTATATTTTTGATGTCAGCGGCACTGATATATAGAACTAGATGATTAGAAATATAGACATTTATATTTTGATCCAAATTCTAGAATCTTGAATAGTTTTTACAAAGATCTAGGGCTGTGTAGATTTAGTTTCGAAATAGGGCCAGATTTTAGGTTCCACGTTTTAAGCTCTGGGGGTAAAAAGATAGCCACGACCATTTCAGATCTAGTGTGTAGATAATGGTAGGTCTAGACCTATACCTACGAAAGGATTAAAAAAAAACATCAACCACCACCTGCAACAGCATGTGCTGATGTAGATAGCCTACTGATGAGTGTCAGGCTCCTTGCGTTTCAACGTTTAAGTAGGTTTGCATAACATTGCTATAATTATGTGACTTTGTTAGTGGTAGGATTTTGGACAATGAGGTAAGATTATTTAATGTCAGATTTTCCTGGACACCCTGCTCTTAATTCAAAGTTTAGATCAAATCCCAAGCAATTCGAATTGTGAAGTTTCCACTGTACTTGTAATTACTTTTTACTTTTGTATATAAAATTTTATTGTTGCATTGAATGAGGCTGTTCAAACGAAACAAAAATATTGGGCATAAATCAGCTTCAGTATAAATTTTACTTTAACTTTGTTTATATCATATTTAATATGTCCCTTTGCAAATTTATTTCATTTGAATAATTTTGGTTCTGCCTTTTTTAAGGTCTCTTCGGCGGTGCTGGTGTTGGAAAGACTGTGCTTATCATGGAACTTATCAACAATGTTGCTAAGGCTCATGGTGGTTATTCTGTGTTTGCCGGAGTAGGAGAAAGGACCCGTGAAGGAAATGACCTTTACCATGAGATGATAACATCCAAAGTCATCAGTCTTACTGATGATACCTCAAAGGTATCCTCCCCTCTTCAAATCCTATTTATAATTACTGCAACTTCTAATCATTTTACAGAACTGTTTTCCACCTAGTTTATTATATTTGTTTTTGAAAGACCTATTACATAGGTAATGTATTTGGCCTCCCGAATATGTCAGTTCATATCTGTGGTTGAAAAATATGTATATGACTAATAGGGTTTCCATGATTGCTCATTGCTAGCTGCCATTGCATGAACGCCCGGTTGGCCCTGTCGTTTACTGGACCCCATTTACTAAGTCTAATAAGCACCTTCTCATGTCCTTCGTGTCACTGGGATTGGTCGAACCTCCAATTAACTCGAAGATTAATCTTCACTTGCAGCTCTTTTCGGTTAAGGCCATAAGTAGTATAATACATTATGCGCTTTGATCGGTGGCAATTATGTTTCTGTTGGCAGGGATCTGTCCATTTGAGAATCCCTGGCTTGGCTTACCGGTGATAGGCAGAGACAGTTTGTTTGCAGGAATCCAGGTTTTTGTGCAAACTGTTAAACTGATATAGTACTTAATCCATTTTCGCTGTCCAGCGCCAGTCCCCTCAGTTCTTTCAGTTACAGGGTTAGACAATTTCATATTTTTTATAGCTAGGCACATTTTTCACACACAATCCCGACGAACGGAGCAATTTTGCATTTTACTCAAAGATGTACATACCGTACAAGATCTTTGTTTTTACTGTGCAAGGTTGTGAATACATTCCTCTGGGGCCTATTTTTGATTGTGTTTATTTTTTAAGATTTTAGCTAAAAACCTCTCTGTTAAAGTAACCCAGAAAAGTTTTCACTATTCTATATAAAATAAATCTTGCTAGTATAACTGATTGTTCCCCATAACGTACATCATTCACACCTGTTTCTACCCCTCTCTCCCTCCCCCTCCGTCTATCTCTCTTTAATTTCTATAGTTTTCGTGTTTTGGTCATTCTGTATCTGCTTAACCTGATTGATTAAGCCTATCAGAAAAAAATACCAAGGCCTGGTGAAATGCCAGAGTCACCTCTCCTTGAAAAAGCGTGATGACTGTGACACTATAAATCAATTGGGCGATATTTTATGTTTTGTTGTTTGTTTTTGTTTTTTGCGTTTTTATCATCAGAAAGTTACAAAATGCAATTCTGTTCTGTTGTAGGTGTCCCTTGTCTATGGACAAATGAACGAGCCCCCAGGTGCTCGCGCTCGTGTGGCTTTGAGTGGATTGACCGTTGCTGAGTTCTTCCGTGATCAGGAGGGACAGGATGTGCTTCTCTTTATTGACAACATCTTCAGATTTACCCAGGCTGGCTCAGAGGTATAATGTTGGAATTGGAAATTCAAAATTTTATGTATATTATTCGAAGAGTAAATGGACCTGCATAAGTACATGCAGTTTTGAGGGAGAAAAATATATATTTTGTAAACTTGGCTTTTGAAAGTTGAAGTGAAACTGGATTTACTGATTGTTCTCAATGTCTATTGTTACTTCACAGGTATCTGCTCTTTTGGGACGTATTCCATCTGCTGTGGGTTATCAGCCAACACTGGCCACTGACATGGGTAGTATGCAGGAAAGAATTACCACTACCAAGAAAGGATCTATCACCTCTGTACAGGTAATCTACTTTTAACCACTCCAATAAAATAATAATCGATTTGTTTCCTTCTGTATGAAAGTAATCTTATTTTATCAGACCCAAAAGCTTAAGTCCTACAACGGAGCAGCATATCACACATGTTGGTAGAAATTCAATTCCAGTCATTTCTTTTTTATGTGGTGAATATATAGTCCCATGGGGAAACCACTTATCTTTTTTGTGCTGTTTTCATGAACAAATTTGAATTGGCTGGTTATGGGTTTTATTTTTTTATATTTTTTCTAATTAATATAAATACTGATTTGATAGAAATATATCAACAATATGTGGATAATATTTTGCTGAGTGTTACGGATAAAAATACAGTTAAATGAAATAAATTCCAGGCCATTTTCGTGCCTGCTGATGACTTGACGGATCCTGCCCCTGCCACAACCTTTGCCCATCTTGACGCCACCACTGTGTTGTCTCGTGGCATTGCTGAACTTGGTATCTACCCAGCTGTGGATCCCCTAGACTCCAACTCTCGTATCCTTGATCCAAATGTAGTGGGAGAGGAGCACTATCTCACTGCCAGATCTGTCCAGAAGATACTCCAGGCGAGTTTTTTTATGTGACTATAACCAATCTTGTTTTTTTGTTTTCTTTCTTTTTACACTACGGAATTTTAATTAATGATACATAATTCGTTTTATTTAGAAATTTTTTTTGTTGTTTTTCAAATCTCAGAGGGCATCTTGATCCCACATATAACAGAGAAATAACAAACAAAAAACATTATATTTAGTAGCTTTGCACATTTAATTTCAGTGAAATTCATTGATTTTTACACTATGGCTTTACATTAATTTATTCTAATGCCCCGATTGCCTTTTTTTTTTTTTCTTACTACAATGTATCTCTGTTTGCCAAACATTTTAAGTAAATAACTAAATTCCACTGTAATTCAATGTGCGAAGTAATGGCTACTATAATAGGTTTTGTTTTTTGTTAAATTCTGTTATGAGTGATTCCCTCTTAGGTAGTAGAGTATGAAATTCTTATAAAACTAGAGAAAATCTGTCACTGATAGATATTTATGCAATAAATTGACAATAGGTGTAAACTAAATACTGATAGCATTGTTTGTTTTCTTGTGTTTTTTTTACTGCTACTATAGGACTACAAATCACTCCAAGACATCATTGCCATCTTGGGTATGGACGAGTTGTCAGAGGAAGACAAGCTGACTGTGGCCAGAGCCCGTAAGATGATGAAGTTCCTGTCTCAGCCTTTCCAAGTTGCTGAGGTTTTCACGGGCCAAGAAGGAAAATATGTCCCTCTTAAAGAAACCATCAAGGGATTCAAAATGCTTATCAATGGTACGAATATTTGATTAGTTTTCATTGTTGTTTATATATGTTAAATTGAAATGGAATGGGAGAAACCTTTTAATCAAAGTCTACCTAGATTTTACATACATCCTAGAATCGTCTGTACTAGAGTAGTGCATACCTACAACTGCACCTGATGCAGTGGGACCATCACTACAGCAGGATATTTCAAGAATCCCCGTTTATTATACCGTATAAAGCCTACTACTTGTGGTTGGGTTTAACAGGACATGAACTTGGATACATCTGGAGGAGGGGGGCCAGCTTGGTTCTCCAAAATAAGTCAATCGATCAGTACAAAGTTTTGGGCTAGTGTCCAACACAAGTCTAGACCCTAATCTAGACAAAGGATGCTAATGAGTAGTGTGATACAGTGTGTAAATCAGGGCTGCCACTCGTCCATGGATCCGCCTGTGTGCTGTGAACTGTCCATACATCGGCACATTATCCCTATGTTTGGCCATTTGTGTGCCTTGATTTTTGTGAACTCGTGTCGTTTTTCAGGGCTGGTATGAACATTAAATTCATAGTCATGTTAGCCATCAGCTTACAAATATAAAGAGAGAAGGCTTGGTTTGAACCCAAAGAAAAAGAAAGTTAGATCTAGTCCAACAACAAGCGCGTCGCAAGACAAACTTAATGCTTACAAGAGCTGCCTCAGTGGGGAATTGTGTGCTTTTTTTTTGGTTATTTTTAGAATGATTACTAATGCTCTATTTCTAGCCAGGCTTGTCACATTTTACCCAAAATAGAGCTCACTACTGAAGGTAAACTGGTCTGTATCTGATCGGTTTGGACACCGGGTGGGTGTATTTGGTCAGGTTATACCGATGGCTGTGAAACTCTTTTGGTGGGATTTGGCGTAGTCAAAACTATGGTGACAAGAGTGTCTACCATGCATTAGCCTAATAGTACGAGTTCACTCAAAACATCTTTCCTTCATTACCCCCCTGCTCAAGCAGTCTTGAGATCTGTTGTACAATTCACATGTGGTTAGCTTAAAGGGAAACGTAATGAGTACATAGTTTTTAGCAGCGTTCTAGAATAATACTGTAAGCACCACTATGGTAAACTGTTGACAAAGAATTAAAGTAAACATTAGTTCTACCACAGATAAGATGTACAGTATTGCATTTATTGCTTGTTTCAAAATAGTACTGCATACAGTAAAACGTGACAACAGTGGGCTTTTCGGTTCCAGGGGGAAAATCTTGTTGTAAGCAAGTTCTTTCTAAAGTCATGCCAAGAAAACTGCCAAAACATCAAATTTAATATTTATTGCATCTGTCATGACTCATGATACTTTTCTCTGAAGTTCTTGGCGTTTTTTTGTTTTGTTTTATTGTCTTTTTTTCTCTGTGTACGCCTGTACTGTTACTTACGAGACAGTCTATGCGTAACAGTAATGCCTGTAGCGCCTTCTCTTTCTTGTCAGTTCTACCTCATTCATTAGTGGCATTGTTGACTGCATGTTCGTAACCAACCCTTCCCCATGCTGTAACGTACAATTTCTATTACAGTCTCTCATATCACTTGTTCTCATCCTTGGTCTAGACTTAGCCAAGGGCAAAGACAGTAGAAAAATGTAACTAGGCTTTTGACTGGTGCAGTGCAATGCTATACGGGTTGACTTATCGTTATTTTGAAACCATAGCTTGCTCACCTCTCCTCCTGTATCCCAAGTTCAGCTTTTCTTTGTCCTGTTAAGCCCAAGCAAAAGTAATCAGCCTTTTTTTTTTCTACTCGAAAAACGGGCATTCTTGAAATGTTCCGCTGGTTAAATTAACAACTATACTGGTATGTAAATTTTGTATTGAGCATTGTACTAGATGATGGTGTGCTTTATGGCAATGGTTTGTGATGTTTTTGTATAGCGACTAAGCAGTACTTTAGATTTTAATGCTATAATTTGTGAGATAATTTGAAATTACTTTGGAACTAACTAATTTGTTTTCAAATCCCTAGGTGAGCTGGACCATTTGCCGGAGGTTGCCTTCTACATGGTTGGCAACATTGAGGAGGTTGTAGAGAAAGCTGCCAAGCTGGCTGAGGAACAGAATTAGATTGCTGCAGTTGATTGAGATTGAGAGAGTGTGTCTGTTTGTGAGCTTGTCATGTGCTCTGTGTAAGGACAGTTTGTGATATCCTTATGGCTCTTTTCAAGATAGTAGTCTAATGGGTTTTTTGAGTGGCTGTTTGTGCAACATGTATTATGTGTTGCGCTGCTTCTTTAATATGTAGTGACTACTATATAAAGAGCATTTGACTGATGAAATTGAGCATTGCTTTCTTTCTTTCAGTTCAAATAGTTTTATTGATGATGAGACATTTAAATTAAATTTGTTACACAAAAAATTGGTAGTGTTTGTTATTATTAGGTAGACTTTTGTGTGTTATGTGTTGCAGAATGGTAGCCAAACGACTATTTTGGCATCTACATGATTTAGAAGATGATTTTTTTTTCTGACAAGCGTTTCCAGCTAGCGTTTGCTTGATCTGACTCGGATCTATTGACTATTTTATTGATGGAGCTGTGGCCAAACCGTTCTAAGCCTATTGATAATTAGGTTAGCGAATTTAACATGTACGCTACTCTGGTAACTTTTATAAACAAAAATAGAGTTCTAAATCAAGCTTAAGTTTGACCGTTCCGAGTTATATTTTATGTGATAGCTATATTAGTCAGACGATCGGCACATTCTACATCTAATATAATTTAATGCTAAATTCGTATAAAATAGATCTGTATGTGGATATATGCTAATTATGTTTCGGTATGACAATATTTACCGAGTAGCACCACTTTTCTCGGAATTACTCATTTCCCCGAACTGAAAGTGAAAGGAAAGTGGGGATTGAAAATGGTCGTACGTCTCTCTCTCTCTCTCTCTCTCTCTCTCTCTCTCTCTCTTACACACACACTCACAGACATATGTAGTCAGCACTTTGATTTTAGTGGTTTGTTAAAACAGACACTAGATCAGAACAAAAAGCGAACTTGTTTGGAACATAGAATGTACGTTGCAGTATTAGATCTAGACCTACACATCTGAACCTAGAGTCTAGATCTAGATTGAGTATAAAAATTAATAAAAATCACATAGCTCTATATACATAATTATTTTAGATTGTATAGATTTACTTTTGAGATCTAAATAACTAGGCATTGAATTCTTTCATAGTTATCTGGGACTAAATTACCTCAGATCCCACATTCTCAGTAGCCTACCAAAGTATAGAATCAATTAACTCTCAGACCGTTTACATCTAGATTTCTAGCTCTAGCTAGACTACAGATTACTTTTAGATGGCACTTGGTACAATTTTTGTCTCGTTTTATAGGCTATAATATAAAAAAATCTACCACTCAGTCTTGGGCACCCTACTCTAGTAATCTGTGTCTTTGTTGCTGTAGGTATGATCTGTAGACCATATTTCAAAACAACAAATCCAGATGGATAGTTTTCATTTATGGATTCCATCCCAGACGATTATAAATAATAATTTAATATGTATTGATCTGGTGTTGAAATAACATGGTCTTATGGGGAATAAAATATAATATTAGGTTTAGTCAATGCTGGTAATATAATCTCAAATGTCTATAGAAAGGAAACAAATGAATACCAATGGGAGTTAGTTTGTACAATACACCAGGGCAACTAGTCAGTTTTCACAAACTTGGGAATGTGATCATGGGTGTAAAAATGAATTTGGTGAGCGATCGAGGATTTTCAGGCTTTTTTGAATTTCATTGGTGGCATCCCTGAAAGATTCCAAAATTGCAAATTTATTCTGAAAAAAACACATTTTATAATATTTATGGGTAATTCCATTGCAACTTTTGTGTCATTCAATGATTCATAGACACTGCAAAACTTTCTCTCAAACAAAATCATATCTCTGTAAAAGTATATACATGTACATGTATTATTCAAATTTATAGATGGTTCATTTCAAACTAATGCAAAGGAATCGTGGAAAGAGCTTGGTATGGACTGTTCATATTTTCATGTTTTGTACTAGAAAATTAATGTAAACAAGAGCCCACTATTTTGGGGAATTTTAAAAAATTTGAAAAGGGAAAGGTTTTGCATGTTATTTTGAAATGGGAGTGCACATCAAATACAAAAAGGTGCTGGGGCAAGAGCATACATAGCAATCCGCACAAGATGTGTGTGGGGTGATGGGGAAAAGGTTAATCCAAAATATTAATAACACAAATTTACTTGATTAATAACACTGATTTTTCTTTTTCTATTTTTTTCTTGTCTTAAGTTTAACAACAATTTATTTGTGGTAAAACTTAAAAGCACTAAAATTCACACAAATGATCTTGCGTTTTTGTTTTCTTTTTTTTAAACTTATATTCATTTGGTAACCAAAGATAATTGAAGGAAAGATATTCTACTCGTGAAATTAGGTGAGGATTTCTAAGAGTGATGTCCCTTGGTAAATTACGGGTCAATCCGCAGCAACCGATGTAAACAAAGTTGGAAAATGTCGACGAAAAGGCAATGTTCGGGTGATTTTTGTGGTGCAATAAACTGCACTAATAGTCGAAACAAGCCTCATTTCAAAGAAAAAAAGCTTTCGTATTATAAATTCCCACAAGACGAAGAAAGGTAAGATTATGTGCTCCTTATTTTACATCTAGTTTCCCGTTTCATTTAGCTAGATCTACGGTAGTGTAGATTGATAAGCTTAGAGCCAAATCATGCCAAATGACATTAATTTTATTGTCTGTAGTTTATAAAACAGATTCTGTCTCCCATTTCAAATTTAAAAGAATGTAAATATTTCAGACCTGCTTATATAGGAGTGTACTTTATGGCATTTGATGCTGGGTAAATTTTTACTCTAATGCAGCATTGCAGTATAGGGTGGTTTAGTTTCTAGTTAATTTTCAACGTGTGTGTTTAGATTTTCACGTTTTGATGCCATTGAATCATAAAATTAAAAAATAAGTTGTTATAGTTTTATTTGCTTCTTATTTCTTATAGTAGCAAATTTTGACAGAAGATAGTGATTGTTTATTCCATTAGGTGCAAGGTCTGGATCCAAAATTCCAGACGGCAAGATCTGATGGGGCTATCTGTCACAAATAAGTGTCATAGCATCACATTTGTAGCCTGACAATGTTGCAACCGTTAATGATATTCTTGTTTTGAAATGTACTATCGCTTCAGTTATTATACTGCTACACTGTGTTACATTTGATAATTTTAAATTGTACAGATGATTTTGTATGTCACATAAATATCATCTTTGAAGACATTGACTTTAATTGAGAATGGTATGCATATTTTTATTGTTGTTTTTATGATGATCTAACAATTAACTTTACTATTAATGTTCATTGCATTTGCTATTTATTCAACTTTAGGGACTATCAATATGATCAATATCTCATGATCTCTTCCTGAGGGCTTTGAAAGAAAAATACAGTTAAAACGTGTGTATTATGTGTTGCGCTGCTTCTTTAATATGTAGTGACTACTATATAAAGAGCATTTGACTGATGAAATTGAGCATTGCTTTCTTTCTTTCAGTTCAAATAGTTTTATTGATGATGAGACATTTAAATTAAATTTGTTACACAAAAAATTAGTAGTGTTTGTTGTTATTAGGTAGACTTTTGTGTGTTATGTGTTGCAGAATGGTAGCCAAACGACTATCTTGGCATTTACATGATTTAGAATAATCTCTTTTCCAACTCCAGTGTGGATTTAGAGCAAAAAGATCACTTGACCCGCCTTGAAACGTTTATTAGAGACAGGGATGCCACTTTTTCCGGAATTTCGGAAATATAATTTGGTACTGGATCCTCCAGAAATTTTTCTGACTGACTCTTAAAGCAGGACAGTGTTGTTTCTGATTATCATTCAACTACGGTTAATTGCGCAACTAAAAGAGGAGTAATGTTCAAGTTTGCGAGTACATGGTTAGCATAGAACGTTTTTCGACATGCAATGCCTCTTTGTTCTTTATTAAATTTGCATACGGTAATACATGTACTGTTTTATCGCTGTATCGGTACTGCAGTTGATCTCATGCGGGTTACCTAATCGACACCGTTTATTCTTATGAATGATACTGATCTGTCCGTCTTCATCCAGTCCTTGTCATTTTTTTTTCTGACAAGCGTTTCCAGCTAGCGCTTGCTTGATGTAACTTGGATCTATTGACTATTTTATTGATGGAGCTGTGGCCAAACCGTTCTAAGCCTATTGATAATTAGGTTAGCGAATTTAACATGTAGGCTACTCTGGTAACTTTTATAAACAAAAATAAAGTTCTAGATCAAGCTTAAGTTAGACCTTTCCGAGTTATATTTTATGTGATAGCTATATTAGTCAGACGATCGGCACATTCTACATCTAATATAATTTAATGCTAAATTCATATAAAATAGATCTATATGTGGATATATGCTAATTATGTTTCGGTTTGACATTCGCATGTTTTGCTTAAATCTAATAACAAAAAAAACTTCATTCCTTCGTGAAATGGACGCACATACATAGTTAAATATTTACCGAAATTCTGATTACCAGTGATGAAATTAGAGTAAAAATAAACTTGGTTGAGGTGGGTGTAAGAACATGTATAACACAAAAACAATAGGTCTAACTGGAAGCCGAATAAAGAAGAAAATCTGTTGTATGCATTGTTTACCGGCATATATGTAAGCGAGTCGCTATTTCCTTTAATAAATGTAACCATCCATATCTACCCAAGGACATTCTCAGAGCCTCTTTAGACAGACGAAAATCTTGAAAATTTTCAGCGCAGGCTGGCCCCCCTCTTTATCCTGTACCAAAGTTCCGGAAATTTCGCCAGGTTTGTAAATGAGTACAGACTCTTTTGCTTTGACGTTTCAGAAATTTATTTCCATTGGTTCAACATCAATGGTCACAATAATCTGACATGAGAAAAGAATGCTACAAGGCCGTTAGTAATTAATATAAAGATTACGAGGCAATATCATCTATGCCCCCATCCCCGCGTCTTTAAAGTTTAGAGGTTAACCTGTGGAATGCAAGACCGAAGAGTTCTCGTTTTATTGTTAGCTTTAACTTGTTTAAGTACAACGAATGCTGCTAGATCATCCAAGTAGCTTGCGTCAGCCATTTTGTTGACGTTTGAATTTTGCGCAAAGCAGCAACACAGCTGAGTCCATGGACTGACAGAGTGAACGGATCCTCTCACCGACAAACTGCTACAGTGCTAGTCAAACCATGACCCAGATAGAAGGCTTGGCAGCTCAACCGAAACTTTGTGGGTGAATTAACTGTTAATGTAAAGGGGCCTTTAAACGAGAAACCCCTTCGATATCGATAAGTTCTCCGCCCAGGCGCCAGATGTCTGGCTACGCTATATATTTTCCTGCCGACGGACTGTATCACGTGTCTTCTTGGGTGATAGCAGGGCGGCGCTTTTGATCTTGCTCTAAACGGAGTTAAATTATCAGTCAAAACAAAAAAAATTTAGCACTCGAATCATAAAACAAATACTATATTCATGATCAGCGACTCAGAATTAGTAAAGATCGACGCGATAAGAGCCCAATAATGCCAAACTACGAAGTTTGAATTACTTTTGTATTGTTTTGTTTTGTTTTTCGCCATTTCCCACGTGGCCCATCCTTGCATTTTTGGAAACTTTGTGAAAGTTTTAGCAGGTCCACTTCATTATAAACATCTAGATCTAGATCTAGCTCCTCAGCAATCAGAGCTGTTTTATTTTTCCAGTAGGCCTACTATAACATGTGCAGTCTATACACTAGGACTATCCCATGGGCTGCTTGTACAGTGTCTGGGTGGAATAAAGAAGAGAGTGTACTGACATTTTTTGCTATATCACCCAAGTACACGTGTACCTTAGATCAGCCATTTTGTTGACGTTTGAATTTCGCGCAAAGCAACAACAGTCCTTGGGCTGACAGTGTGAACGGATCCTCTCTCATCGACAAACAGTCAGTCAAACGATGACACAGATCGAAGGCCTGACAGTTAAACTGAAACTTAGTGGATGAATTAACTGTTAATGTAAAGGGGGCCTAAGGCTTCCACAATGTATTCACTGGGTTAAAACCCAGACGTCTACTTCCCATTGCACTTTGATTTGCCGTTCGTTCGCATGAGGTCATTGTATAAGTTTAAGATAACTGTCAATTGCAAAATGCTGATGAAAAATTAATTCTTTAACTATGCAAGAATGTAGCATGCATCGTTGAAGGAGCAGCTTTCATTGACACAGAGCAAAATTTACCACCCATCATTGAACTAACGGGACACAATATCTGTACCTTTTCCCTGTTTGTTTGGTTGTTTTTTTGTACAAAAAAAAATCACTTCCTTTGACTAATCTGATCAACGTTATGGTATACTGCAAGGTTGTTCAACATCGTAAACTATGATGTTGTATAAATACAAATTCGCTATAGATTTGGATCCAATCTCTACCATTGAAAAATACCGTCAAGTTTTAGCCCCTTGCATCACCTTCTCACGAAACTCATTAATTTAATTAAGGTAATTTGGTATTCTGGTACAAAGTAAAACAAACGGGAACAAGAGGAAGATACAAGGTACATTTGAAAGATATATGTAGACTAGAGTTTTTCGCCTCGCGTCCAAACACCGACATTGGTGTTTAAAAAGGTACTTTTTAGGGGGAAGGGGGGGGGGGTCACTTAAAAAAAACGGGACACATTTTCCAACTTCAATAAAATCCTCTTTGACTTCCGAGTCTTACGTTGGGAATAACGAGAGCCCTTGTTATAACGAGAGATATAAGGAAAAACAAAATCTCGTTATTACATGTACCAATTATTAATGTACCTTAGATGGTTTGAACATGTGTGGAGGGTTTACGAGGTAAAAAAAAGGAAGAAGAAAAACACTGTCTTATTTCTTACAAAGTCGGTGGAGCTTAAATAAGATCAGAGAGTATTACTATTAGATAATTTGATTTTCTCAGAAACAGCAAAACTTCACTTTTTATACATGTACCAGTACATTAGGAAACAACTGAATAACAGTGTCGATACCAAAAATAACAACAATAAAACAAAACAAACAAAAAATTATGTCAAAACAATACACACATACACGTGGATTTTCAACCCAAATAAAATCAGCACCGGGACATTATTTTTTGTTCTTTTTACTTTAGTGCCCATTGTCAAGAAGTGGTTAACAAATATTAAACAAACGGGCTGTCTTTGCAACTGCTGTAAATTAATGAGTGCCTTTCAACATGCAGCGAGCGTACAAATCACATAATACATTATTTGTATATACATTGAAAGTATGGGGATCACTTAAAAAAACCGGGATAAAAACGGGACACATTTTTCCAACTTCAATAAAATCCTCTTTTTGACTTCGAGTCTTACTTTGGGAATAACGAGAGCCCTTGTTATAACGAGAGATATGAGGAAAACCAAAATCTCGTTATTACATGTATCAAGTAGGCCTATTAATGTACCTTCGATGGTTGAAACATGTGTGGAGGGTTTACGAGGTAAAAAAAAAACAAGAAGAAAAACACTGTCTTATTTCTTACAAAGTCGTTGGAACTTAAATAAGATCAGAGAGTATTACATTTCTCAGAAACAGCAAAACTTCACTTTTTTTTTTTAATAAATAAATTCTATACATGTACCAGTACATTAGGAAACAAATGAATAACAGTGTCGATACCAAAAATAACAACAATAAAACAAAAGAAAAAAAATTATGTAAAAACAATACACACATGGATTTTCAACCCAAATAAAGTCAGCACCGGGACATTATTTTTTGTTCTTTTTACTTTAGTGCCCATTGTCAAGAAGGGGTTGACAAATATTAAACAAACGGGCTGTCTTTGCAACTGCTGGAAATTAATGAGTGCCTTTCAACATGCAGCGAGCGTACAAATCACATAATACATTATTTGTATATACATTGAAAGTATAAATAAAGTGAAACTCTCAAATGCATCTTATAACTACGAACTTAAATATGCCCTGATTCCACTTGTGTAATACCCGTGAGCACATTCAGAAGTCTGATATGAATGAAATATATTCGCATTACATCTGCTTTTTTGTTGTTGCATGGACATTCTGTTTTTTTAAGGTATGAAGACAAAAGCATATTTTTTTTATATTCATTTTAATGTAATTTTGGGTCTAGAAATAGAATCGAAATCTAAATTGAGAATTTCTTATAACTAACTTTTTGCTCTTAAACTGCTGCGAAATGTTTAGCATACTGCGGTAATTTTATGTGGAGGTCAACCTGAATGCGAGACAGGATCCATGATGTAGCAAAACAATTGTGAACTTTCGTAAAAAAATTGTGGCAATGGACGTCACAGTGAAGTCGTGTTGTTGTCACTAGTAACCATTATTCAGAGAAGGATAATACATGTATTCTTAACAAGGTACGCTACCGGTACTATTGACTTTGCCCATTTTTCAACACAAATGGTTTAATTTATTTATATAATTACATACATGTATCCGGTTCTATGAAAATGATACATGTAACGATGTAGTCTTTTCAACTTAAATTACTCAAAAAGTCAAAATTGCACTTTGCGCCTGGTTCACCATCGTTGCCACATTCATAATACATGTAAAATCATGTAGTCTTGAGCACTGTCAGAATTTAGAAATCTCAAGAGGCTTTCACGTCGAGTGTAAATGATATTAAAAATATTAGTTTAGACCATTGTGGGATTTCTTTGTTGACTTGTTCATTAGTATACGGAACATATACTCAGTAGTTACGTCTGCAATCTCCATCTTGACACTCAGAGAGGTCTTACTAATAACCCCCCCCCCAAAAAAAAAAAAAAAAAAACAACCTAAAAACAAACAAACAAAAAAAGTACAAAAACGTTTTATCTTCATTACATGCAGCAGGTTATTTATACCACTTTTTTCACGGTAATAAATAGCTTCTTTGTGTAAATCATTCCTGGTGTGGTATTAGTAGTAAATGATAAAACAATCACCGTTTGATATTTCCAATTCAAGGTATATCTTGTTTTTTTGTTACTACACACCACTACAGTGCAATGCATGCTATTGCTACCTGTGCAAACCTTATCCAAGACCTTACAAAAGTACATTGTGTAAATATATACATATTGTCCACCTGCCAATGGGAATTCACCAAGAGAAATGCTCATCAGTTATGAAAGTAGCTGTTGTGTTTCAATGGAAGTTATTGTGATGTAGGCTTAAGTTAAGAAACTTGAATTCACCAAGAGTTATGCAACTTAGTTGGAAGGCATCAGCTCTGCTTTAGGTTTTAACTTACCTCACTAGGAAATGATGTCAGGAAAAGCTTGAGTAATGCTAAAATATGACGTTCAAGAACATAAGGTGGGCAAACAGAAAAACATTTGCCACAAAGGGGCACTAAAATGTTCCTACTTGTTGGAATAACTTTTGGTGAAATCTTATTCCCTATGAGACTACACTACATGTATTGTGAAAAGGACTTGGGTGTAGTGGTAGATAATGAACTAAAATTCAGCAGGCATGTTGAGGCACAAGTGGCTAAGGCAAATAAAATATTGTTGTTCACAATTACTGCACTGGTTAAACCTCATCTGGAGTTTGCTAATGTAGCAAAACTAGCATGGTCGCCAAGATTCCAGAAAGACAAAAATCTTATACTAGAAAGTGTGCTGCGGCGAGCTTCCAAGTTGGTTCCAGACTTAGCTGAATTGGCATACGAAAAGAAAATAGAATGTCTACATCTTCCTAGCATGCAGTATAGGAGAAATAGAGGAGATATGATAGAAGTTTACAAGTTTACCCATGACATGTCAGTTCGCCTCTTATCAAGGAAGATGGTACAAGAACAAGTTGAGAAAATGTAGAGTAAACACTGGACAAAGACAGCACTTCTTCTAGAGTTACAGACATCTGGAATAGACTGCCTATTATTGTTGTGAATGCTCCATCATTGAACAGTTTTAAAAATAGACTAGACCGTTACTGGAAAGAATAAATGTATCAATGTATTTAAATTAATTCAAGCTGGGGAGATCACTAACACTCAAAATAATTCAACAAAAGACTGTGTATAAAAAGATCAGCAAAAGGCCAAAAGGCCTAATAATGCTGAAAAATATATCATTTTACTTTCTTGGAATACTTATGTTAGATTTTCCAGTCGGTAAAAATCTACTTTTCCCAACTAAGTCTGGAAAGTACATGAACTTTATATTATAATCAAATTGGAACTAACTATCAATGAGCCATTTAAGCTAACCAGTCCCAGGGAATACTTGCTTTTGTCTAAATTTGTGTGTGTGTGGAGGGGGGACATAAAACTTTTAAAAGTAAAAATCAACACACAAATAACAAACATAGCAAAGGATAAGCCACACAATGAGACTTGAACAAAACATTCAAAAATTTAACAAAATTGGAATATAGTTATTGGATGGAAATTTATTACAACTAAAATTTTCTCAAGCTGCCAATCATCACTGCATACAACCCAATGATACAACACCACTTCCCTTTTTCAGTCAACCTATTTCCTCATTTGAAACCTTTAGACATGTTAAAATTTAAACATTCCTTTCATCAGTCCTCAAATAAAAAATTACCACACAAACAAACTGTAAAAGGTGAAATGTTATCTTCGTAAAACATACCCAATCATAAATATCTTATATTTACCCTATCATAAAAAAAAAAGAATACCAAATCTTAGTTTAATTTTTCTTGGGTTTCGGCTGGTCATATCTGCTTTTAGAACTAAACCACAACAGGTAAGGGATTCCCAAAGATGGCAATGTCATGAAGGCAAAAACTAGCCAGTCCAACTGAAAAAAAGAAGACAAAAAGTTATGATTTTTAGTTAACATTAAATTTGAGGGACCAAATATCTAATGTACAATAAAAAATAGAGAATAACAAATTATACAGCATAAATTGTGTTTGTGATTGCTCCAATAGCTATCTCCTAATTTATCAAAGCAGAGTATCAAATTTTCATTAAACAAATATATAAGTCTTGATATATCTGGATCTATTATTAATATAGACTACACTTACAGCTACAAAGACACTGATTACTGGAGTAAGGTGCTTAAGATGGGGTGGTATATTAAAAACCTATTCAAAAGTAAAAAAAATTGTGCCGAGTGCCATCTAAATCTAGTCTCAGATCAATATGATAGAATTCAACGCATAGTTATTTAGATCCTGTGTAATTATAGAGCTATGTGATCATAGTAATTTTTCATAGTTAATGTAGATTCTAGGTATAGATCTAAATCTAATAATGCTGCAGTGTACATCTTTGTGTCAAACATAGTCGTTTTTGTTATTGTTTTTAACTTCCTCACAGTCAGGCCTAGTACCTGTTTTAACGAACCACTAAAATCAAAGTACTCTAGCTTTCTTTCTGTGTTTGTGTGTGTGAGAGAAAGAGAAAGAGAGAGAGAGAGAGAGAGAGAGAGAGAGAGAGAGAGAGAGAGAGAGAGAGAGAGAGAGAGAGAGAGATCTGCGACCACTTTCCCTCCCCACTTCCCTTTCACAAGTTACTTCTCATATTTTACTCTGTTGTGGGGAAATGGGTAATTCTGAGAAAACTAGAAGTCACTACTCTGCATGCTCAGGCATTAGCTCCCATCCTCAAAGAAAGCATGCGCTGCATAGAATTATTTATCAAGACCTATTTATTTACCGTAAGTTTCTTTTCTAGTCAACAGAATAATTTATATAGGCGATATAGATCTAATCAACGTGCCTCTATGCGCAGAGTACCACAATTACTTTCACGTCTCATTGTGGTCTTGACATATACAAATACAAGTTTGGAAACATTGTACTGATATCAATGACTCATAAGTCCTTTAAAGCTGGGGCACATAAAAAGGGGACCCTGTGAGAGACACTATCACGCCAGTCAGCATTCGGATAATGAATTACAGGACAAAGATTCACAACCGCGCGGTATTGCTAAGAAGCTCCAAACTAGACCTAGAACTAAACCTATACACATAGGCAGGTTGACGATTCAAGTACTGACTGTTCAATGCCATAAACTCTAAAAACAGCCTGAATTTCTTCTCAGAGATGAAAAAAGTGCATTCCAAAAAATCATACCCCCACCCAATAAATCGGAAAAACGCTAGTTTTGGGGGGTAAATGAATTGCAGGTCTGTAGTGTTATAATAAAATAAATAACGAGTGGCGGTGAAGGTTAATTATCAACTTCTTACCACATGTGGGGAAAACCGCCTGTCAAATTCCCTTTGTGGCACAATACCTCCTTCTCCTGGAAAACTGGTGTAGCCAAACTGTAGAATAAAATCCATACAATATGAATAAATCTAAAAATCAATACATAATTATATTGGGCAATAATGGCAGATATAAATTGAAATTTATTCGGATGAAACCAATGATTCGTAATATAAAATGTCTGTATATCACATCTTTTAAATACATAGGTGTAAGAACTATACATTTTTTTAGCCTTTACTTTTCAGTTCACAATATCTATCCGATATCTCAACCTTAAGATCAACACCTAGATCAATTATTGTTCAAGAAGCATACTTTGAATCTGTTGTCAGTGACTTAATAACCAATTCATCAAGTGCAAGATTTTATCATTTCAGTCTTAAAATAGGAGCAATACACACAAACAAGATGAAAATAAACTACATGGTAAACAAATGGATAGAAAATGTGCCGTGATTAAAAGTATACATGAAGATGTTTAAAATGATAATCATTTTCATTCCACAAATTCAGTACAAGTGGGTTAACATAGTTGGATACATTATTGATAAAAACCTTTGAGTATAGTGCACTCGATTTAAATTGACATCTGATAATTCAATATTTCCTTTATCTAAAAACGCTTGATAAGTCCAGAATAAATTCTTTTGAATTGCTACGTGCATCAATTTGGCTTTAATGGTCCATTTTCCAGAGCTGAGAATGCCCCTACACAAAAAAGACGTTCTTAGAAAAAGGAGGAAAATATGTTTTAAAACAGATTAAAAAGAAAGAAACTAGATTTTAAAAAAAGAGGATGATTCAAAGCCCTGATTTTCTTTCTTTTCAAAACCCAGGGGTGCCACCCAAAGCTGGCAAAATTTCCAGAACTTTGGTAGTGGATAAAGAGGGGGGAGGGGGTAAGCGCCCCCCTGGAGCTGAAAATTTTCAAGATTTTCGTCCGTTTAAAGAGGCTCTGAGAATGTCCCTAGGTAGTTAAATGTTTACATTTCTTAAACGAAATAGCGAGTCTCGCTAACAGATATTTGCCGGTAAACAAGGCATACAACGTATTTTCTTCTTTACCGGCTTCCAGCTATACCTATTGTTTTTGTGTTATACATGTACTTATATCCGCCTCAAAGAAGTTTATTTTTACTCTACATCTGCTCTAATTTCATTACCGGTGATCAGAATTTCCTTAAATTTTTAACGGTGTTGTGTGCGTCCATTTCATGAAGGAATAAACACGATTTTTTTTTTTAAAGATTTGAGCAAAACATGTGAATATCATACCGAAACATAATTAGCTTAATTCCACATATAGATCTAGTTTATATGAATTTAGCATTAAATTATATTAGATGCAGAATGTGCCGATCATCCGATCCAATATAGCTATCACATAAGGTATAAATCGGTTAGATCGTTGAAAAAAACTAATGGTTCTCGTGACGGTGGATCTAAGCTTTGTGCAAGCAATGAGGACTGAACGTGAAAGGCACATAGTAACAAGTATTTCTTTTCCAAAACAAAACAAAAAAAATATGGCGGTGTCGCCAGCTTTCCGGATTTTTCGGGGGAAAAGTTTTCGGGACATCGGACTCAAGAGTCAGTTTGAAAAATTTCTGGAGGTTCCGGAACCAAATTTTATTTCCGGAATCCAGAAATTTCCGGAAAACCAAAAGCAAAGAATAAAAGTATGGACAACAGCAAAGACTTAAAGTAAAGTTATCAAAAGATCCTCAAAATCTTTCCCAATAAAGTATGAAATACCAGCAGCAGACATAATCACAAGTATTTTCTTTTCTTTCTCAAAGAATAATACTTACGGTTCTTTCTTTAGAGTCCTCAGAAGTGAGATAGCTGACTTCAGCGGATGTAAAATTGAAGTATCCTGACTTCAAGGGTTTAAGAATGACAGCATGAGTTGCATTTGAATTTCTGCCACATAAGGTTAAGGAAAGCAAATTACAAAGTATATTCATCCATGCGGAAACATAAAAAAACAGACATCATCCTCTTACTGAAAATCATGTTTCTTGAATAAAAACAAAACAACAACAACAAATCAGGATAAATTAAGTTATGTCCACTAACAAGACCTAACAATCATAAACTTTTTAAGTAACACACACCATTCATCTATCTGAGGAAAAGCTAATAAACGCCAAATTAAAAGGAACAGAGTTGTATCATCACAAAATAAAGTTAATTGTTAAAGGATACGGGGTAATTCTTTCCCAGGTCACTTTCAAGCTGCCACTGACAGGAGCAAACGATGATGAGGGAAAACTGTTATCATCAAGAACAACATCATAGGCCACCCTGAAAAAATATAACATTTGAGTTATTGTACAAATATATGTCTGAAAGTTATAGCTGTATCCTTTTAGACATTTGATTAATAAATGACAAAACCAGAACAATTATACCTTATAGCAAGTTGATCAATTCCTACTTAATTTCAAAGTATTGACTTTAATCGATTGCGTAAAGTTATGGAAATTAAAAAGTGGAGGACAAGTCAAACATACAGTAGAATTTTATATTTGATGGATAGGATAAAGGGGTCATGGTGCATGAACATTAAAAAAATTATTCAATATCAAAGTACATTGTACTATGTTGGGTGAACAATCAGATTGATACAAAAAGTGAGACAAAAGACCTCTGTATGAAAGTGAAACCATACTTACTTGCTGCCAACATTGAAAACTTTGTATTCCACTGTGAGGTCTTTACCTTCTACCAAATACTGGTTAAGGATGTTTTTAGACACCAGTAGACGGGCATCAGAGTCTTCATCTCCAAAGGTAGGCAAAAAGCAACCACAGGTTAAAACTAAAGCTGCCCACCAAAGTTTCATCTGTAATTATTGATAAATAGCAAATAAAAAAAGTATTAATCAACGACAAAACATTACAATAAATATAAATTATCATTATGTTCTAGGTGGATCTAGATCAGTGATCTTAAGCAGTTGGCTAGTCTATATTATTATTAGAACTTAATACAAAGTAGCCAAGACCTTTGAATGGGTTGGGGAAAATATAATCTAAATCTCGATTATATGTCAGTAATTCTGTCCCTGCATTTTTCTCTCCATTTGAAACCAAAATTGCTAAAAATTGCAAAATTTGTCAAACGTAAAGTGTAAAGCAATGTAGAAAAATATGTTACAGGTGGCTTTGTGGATCCAAGGGCCTCTTTTATTTATTTCAAAATGTGGGAAGATATACTAAGAATTAAAAAAAAAAAAAAAAATTTGACAAGATTACCTACGTTACTGTTTGGCAATGAAATTGAAATATTCCTCAGTGATAATGCAAAAAGGTTGAAAAGAAGGAAAGTTTTATACACACACCCAAAAAGAAGGGTTAGCACTAGTGGGGTCCTATTTCATTTTCATTTCTGTAGACGAGATATTGAATTAAAATAAAAAAAAAAAAACATATTTATTAAGTAGACCTTTCTAAATGTTTCCCTCTTAGGGGAAAAAGTCATCTAATGTATAACATTAATATATTAGTAGTCCCTAAAAAAGTCATCACATCATAGAAGGATGGAAAGGTGTCTCAAGAGTACGACAAGGAGTTGAGTTGGTTTAACGTCCGACATCATCACTATATAATTATAGGCTATATTGTGGACGGGCCACAAGACTGACATCTGACAATTTTATGTGCTGCCACACACGAGACAGGGCGGGGATGCCACAACTCCTGTCTCTGTTTTTTTTTTCCTTCCAACAAGTAAAAAAATTCTGTGTTTGGGGCAAGCCATTAAAAAAAAAAAAATTATCTTTGGTGCAAAACTGGCAAGTGGAAGGCAATCTCCCACCCATGTATATTGAAAAAAAAAAACAATTTGAAATATTTCTACCATAGCATGATCATCAGTACATTACCTCAAATTTGTCAGGAAAAAATTGTGCAAACAAGATCAAATTGTCAGACTAAACTAATACAACTCAAAGAGTTTAACATAGGCCTATATGACACATTGAAATTATTGGGCTTATCTCTTCAAAGTGTCTTCTTTTCATAGAAAAAAACTCAAACAAAACAAAATGTGCCAATATTTAGCCGAGATTCTAAAATACATGCATAATGGAGTGCATTTTATTTGAGTTAGCAATTTATAAACTGAAACACTAGATCTAGATCTAGTCTAAATCTATACGCAGTGTGTATAAAGCTGGAACAGAAGGCTCGTGTTCAGAACTACTACAAAATACTATTCATGAGTGGTGATGAGGGGATGAGGTTCTACTAGCTCTAGACCTAGACAAGTATAAAAAATAACGCCGTGTTTTATCGCGATATGATTCATTAACGCTCATAAAATATGTAGATCTATGTTTAAAACATGTAGATTCTAGATCTCTAGGCTAATTTAAACAAAAAACTTAAATTTAAATAGATCTATATAAACTAAAATTGGGACATACTGTGCCTTCTTTAGTTCACGCTGTGTGTTGTAAAGAGTACAGACCACAAAAGAGAGAGAAGGTAACCGGCCAGTCACCGGAAGAGAAAAAATTGACACGAAGACTCAAAACCATCGTTTTCAACCTTTTAATCGAAGAGAGTTAAATGTAATGGACAGTGTCTGTGAGTTATTTACCTTCCCTTTCAGAAATGAAACTAATGTGGGCGGGGTCTTGTGACTTTATGCAGTATAGTCTTAGCCTACTAATAATTTTTGTTGAAAAAAGAAAACGCAAGCTCGTGAATCTACTGTCTGGATCTAGATCTAGATCTAGTCATATATTAATCTGGGTCTAACCTAGATCTAGACTTGCTTACGAAAGTTACTAACAAATAGGCCTACTAATTCAGTGAATGCCAGAAGAAATCTGACTCTGCTCTTGATCAGCTCAGAGCAAAGAAAATGGTGTTGGTCTTTGGAATTTTTGGCCTTGAAGGATCCCATCCCCACTCCATCTTTTGTAAGTGTATGGCCTCGGATGAAAGCCAAGTACTATTGCCAGAACAAATTGAACTTTTTCACAGATACAAAGATGAGTATGCATCTCGTATTGCTGAGAAACTTCATTCAGTTTTCCATTTCCACAGAGCATCTAATCAGAGAAATGTGGAAAATGACCTTCAGCTGTTGAATTCAGATGAAAATATACCCTCTTTTGAAGTGGGACATTTTAAGCTGGATTTTAAAGAGCCGTTTTGTTTTGAATCACAAGTAGTATGGCTTACAGCCAACGAAATTGGGTTTTGTTTTGTCCTTGACGAAAAGGAAAACTTATCATTAGCCGAAACGACTCTGCGTCTTATTGTTCAACAATTACATGACTTGTGCAGAGTTGTCCTTCAACCAAGTGACCTTGTATCCAAAATTGAAAAGATTCACTTTGTGCTAGACAAGTTCATTCCTGGTGGAAAACTTCTGTTTATGAATCACAGAGCTGTGCGGCAAACTGAAAAGGAAGCAGAGAGTGTATTAAAATTAATGAACAATTAAAAAGCAATCAGTATTTTTATCACCAATGCTGATGTCTGATTGGCGAACACCCCGTTTTATCTTTGTGAATAGAGCTGGATGGATCTAAAAAATTTTAATTTGATTAGTTTAAATCTTTTGGTTCCCTGTGGAACACAGGACCACAGAAAATCTCCTACACTGAACTGGGTTCTGTATGGTCCTCCTTAGCTCGTCCATGTAGGTACTACCAGTGGCTAAAGGGATCATGGCAAGGCCAAAACAATAAAGTTACACTTGTCAATGATGTTTTTCACCTAAGTCATACATGTTTGATGTGTTTTAATTTAAAATTATAAAAACCAGTCTAGATTAGAGCTTAAGTTTCTACTGTTCTCTAAGTCCACTAATATTCTTCTTGATTGATAGCCCCTTCTCCACCCACCCACTCAAACCTTCCCCCCTATTTCATTATTTTCAAGTTCTGATAAGTTCAAAAGGACACTTTTCTAACTTATTGATTAAAGCAAACTTCCAACACAACAAAACATTTTGAATGCCTGAAAACAAAAAAAAAAGAGCCAGTTTCTAGAATCCTTTTACTTTTCACACACGCCCTCCACTATCTCTCTCTCTCTCTCTCTCTCTCTCTCTCTCTCTCTCTCTCTCTCTTTTCTCCTCTCTCTCTCTCTCTCTCTCTCTCTCTCTCTCTCTCTCTCTCTCTCTCTCTCTCTCTCTCTCTTTCTTTGTTTTTTCTTTGTCTCTACATCTTCCCCTCCCTCACAGCTCTCGATGTGATTGTATACTTTTGAAAAATGTTTTAGTTAAAAGAATTTAATTATATTGATGTATTACTATTATTCATCTTTTTTGGCTCTGAAATGTATAAGTGAGCAAAAGAATTACTAATTATAAAATGGTTTACCTTGCATTACCTTTGTTTGCATTACTAATAGTTAATACTAGATTTGTAAAAGGTTTGAATTATGTAGAAACTACATACCCTGAGATGGACTAAAACTTTGAATAGAGAGGACTCAATATTGTGATATTCTTTCTCTGGCATCATAGAATTGCTTGTTCCTTGAGAGATGTTATGTACATGTATGTACTTTGGAAATGCTGTATGGGGTGACATCAAGGGCATACCGCGAGGTTATATGACAAAGACTGTCTTGCACAGCTCTGCCTCAGCCCACGCCCACTTGAGGGCAAATCCGCCGCCTCTAGCATAGTCTATTGCATTATATGGCATTCAAATTGGTGGAGACTTCGATTATCCAGTAAAAGAGAAAAAAAATTAAAATTACTACCAGGAGAATATGTGCAGGCATAGCTTAACTAGGCCTGAACATGAACAGCCTTAACATTTTTAGTACTAAGTCAATCATTTAAAATGTGCTTACTTGGTTTATACTGTTGGGTCATCTAACATAGGACTATCAATCATATCACATATTCACTGCTTACATATTGCACATTTTTATAAATGATGGTATTAATTATTGAAAATCAAGATCATGTGCTACTATTCAAATTCTATAAACTTATTGATATATGATTTCATATTGGTTAGATTGGTTTAATGTAATGACAATGTAGAACTAGAAATAAATATGAAAGAAAGGAGAGAGAGAGAGAGAGAGAGAGAGAGAGAGAGAGAGAGAGAGAGAGAGAGTCTGTAGAAAATGTCATAGGCGTCAGAGACACTCAGACAGAGGAGAACTATGAGAGAAAGTCAGAGAGAGAGAGACAGAGAGTTGAATTAGTTCAACGTCCAACATCCATAATATATAGGCCATGTTGTGGACGGGCCTCAAGACTGACATCTGACAATATTATGTGCTGCCACACACGAGTATAAAAGAATGTTTAGGAGATAGACAGACATGGATGGTTTGATGAATATACAATGTACATGAGTGGACGAATTAATGGATGGATTAAATATGAGAGAAACTCAGGTAGAGAATGAGGGTAGGGTGGTGCACTTTGTTGTCAGAGAGGAATTTATTGCATCCGCTGTGAGATCAAATAATAAGCCAGAAGAAATTAAAGATTCAAGTCCAATTTTAAAAGAGCCGATGAGAAAAAAAATCTTTTTTTCTTGAAAATTTCAGTTTATGAGAAATTTGAATTATCAGCATTTGCTTTTTGAGGTTTCCATTGCAGTTAATATCTACCTTGAAGCACTTAATTTAAAGAGGTTTTCTGTGATATACTCTACCATATTACATCTATTATTTTTTAAGTAATTTTATGAATTGAAAGTAAACTAAGAAAAAACATAAAATATACTTATGTACTGCAAGCATGTAATGTATAAGGTATGCTCTTTAAAAAGCATCATGTACTTATATATTTTAACATATTGCTATTACTGTATTAGACATAACAGCTACATGTAAATGGCTTCATCACCACTTTTAATCCTGTTGTATGGAGAGGATAGACATAAAATCTTTGACCAAATCTTATTTGGTTCTGACTGTTCTTATAGATCGTCAGTGTTTCTTTTTAAAATGTTTTGCATATATGATAATACCCATCCCAAATTTAAGTATGAGGCAGGATGAAAATTTTCCACCACACAGCTAAATGTATTGAAGATGTGAAACTCATAAAATCAAATTGATTTAGTTTTTGAGAGGTTTACCCTAAAAGTTATTGTTATTGTCCTTTAAGGCAGTCAAGTAAGCAAGGCTGTTTTTTAATTTCTTTTTTATTTTACTATTTTATTATTTTATTATTCACTGAATTATTGCCATCTGAATGTTTATAGTTCATATTACATGTACACATATTCCATATTCAAGATTATGAAAACTTTTAGGTTCTAAGATTTAAAAAAAAAGCAAATAACAACCGATAACTTAGTATACATGTACAAATATCTATTATTTTTTCTTTGACTCGCTCCTCAGCTTGCAACAAATTAATGTGTATTATTTCTGTTAGTGTTAGGCACACCACCATCTAATATGGATAAAATAATACCATCAATAGTAAAGTTAATGTGTACATATTTAACTTTGTGGGGGGCTGCAACATATTTTATGAGCAATGAAAAGGAACAATTCTTCCTTGTTGTCTTGTCATTTATCACTTTTATCGGTCAAACGTTTTTTTATTTCACTCGGGCAGCATTGCAAAAATGGCTATGACATATTGCATTTATAAATTGTGATCTGCAAGAGAAAAACTTGTTTGAGATAGACTATTTCTTTAAGTTTAAAATTACATATGTAAAAATTATTACATGTATATTTCTGAGGCACTTATTTCCTGTACAATTACAAATAATACTGTTTAGGATAAACTTAGGATGAAATAAACTTTTGGGCTGTCCCAACAGGTTTATCTTAAGAGAATGCCTCTGCAATGAAAACCTTTTTACATTAAAGTAAAATGAAGAAATGAAACCATTTTGTCTTTGTCCTTTTCTAAAGTATTAAAACTTCAAGCGTGATGATGGTATATCAAATTAAGTTGTGTGCTGTTGTGTAAAACTTTGATTCTAGTCTACCTGTATAACAACCCCCTGCCCTCCCTCTCCCAGTTGGGGGCGCGGTAGTCCTGGGATAGAACATCAGCTTCCGGTGCAGAGGGTTCATGGTTTGAGCCTTGGTGATTTTGCCCCCTACTGGTTGGGTAAGTGTTAGTTTAATGTGATCTGCTGAGACAGGAGTCATGGTATCCCAGTCCTATCTCGTGTGTAGCACTAGCAGCAAATAAAACTGTCAGACGTCAGTCTTGGGGCCCGTCCACAATATAGCCTTTGTAGTGCTGAAATTGGACGTTAAACCAACTCAATTCAACTACTATTAGTACTATTACTCTCCCAGTTATACTGAGTAAAACAATGCATACCAGAACACCATACAGCATGTAGAAACATGCAACAATACAAATAAAAAAAAAATGTAACTGAAATCATCACACTCACAGATCAATTACATGTACATGTGGAATATGTATACATTTTTTTCATAAAACAAAATTCAGTTTGAGTCGTATTGTAGTAAAGTTTATTTCAGTCAGATACACATTTGGAGCTCACACTGTGATTGTTTCATATATGTAGAGTTAGTCATAAAATTGTGTGCCTGGTAATGAAAATTCATTTTGAAGCAAAGCTGAACGTGAGAATAAATTGTGCCCTGGATCTTGCATGATATAAAACTAAAAAGCAAACAGTATCTTGAACATAATGAAGATGAAAACTGTCACATTATACTAATACTTGACACTGTTAATGTCAGGGGAACAACACAAATTTCTCCCTGAATATTTTCAAGGGCATAGTGTGATTTAGAGTGAGCTGTGTTCAAGAATATGGACTTGGCACCTGAATAATTCTTTCCAAAAAATTACATAAAGGCCTAATAGTAAATTGGGAGGGGTGAGATAGCTAAATGGTAATGCGCAGCTTCTAATATTATGTCCTACTCCCAGGTTGAATTCCTGATCAGGCCACCTTTTTTGCTCTGGTTTTGTCTGTGTCAAAACATGTACTGTATTATGTGACTGTCTGAAAGTGAGACAGAGGTTCTGATATCCCTGCTCTGCCTCTTTGCAGCTGAGGTAAAACTAAACAAACCGATAATTCTCACAGTTATTTCACCTTTTTAGCTGATGAAAGAGTACTTAAACTGAAAGTGAAACATTCCTTTGTCCCCTTTTTTAATGACTGTCAGAAAATTTTTTAATACAGTATATTTTGAATCTACCCTACTCGAACACCAAGAACATCCTCATTCAACTAACAGATTTGTCATCTTTGTCTTTAGTGATCTATCTTTGATCTAACCAAGTAAGCTCATACGATACCCAGCCTTCAATCTAATGAACCAGGGGCGTTACAAGCTCCCAGTTGCTTAGACATTAGCACAGTAACGGCTATATTGACACTATAGCACAATGTAGTGGTAATTAAATATTGGAAACTCTTCTTATTAACAGATGTATTCCTTTTCAAATTTACAAGTTTTGCACAACCAACACACTGTAAATAGCTATTTTAATTCCGATTTTGTGCAGCCTAAACTATACATAATGTACTTGGTTGAAAAAAAAAATTATAATATTACCTTCTAAATTTAGAATAACTACATAGTACATGTGCATACTCATAATCATATGTGCAAAATATTACATAGATTTTTGTAAGGAAAATTCTTTTTCTTAAACCTAAATTTACTTTTACAAGTTTAGGTTAAGGTTAAAAGAAAAATAATAAAAAAAACAACAGCCAACCAAAATCTTGATACATACCATCTGAATCTCTTAAATTCATGATGAATACACTCAGATAACATTGGGCAGCAGAATAGTTATACTGTAAGTATAAAGCAAGGTTAAATTGCAATAATACCCATCCCTAGGTACTGTGCACGTTTTTTGTTTTGGAATAAGATGGTTTTACTGCTATTCCAAGTACTAGAATTTCCACTCAGAAATGTGCTTGGTTGCATGTAAAAGATTTTTTTAATGCAATTGACAATTGTGCATTATAAAATGATCATAGGCCTATAAAACAAATAATTTATGCTGGCATAAAAATTAACTTATTAATTGTCTGGAAAAGTGAAAGATACACTTTAAAACAATGTAAAAAAAAAAGAATCTGGTTTAAAATTCAACATATGTGCTGTTTATTTAAATAAAGGTTAACATGGTATTTTTTTTTATATCACCTTTTCACCGAATAAAATGTGTCTAACACTTCCACTGCCTATTTTGGATTTTGATCAATCAGAAAATTCAAAGAGATAAATCATATTCATGTATGTAGTAAACTGTAAAGCACCATACTTTTTTTTATTGTGCAAATTTCATAAGCGGTTGAAATGTTTAAAAATTAATAAATGCACATTTGTGATGACTTAAGCTTATTGACTTATGTTATTTTGTGTTGTTTTAATACACGTAATACAATTTTTGAACTACTTTAGGGTAATTTAAATCATTTATAACATTTTTAGGAATGAAGGGTCCTTTAAAAAAAAAAAAAATGAAAATGCAATTCGTTGAAAATTTTGCAAACACAAAGTAACATTGATAATGATATTTTAAAAAATGAAAAAATAAAATAAATTTTTAAGAACAATTTAAGCTGTAAACTGCAAGGATAACCATGTCCTTAAATATTGATAATTACTTAATGTTTTTAAATTAAATAAGACATTAAATAAAGATGATAAAATTTAATCATATTATTATATGAAAGATACAATTATGAAACTGGAAAGGTAAACAATATATAAATTAAAAAAGTAAGAGGTAATAAATGTATATATAACTAGTGAAAGCTTATGCATTGCAATTTTTCCCATGAGTTCTTTACATCAAATGTTACACAAAGGAACAGGAGCGAAACACAAAAACACAATGACCCAGTCTTGTCTCCTCTAGACATCCAGATCAAATTAACACCTTCAACACATTGTGTGCGCCTCTAGATAATTGTTGGGATCAAATCTATATATATATATATATATATATCCCAGAAGATCTGAACAGGTTACTTTAATATGACAGATACAGGGAGCATTTCACAAATTGATATTCATTGACCTCAGTATTTTCTACCTTAAGCTTTAAAAAATTAAGAAATGCTCTGCGTGAAATGGTAATCAAAACTTCAGATTTATAATATTATCTCATTTACATAAATAAAAAAGTAAAAACCAATAACTTTTGTGATGCAGCCATTAAAATTTCGAGAAAAAAAAGTCTGATGGAAGTTTAAGTGCATTAGTATGTACCTTTAGTCCCACCAACAAGAACAGCGAATTTTAAACTATTTTTCTAGATATAATTTCTTTTAATGTCTTTAGCAATTAGAGCAAAAAGTTTGGAAACAGGTTCTAAAACAGTATAATAATTTCAATGGCAAGTAATATGAATCATAATTTCTATTGTAAAAAAATGTTACATAGAAAAAAAGGAATATTTTCTGACGAAACATAATACATGGTTTCATGTAATACTATCTAATAAACACTCAGATATATACATGTATCATGCTTTGAAACATCAACCATTTGAATTTCTAACAGTGTTATCAGTTAAGTCATTTTTTTTTTTCCAAATTTAAGGCACCTATTTCCTGCATGAATAAATGCTTCATGTCCATTTTTTTGTAACGCATATAGATGTGAAAGATGTTCTGCAGGCTGGTTTTCCTTCAACTGCTTTCCCTTCATTAAAATAAAATTTCTTGTACATGTACAGTTGTCCAATGGACACATTGGAGTTCAAACACCACAGTGGAAAATTTATTTACAAATACAACATCTAAGTTCTTACAGCCATTTATGTTGCTTTGGATCTTACATATTTTTCAATTTTTTCCACCTTTTGAACAGAGGCAGTTTGCATCTTTCCATATTTTCCCCTCACATCTTCCATAGAGTAGACCCTTCATTCGTCTCTTTCTTCTGATGTATTGTATTAAAAAAATGTCCCTAATATCAAAAGTGTCATTGAACTTTTTGCACACAGCATTATCCATTCTTCATTACATTTACAGGGTATAGTCCATTTAAGAGTACATCTACGCTTGCTCTCAGATGTTTTCCTGCTCTTCTTTGAAACTTAATTCACAATGAGAAAAATAAACTCTCTGCGCAGGGTGTCGTCTTCAAGCTCCCTATGAGAATATGTTATTTTATCATTACACTTTCTCCTACACGAGTCAGAGCAGCCACTTTTCAGCTGTCTTTTTGAAACTTTCAGGCATAAATTTTGTTTTGTTATCCTGAGAAGAATAAATGTTATTTCTATGACAATGAGTTCAGTCAGATCCTGTGAGGCAATACTCACTTGATGGGTGTGCGGTTTGCAGTCTATATTAAAATTACCCAAGTAATACATTGATTAAACGTTTGTCTCATAGAGCATTGTAATCCTGTACAAAGGCATTGTTCTAAACTAGGCCTGTGATCTTCTTCAGGGAAGAGTTCTGATGCATTGTTGGGTGATACCGCAGAGCAGTGCTGATAAGCTTTCTCCCTGGCACCAGAAGAAACAACTCATTAACTCTGGGCTGATTTTCTTGTCAGTATTGTTGGAACTTTGTGATGTCTTTTTGTCCAAATTTTGCAAGCAGTGAATTTATTTTGAAGGCTAATGATGTATGCAGTGTGTTCACTAATGCCAACTGTGTGGAGGAAAACAGATTTACATATCTAATAACCAATTCATAGAGCAACCTCTTCAAAAGTCATACTTTTTCTTGACATCTTTTCGCTCAAAGCGTTTCACATGAGTCCGCAGTAATTCACACTGTTCCTTACATTGCTTAGACTACGGTATCTATTAAAAATCATAAGTTGCTGATCATGGGAAAATTTGATTGGCAGCATCTCCTACATGACTGTGCACATCCTGGTTTCATCTCAGCAATTCTCTCTTTCCCCTCATATTGATCTCTTTTATCTGCATTTGATTTAGGCTTCCTACAAAAAATTCATCAATTTGTTTCAATCCAGCTTTTCCGATCCATCATCCACGTGAGCCTGCGTCCTTCGACTTGACTCAATGAAGAATATATATCCTCTCTGTCTCTTCCGCAGTATGTGTTTTCCAAGGTAGGAATAGGATTAGGTGGAAGAAGTTTTGTGCGGATGTCCTGTGGTTTAGGACAGTTGAATAAGATATGTTCGACTGTTTCCACCAGCCAGCGGCGTGCGGCGGTAATGCATAAGGAACTCCTGGAGGGTATCACCAGGAGGCAGGTCTGACTTCTTCAGGGAATGCTTGAACGTCTGGATCAGTCTCTCTGCTGCTCCATTCGTCTTCGGATGGTACAGGGCTCCATGTAGATGTTCGAAGCCCCGCTCCGCACACCAGGTCTGGAAATTTGTGGATGAAAAGCAAGCTGCGTTGTCGGTCACAAAGGTGTGTCGATAACCAAAGTTCTCATCTACACTATGATCTAGTCGTTGCCTTCGTGGATATAGTGGAAATGAGGTGGATGCACGGGTACTTGGAGAAAGCGTCGACCATGACCAACCAGTTGTGGCCTTTGAAGTTGATGGCGTGGTCTATATGAACACGGCCTCAAGGTTTATCTGGGACGATCCATAGATGAGACTGCTGCTTTGGGTGCAGCTTCTGATGTTCATTGCAGGCATAGCACTGTCAAGCAAATTGCTTCATTCGTTGCATTCCAAAATGTCCCAGGTGTAGAACTTGCAGGATTTGGGACTGCAGTGAAGTTGGAATGACCACCCTGTGGCCATAGAATACACAACCATTTGCCAAAGTTAAAGAGTCTCTGAGGGCAAAGCATGACTTCAGTTTGTCTGAAATGTTCTTTGGCCAACTGTGTTGCAGGTACATGTACTTCATCACAGTTTTCAGAGCAGAATCTGTCGAAGTTGTCTTCTGTAGAGCTTTTGGATCAGACGATTTTATCTGGCTGTTGATGATTTTGATGGTGCAGATCGTGGTTGAGTCTGCACCAGTCTCCTCCCTGTCAAAAGATGGATCCACTACCGCAGGTAATCTGCTCAAAGCGTCCGCATTGCCATGAGCTAACGTCTTCCTGTACTCTATGGTGTAGCTGTATTGGCTCAGGGTGAGAGCCCACCTGGCAAGTCTGTTGGTTGCCAGGGCTGGAATCGGTTTTGTGGGAGCAAAGAGTACGATGAGAGGTTTATGGTTCGTGACCAAGATGAATTTACGTCGGTCCATACAGGAACTAGTGGAACTTGATGAGGCCAAAGGTGATAGCAAGTGCTTCTTTCTGGATCTGGCTATAGCGTCTTTGTGTCTGCGTCGATGTTTTTGACACATTAGCGATATCTGATGCATTGCAGGAAATGCCCACTTCCAAAGCAGGGTTGAAATGGGCCAGTACGGTGTCATCACTCAGCAGCTGTTTGATCTTTTGGAAAGCTGTCTCTGTAACCAGGAGCAGAGAAAATTCCAAAGGGTAGTCTTTTCTGAAGCAAGACTCCTTTATGGATGCCGAGGGCAAGTTTCTTTTGTAACACATCCGCCAAGTCAATTTTTGTGAAGCTGTGACCTCGGCCCAGTCTCCGCATTAGTTCCTCTGGCAGTGGCATCGGATGGCGATGCGTTTCTAGTTGGGGATTCATGGTGACTGAGTAGTCACTGCAAGCTCTGATACTTGATTGCCCCTGTGCTGTCTCTTTCTTATTGGGACAACAGAGGTGCCATATTAAACTGTGCCGGTTCCCAAATTCCTTTGTTGATTCTGGCTTGTAGTGCAGCATCCAGGTCCTTCTGCACGGCTATCGGTACTGGTCGTGGCTTGTGGAAGACTGGTTGTGTGTCAGGCTTAAATTTTATTTCTAGTTGAAAATCTTTCGTGCCCAGTTCTTTGTTGAAAAGGTCTGGGAATTCTCTGCAGAGCTGCTGACAAGATTTCTGCTGAGGCACATCTGCTTTCATCCCATCAAAGATTGCACCAGTCTCCTCCCTGTCAAAAGATGGATCCACTACCGCAGGTAATCTGCTCAAAGCGTTCCGTATTGCCATGAGCTGACATCTTCCTGTACTCTATGGTGTAGCTGTATTGGCTCAGGGTGAGAGCCCACCTGGCAAGTCTGTTGGTTGCCAGGGCTGGAATCGGTTTTGTGGGAGCAAAGAGTACGATGAGAGGTTTATGGTTCGTGACCAAGATGAATTTACGTTGGTCCATACAGGAACTGGTGGAACTTGATGAGGCCAAAGGTGATAGCAAGTGCTTCTTTCTGGATCTGGCTATAGCGTCTTTGTGTCTGTGTCAATGTTTTTGACACATTAGCGATGGGTCGTTCACTTCCATCACTTTATCTGTGAAAAAGGACACAGCCAATTCCCACATCTGATGCATTGCATTCCACTTCCAAAGCAGGGTTGAAATGGGCCAGTACGGTGTCATCACTCAGCAGCTGTTTGATGTTTTGGAAAGCTGTCTCTGCTGCAGGGTTGGTACAATGGTTCCAACACTGTTGACAGGTCTGGTAGGAACTTATTGTAGAACTGGACTTGTCCTTAGAAAGACCTGAGGCTGGATACGTTGGTAGGTGTTGGCATCTTAGTAATGGCGTCTGCTTTGGAAATGTAGTGCCCTAAATATTCGACGTAGGGCTGAGCGAAGGAACACTTTTCTGCAGCGTAGTCCGTTGTCCTGAAGTCGCTGGAGCAGGCGTCTGTAGATGTTCTTCATCACTGTTTCCAGTCACGAGGATGTCGTCCAGGTAGACTGCTAACGCCAGGATCTCTTGGAAGTAACCAGGAGCAGAGAAAATTCCAAAGGGTAGTCTTTTCTGGAGCAAGACTCCTTTATGGGTGCTGAGGGCAAGTTTCTTTTGTAAGCATCCGACAAGTCAATTTTTGTGAAGCTGTGACCTCGGCCCAGTCTCCGCATTAGTTCCTCTGGCAGTGGCATCGGATGGCGATGCGTTTCTAGTTGGGGATTCATGGTGACTGAGTATTCACTGCAAACTCTGATACTTGATTGCCCCTGTGCTGTCTCTTTCTAATTGGGACAACAGAGGTGCCATATTAAACTGTGCCGGTTCCCAAATTCCTTTGTTGATTCTGGCTTGTAGTGCAGCATCCAGGTCCTTCTGCACGGCTATCGGTACTGGTCGTGGCTTGTGGAAGACTGGTTGTGTGTCAGGCTTAAATTTTATTTCTAGTTGAAAATCTTTCGTGCCCAGTTCTTTGTTGAAAAGGTCTGGGAATTCTCTGCAGAGCTGCTGACAAGATTTCTGCTGAGGCACATCTGCTTTCATCCCATCAAAGACTTTGTGGACGTTATCAAACAGAAGCTGGTCCAGGGATAAACCAAGACTTCTGCATGACTCACGGCCTATGATGTTTAGTGGTAGACCTGTGTCAACAAACTTTTCTGGTCTCGCTTTCTCAGCCTTTGTCGTTGATATGGTTTACTTTGATTACATTGATTTTTTACCATTAGAACAACTTTTGCACAATTTTGTTCCAAACATTTTGAACTTTTCTGTGCAAAGTTTGAGGAAAGTTGCACGTGAGATAGGTGTGGCTCCCTCACTCATACATTGCTTTTCGTAAACCTTGTGCATCTGTGTACGGGTCTTAGGATCCTCTGCTCCATCATTTGTGTCAAAACACCAAGATGTGAAGCCTGTCAGGCAAACTTGGCAAATGAAGATCCTCTGCACACAGTGAGACTTGATGAATACTTGTGCTACCTGCTGAGCAGTGATAGCGGCAGGCCCCTTGCCTCTCATGTCCTCCATTGAACTATTTTCTTGTTTCCTGTCAAGCACGCCCTGCAGAGATTTTTCACCTATGTCAAAAGTGTCAATGAAGAACCTTTTGCACACAATATGCATTTCACCTTCATATGGTAACTTCCACTCAACCGTGCATGAACGTCGGCTGTCAGCTCCACTGCAAGATTTTTTGGGAACTTTACTTACCATTGGCATCAAATAATGACGACGCTGCGCAATGCTTTTCAGGCTCCAAAGTTCTTTTAGTAACTTTTCCCTGGCTATGTGTGGTATTTTTTCACTACATTTTCTTCTACATGTAGTATTGCCGCAACCTTTTTTGACATGTTTATTAAAGATCTCCTCCTCCCTTGCTTTTTGTGCTAACACTCTTTTTGATATGAAATGATTTTGCTGACAAAAAGCCTTTCTTTCATTTCGCTGCTGCTCTGATTTGGTGAGTTTTTTTGAGCAGACACCTTCATTAGCTGTATTTTTAAGGGCATCGGCCTTTAGTAGCAAAACATGCTCTTGATATCTCTGATCAACTGACTGTTCTGTGTGAGACACATTTGAGTGATTACTTTCACTTACCCAGTTGTTTAAACTATCAATATTACGATGCAACAACTCAGCTGTGTAACCAAATGTTCCTGATTGATCAGAATGAGATAAAACATCTATATGCTGCATACAAGATAAATTTGGGTTTCCTTGAGGTAGAAGATTTTGATTTTCATGGAGACTGCCACTTTCACCCGACGGTACTGAGAATTCCTTATTTACTGACATACCCCAGTTTCCATTATCTTGGACTGAATTAGTTGAAATTTCAGGGCACAAGGTGAAAAAAGTTGATTCATTATTGCAACCTCTATTAGTTTCTAAAGCCTCCCAGGTTACACATCTGCTTGTATTTCTATTACTAGTATGTACAATATTGTGCAACATATCAGCTCTAGCACTAAACCTCTCTGCTCTCTGTGAGTGAACTTTGGTCTGAGGTGTGTGCTGAAAAGAAGATGAATTAAGTCCTCTTCCAATTGTCAAACCGTCTGAATTTATACAATGTTTTTGGTCATTTTGAGTATGACAGCTTGAATCCAAACTTTGCTCAAAAGCTGTGTTTGGCAAATGCTGCCTAAGGCACTGCTTGGTTATTGGAAAATGGGAGGATGGAACTTTCCATGCTTCACAAGTATTATCGACATGTGGAGCTTTAGTACCAAGACTTTTATTTGGCCTATGCTGCATACTTAAATTTGTAGCTTGGCTAAAAGATAGCGATGCAGTTGGAGTTGATACATGGCATGAATCCAGCTGATTTTGAGAAATTTGGGTCACATTGACCATCATTTCAGCCTGGCAATTTGTGTTGCCTAGAATATGCAAGATACCAGTTTGTGGGTCTAAATAAGAATTTGTTTCCGACAAATGTTTTTGAAGACTTCCTGTCACCTGTGACTCTCCATTGTTTTGAGAAAGCTGGGTAACTTCACAATCACTCTCTAGTGGAACATTTTTATCTTGATTTGTTGATGCTTGATCATCATTATTTCGTGTAGAACCTAATTTTGTGAAATGTTTACAGGGTTGCACAGTCAAATCCATTTTACTTTCAGCTCTGTCGGCATCCAGTAAGGCTTTGTAGACAATACTAGAGTTTACCTGCAGAGCATGTAAGAAATATGTTTTACAGACTTCTATTTGGGCCCCTTCAACACCAAAACTCCACATAACAGAATATCCACGTTTTTTATTAGGATAATTGGCAATTACACATGCACACATAGGTTTGCGCCACCTTTTTACGAATTTTGTTATGTATTTTCGCTGCTCACTCATTGTGTGTAAGCTCCAAAATTCTTTAAAAATAGATTGCCTTACCTCTTGAGAGACATTATATTTGCACCGCAATTTACAGCTATCATCACAAGGGGGGTAAAGATCGTTTGGTGCTTTTTTTGTCTTTGTTAAGTTCCTTTTCTTTTTATTTAAATCATCTTCATGCCCTGGTTTTAACTTTGGATATGGGAGATGTCGCTTTTTTAACTTTTGGTAAATGTTTCTTTTTCTTTTTACCAATTTACCTTGGTCTTCAAGAGTTTCAGTGGCAATAATGTTTCCTTTATTTTTGACATGTGTCAATTTTGACTTGTATGCTTTGGATTTTTTCTGGCCATACCGCTGCATATTTTCATTCAAAGAATTGGTATTTTTGTACTTGGGTTTGGTGGTAGAGTTATTCCGCTTTTTCCTTGTAGTTGTATTGTACCCTTTCTCACAATTAGAACTTGTATTTTGATGTTCATCTTGCTTTGGTTTAAATTCATGTAAACTAGATTCTCTTGAACATTCTTCCTCATTACAATGACTGTCAAAATTGCCAGCATAACCATTGGTTATATCGTGATCTGATGTATCCAAAGAGGCTGTACTTAATTCTTCATCATTGTCATAATTGTCACTTTCTTCAGCACAGTGACTTTCTATCTGTTCATTTTTGTACTTATTGGGTCCATATTTTTTCCTCCGTCTTTTGCAGGTATAAACATACTCATAATCATCATCACTAGCATCACAAATAACTTCAGAAATCAATTCACAGTCTTTATCTTTGTCATCTGTTTGTACTTTGCTTTCAGCAGTCTCTTCATAACATTTTCTATGCTTTGATTTTTTTTCAAAATTTCTTTTATTTTTCCCTCCGCCTCTATTATATTGGAACAACCTTCTGTTTGACTCTATGGGTCTTTCAAAAGACAACTCCTGTTCGTAAATTGGCCTCAAATTAACAGTGGGCTGAAAGTTTTTCAATAACAAGTCACTCTGATAATGTATACTCCTCTTATTTTCACGGCTAAAACAATATAGATCTTCTAAAGGTTCAATTCTTTCTTTCAACTTTACATTGTTGACAGCCTTCTCATTTACACCAACCGTGTCTATGAAAAACGTTTTACACACTTGTATGAAATGTCCATTTTTTGGAAGTGTCCATTCCAAGGTGCAGCCCCTTCTGCTTTTTGTTAGCCTAGTCATACGTTTTATTTCAATTTTTTTCACAAGGGTTGACAGGTACACCTGCTGAGACGATGCACTAAGGCTGTGGTATTCATCAAATATTGATTGCCGTTCTATCATTGTAAACTTTGATTGGCAGTTCCTTCTGCAAACAATACAACCGGGCTTTAAACTAGAGTTTCCATTTGAAGTAATTGGCGATACTTTACTATTTTCTTGTGCCTCAACTTCAACCATTTCACCTTTCTTCGGTTTCAGATAGTTGTCTTTTGCTTTAATGGCAGAATATGCAAATTTCTGTGTAACACCCAGAGTGTGAAGAAAAAAGACTTTGCATACAGAAACTGCAACATTATCAATTGTGAATGCCCAGTCAACAGAGTAAAGTCTCCAAGTCCAAAAGTCTTTGTCAGGATTAGACAGCCTAATTCTAGTGACATTACGAGTGATGAAATCCTGTCTTTCTTCTTTGCTTTTCAGATCCCAAAACTGATTGAATAAGTTTTGCCTTTGTCCATCTGATATATTTTCTTTGCAATTCCTCCAACAATCTTTTGAGCAATCAGAATCAAAAGATTGAATTTTTTGAGGATGTTTTCTTTTTTGTCTTTCCAAATTTATTAGCCTTTCCTGCAATGTCTCTGGTTGTGTAACAGTCATAGATGAGGATATTTCACTTTCTGGTTCCTCTCCCTCTTTGCCTTCACCAGATAATTCAGTATTCTCTTGATTCGAAATTTCAAGTCTGAGCATGCCATATTTACTTTGCTCTTCCTTGGTGGCATCAGTTAATGAGTCTGGACAGGACGACATTCCAGGAGATGATGATGCATTGTTATTTGATTTGATTGACTCACATTCTGCGTAATCCAATTCAAGGTTTTCTATTAGATCAATGTCTTCATTTTCCTGTGGATCATTGCTTATTGTCACTGAAACACATTCCATTTGGACAAGAGAATGTGTCACTCAGTCTAAAAAGCAAACATCTTTTATAAATATGTTTCACTCTTAGTATAGGACTATCCTTGTCATTAAATTTTAACGTCAAGAAATCAAAGATCTGGATATGAGAGCTGCACTGTCTAAGATCCCTGAAAAAGAGAAAATAAAAGAGCAAAAAAGTTTAAAAGTTGAAGACTAATAAATTAACAAGTAAAGATAGTAATTTGTCAATTTAGGAAACATTGAAATAAAGCTACTCTCAATCTAGAATTGTGTATCAAGGAATAGAATGAAAACGAAAATTATATTTTTGTAATTTTTATTTTATTTAAGAACAACCTTTCACACAAAAAATGTTGGCTCTTCTCGAATAAGAATGTTTAGCCACTAGTTTTATTAATTATAAGGCTGTGGCTGCTCTTACATGACTAAATGCAAAGAAAAGATTCTATGCATACAGCACTCTCGAACAATGGGAGGTCATGTGACCTTTCGTACGACTAGAACCTTTGCTACGAGTACGGGCCCATACCTATTTATAGATTGCGTATATCATACGCGACCGTACGAGAAGAAAGGATTCTATTCATACTGCACTCTCGACCTGCATCAGGACACAGGATCTCCATTCCATTCCCTCCTCCCCCCCCTCCCCCTAATCTTTCGCTCTTTGGGAATACTGGAAGTGGAAATACGGCCTTTATCTATACGGTATTATGAATTATGGATTGTGTACACAACCGCATAGCATTTTAATGTTGTTGTTTTTTGTTTTTTTAAATTAGATTTTGTTAACTACATGCTGAATTGCTGAGTATTGAATTCTTTTATCAACACTTATGATGTGTCCTATCCATGAGGCAGAATTGTATAGCGCCAGGTTGACTTAGAGCTGTTGTTTGTTTTATTTGCTAATCGTCCACGTTTCAACATCAGCACCCTAGGCTGGACTATTTTGTGGATTGACCCCAGACTGTTGTCTGACAATTAGAGGTACGTGCTGCCACACGAGACAGTGCTTGGAGACTTGGGCTCCTGTCTCATCAGGTCACGTCAAACTGAAACTGACCCGACCAGAAAGAGACGAAATTGGACAGATAAATTTTGACCGATCGTGGGATTCAAACCCCCGACCTTCCGATCTGGAGACTAATGCTCTACCATTAAGCCAGGTCGCCCCCGCCCCCCCTCCCTGACAGGAAAGGGTTGTGTGAGATACCTTTTTAAAGGAAAAGAGTGTAATTAGCGTATATATCCAGAACTAAAAAGGTATGCATGTTCTACTACTAATAGATTTATGCAAAGATATATTACTTTAGATTCTGAGAATAGTGAACAAATTTTACTGTTTCAATTGTATTGTGAGTAGTTTAATTTTATAGATGTGCTATTTTAACATGGAGAGTTTCAAAATAAAATTGAGAAAGAAAAAAAAAACTGCACAAAACTACAGAATACTTAATTTTAGTAAATAACATTTTAACTTTGTTCAATCCTTGCACAGCATATTGTATCTTAAATTGCAAATGCCTTAATGGAATATCTTACAGGTATGTTAATTTAGAGTTAACGATAGTTTACATTTAAAATCTACCCCCTAATGACTTCTGTGATCGATTCCTTTATATTTTTAATACTATAAGTCTTTAAAAATTAATTTCACATCATTGTGGATCCCTATTGCTAGGGTAATCAAATTTTATTTTTAATAGGTGAAGAGAGTGATTTTTTTTTATATGTGTTGTATGGTGTCAAATTTAATTATATGTTGTTTTTTGGGCAAATGATGAATTTTGATTTTTAAATTTAAAAAATCGGTTGGAAAATAAATAGTTTATGAACATTTTAACTTTTGAAATACCGGTGCCGCAATAAAAACACAATACACAGCGCAGTTTGGGGTGTCCCTAAACCAAAATGATTTGAACTAAACACTACAAGTTTATTTTTCTGACAGTTAAGCACATTTTGTACAAAAGAAAAACATTAAACATACCCTTTCACTTTGATACTGTATGAAACTGTCCTAAAATTCCTTTAATTTGGTTTCAACTGTTCAAAACTCTCAAATGTTTCGTCGATTTGAAAGCTAGCCATTTACAATCAAAAATTAAACCCTCCTGGTTGACTGATAGACTCAGACTAAGACTGAGATAAAGGAAGGGAAAAGGAATAAGAAACTAGTTTCCGGCTGCGGAGCCAAATTTTGAGGACTGCAAGAACTCATGTACGAATAGAATCTCGTCTTTGCGTACGATCGAGTAGGAGCAGCCACTTCGTCACTATAAACTTTGATTTTACATATGCATGTGTATCTGTTTACCAGGCAGTAAAAATATGTCAAGACTCAACTTGAATTTTCTTATTGATAATCATAGCCTCTTCCCTAAAGGCGTTCGTCTATTTCAGATTTTTTAAGGTATCAGGATGCCAGTATCTACATTTTTACATGTTTTTCAAGCATGGATTAAAAAAACTATATACATGTATACTATATGTTAAAGCAAAATCATGCGCGATGAAAGAGAAATCCAATATGAAAATTAGGTTCCAATATGGAAGTCAATAGTAGAAAATGGTGATATTGCTTAAAACACTGTAACTCAAAACCTTAAGTGAATATTTTGCATGAAACTTTCAGGAAATGTTCCTCTATATCCACTGCATGACTTAAACCTCAAAAAGTTGATATTTTATCAAAAATAAAATTTATGTAGATTTTTTCTGTCAGTGAGAAAAACATGAACCTAATTATATATGCCAGCATGATCTGTGTTAGCCAAATTCGAAGGAAGTGCTTATTTTTTAGGTTTTGGACATGCTGCAATATCATAAGAATATGTGTGCCAAATATTAAGTGAATATATTCATTAGTTTGTCCGCAACTACAATTCAAGTTGTAAAGTAGTCGCGAAATGTTCTTTTGTGAAAATGGACAAAAACGAATAGATATTTATGTTGATACTGAAGACATAAACTAAAAATGAGTGCCAGCATATCTAATGGCCTACATGATTGTATAAATCTTCCTTGTGGTTTTCTCCTCAATTATTTGGCTAAATTGATATTTCTTGTGACCTTGTTGTACAATGTAATTATGTATGCACACGGCAATGAAGAAATGGAGCCCAGATAGACAGACAGGGAGAGCGAGAGAGAGAGAGAGCGAGAGAGAGTGATATTACAGCCAAGAGATAGAAAAAAAATGGAAAACCGAGTGAGCAAGCCAGAGAGACAGAGAGAATCTTTTAGCCAGCTATCGCACTCTTCCTCCTCGTCCCCTCTCAGTTTTCACACAGACACGTCAGACAGTTGCCGGTTATGAAACAAAGATCTAGACTAATCTAGCAGTAACAGGCTAGGGCATCGCTAGCATAAAGGTACCGACCTGCACACTAGGGCAATGACAATTTTATGTGCTTCTACACACGAGACAGTTCGGGAATACCATGACTCCTTTCTTAGCCGGTCGCATTAAACTGACACCAACCCAACCAGTAGATAGCGAAAATCACCTTTTGAGTCGGAAGTCGGTGTTCTACCCCAGGCCCACCGCGCACCCACAAGGGCATTGATCAGATGTATTTTTTAAAAGGACATTAGACCTACTTTCAGTTGCGAGTGACGTCAGATCACTATTTAATCAAGCGAAGCAACCTATGATAATATTTAAATATTTTTAGTTGTGTCCCATTTTCAATGTTTTTCCCCACAGTAATTCTATGTTCACGTGTACATGTATATAGGATATACTGCTTTTAATGTTCGCTGTTGTAATGGCACCCTGGTATAACGGCACTTAAAAGAAGGTCCCGTTTGTGCCCTTATATCAGAGTTTGACTGTCATTACCTTTTGAATCAGGTGTACAACATTCATTGTCTGCTCCGTAAAGTCACTTATAGGCCTCCTGCTTGTCAGCTCAGCGCTTTACCAATAAGGCTAACTGGCACTCTTTTTGGACTTCGAGATTCCGATCAGGCCCTCATATTTTTCTGGAAAGAAAAAAAAAAAAAGTCAAATGATCTAGAAGGCTGAAAAAACTGAGTCGAATAAAAAAGTACAGACCATGCTATAAAGCTAGACTGTGACTTTCAAAGTGCATTTTGTTGATGCGCATTTCAACTGTAACATCTTTTAGAGGCAACTAAGGTTTCTTGTGAGTTTGAACTATCTAAAAAGAAAACATTTCATTATAGTCTTGGGTCTAGACTTCTAAAAAACCTCAGTGCAGTAATGATAATGTGTCAATAGAAGTCCAATACAGGAACAAAATATTTTGGTTCATTGTCATGGAGGTAAATTTGAAAGTGTTTGGTATTTACCATGACATTCTTCAATTTTGTTTAAAAAATGTCACTAAGAATTGTTATGCTCCTGCAGCACCCCTAAAATATACTGCAAAGAGTGCCAAAAAGGCTATTTATTTAAATATACATACAGTTAAACATGGCTACGGCGGGACTTTTGGAACCAAAGCTCGCTCTCTCCTCCCGTTGTATCAGAGCTCACCCATTTCCATGTCCCGTTAAACTCAAGTAGAAGTAATAAGAAGTAAGTAGAAACAATAGGGACTCTTGAAATGTCCCACTGGAGGGATGGTCACCGTAGGTATGCACTATTATAGGATCTTAACCCTGGCTCTGCGGGGCGCCGACTTTAAGGGTATAGTCCATTGTAATGCCAATTTCCAGGCTGATCTAGTCAGTAGTAAAGTTACTAGCGGAGAATTTCATTCAGAAGCTGCTGAATTACTTATCCAGCATCACTTGTAAATCCTCCCAGGACCTGGTTTATCCTTAGAGCTAACTGTCAAATCATTTGGTGTAGTACTGATCCATATGCGTTTGCATATCGGCAATCAAAAAGACACCCAGACAGTGGTAGCTAGATCAAAACATGTTATAATTGTATAATAAATGATATGAGCCTTTCAATCTTCAAAAAAATTTGATGCTCCTTAAAATTTGTAACTTGTTTTACTGGCTTAATTCCGCTAGGAAAAATGACAACATTAAAAGACAACGATCAAATAATAAGGGGAATAAGGATGACACAATGGGAGAGACCAAAAATGTGGCTCTTGCACATAAACTCTCCATTTCTATTACAAAATTCATTATAGTCTGTCTGCGCTAACTAGCTAAGACCTAACTTTAAAACAACTAACCCTCAATCTCAGTTCATTCTCCTTGATTTGTGGGAATCTCTATATCTGCCTACAAATTGCAATAGGCCTACTATTACACATTCTCAGACCTTTATGTCACATAGACTAATTTTCAATCTTGTTTGATCCACTAATTTAATCTCTTAATTCTCATTTAAACTACTACAATACTGCGATACCAACCTCCTCGCCCCCTGACTTGACTTTGTCCCTTTCTGATTGTCTATCCCTCCCTCTTCTTTACCTATATTACATATATCTTGATTAAGTACTTTTACTACTGTTTGGTCATGAGACTTAAGTTGCAATTGTCTTATTATTCGAGTGTATCACAACACAAATGTATTAAATAGTCTGAGAAAGTACATTACAATAAATTATTATAAAACTGTTTACTTTGCTTTGGCTTTTTTGTTTTAAATAAATTTTTAAAGCTAATATAAAGCGGCAACTTTTGCTATCTTTTACTGCAACTTTTCGTATTTTGGGCTGCAACTTTCTGCAACTTCTGCCACTTTCAATCTCGCGAGGTTTACTGTATGTAGACCACCAGGGGCTTACAAGTGTACACTCATAAAAAAAAAAAAAAAATTCACATAAAAGAGTAGAAAGCAAACTTGGTTATTTTTTTTCCTGAAGATCTTCAAATGAAAAAAGATCTTGTCAAATCATTTATAAGAATTCTTCAAAGCTGGATCGAATACTTGGTGACTGCTAAATTCAAGCCAATACTTTTATGAATGTCTATTATATTGCACTGAGAAATAATCTTGGGTGTGGTATAGAAAACATGTGTACCAATACGATTTTCCACTAGATCTAGATCTAGATCTTGTACCCATGTAAGGAATCTACATATTAATAATTAAATAAATTTTCTTTATCCGTAGACAGTACGAATAAAGACATTTCACTGAGTACTATAAAGAGGCACAAACTCGATACCATCCTGATTTTATAAAGTTGATTCACTCCGTTTGCGAAGTTCACACACTCATGTAGATCTCGATTTTCAAAATCAATCTCGTTTATCAAATAGATAAGATCTAGATCTATTCGAATTTTATTAGACATTTTGATATTGATCTACCTGAGTGCCTGCTTTCTGTTTCGATTGTTTCCCAAACTTGGAAGTGCCTATTTGTCTGGTAGGGCCTGGCCAAAAGGCTATTCCTCCGGTGATCTTGGGTTGGAGTTGCTCGCTGATCCATCTATTGGTTGTGACAGCAAATTAATGATGTTATAATTTAGACCTATATGAGGTGCTTAAATGGAAAAATTTATATGGTTGTGTACAAGCACACTTTGCAACTGTTGTGATGTGTGTGTTGACACACCATTAAAAACTGAATGTAATGATTAATTACAGTTATTATTGTTATTATTATTGTTATTATTATTATTATTATTATTATTATTATTATTATTATTATTATT
>RQTK01000129.1:387357-423244 GCA_003991915.1 Elysia chlorotica | reverse complement strand
AGTAGTAGTAGTAGTAGTAGTAGTAGTAGTAGTAGTAGTAGTAGTAGTAGTAGTAGTAGTAGTAGTAGTAGTAGTAGTAGTAGTTTATTTTGCATGAATAATACTTTGTCAGTGGTTACTACGCCCCGTTCCATAACCACATTTTTGTCTATACTTAGTAGACCGGTTTCATGGTCAACATGTACATAAACATTATTAATTATGTTGTTCCTTGTTGTTATTTATTGCTGTGTATTTTCTGTATCACTTAAACTATACTAGTCTTATATTATTTCATTATGTTATAAGCCGGGCCTATGACCGCCTCTAGTACCACTACTACTGATGTTGCTGCTGCTGCTACTTCTACTTGAATAGTACTGATTATTATTTTGATGAAGCCAGTGTGTACTGGTATGGTCTTTAGTTAGATTATTTTGATAGTGCCCCTCAGTTGCCTAGGTCTAGTTGTGCATTTTCTCTAGTCATTATTGTTATCTGTAACACTTGCGCACGAATCCTCTAGGGTTCTTAGTAGATGTTCTCTCTAGTGTTGTGCTCTTGTTTCCACTTTGGATATCTGTCTATTTTCTACTACAACTACAACAACAACAACAACAACAACAACAACAACAACAACACAAACAACAACAACAAACAACAACAACTACAACAACAACTACTACTACTACAGTACAACTACTACTACTACTACTACTACTACTACTACTACTACTACTACTACTACTACTACTACTACTACTACCACTACTACCCATAGTACTATTATTGTCATGAATAGCATATAAAACTATCCACTAGCATATAAAATTATTCAATGTGAAAAACAAAAGCACTACACTACAACAGCACTTACTGTTGGATTCCAGAGGACGCACGTGTGCTAGAGTAGAAAGTTTGGTGCAAGATTGTGCAAGTGTCACCATTCTCTGGTATCACCAAACGTAAACATGGATGCGCTGTGAAGGGTGCAGAGGAGGCAATATAAATCGCAGAATGATATTTAGAAAAAAAAAACGAAAAAACGAAAAAACAAACAAAAAACAAGCATGTACGGCTCTCTGCCTTTATCGACTCTGTCGCAGGTAAACAGTATTAGGCAGATTGTAATGTGCACGGTAAAGAAAATCACAGCAAGTATAAAAAGAAGAAAAAAAAAAGAAGACGAGATGATGGGCCATGATTTAGTGCTCATGTATGTGAGACGAAGAAGAGATCACAGTGGGTTTTGGAAATTGACCAGGTGTCTATGTAGAGGATCCGTTCACACTGTCAGTCCAATGAGTGCTGTTGCGACTTTACGCGAAATTCAACAAAATGGCTGGTGCAAGCTACTCAATGTCATGTACTTCGATGATATAGCGATACATTACAGTACATTCTCTTTTTTATTGCTTCGGTGGTTGGATAAAGTATGCCACAAGGGTCTGTTTCACACGTTATAGAATTAGGAGTACCCCTTTTCTGTGGTATGGAAAATTAAATGCATGTATATACAAATAACATGTATAAACCATCCACCTTCTCTCTCTCTCTCTCTCTCTCTCTCTCTCTCTCTCTCTCTCTCTCTCTCCCTCTCCCCATCTCTCTTTTTCACTCTTTCTAAATGAGTGATGAATTGAAACCTGCATTTAAAGCCTTTAACAAAACTCTTTTCAAATTTACATCACTTTTTTTTTTTTAATTTGCTACTTAAAACAAGTGACTCCACAGCCAGGTATCAACGCTGGCTAGTTGGACAAGACGATGAACAACTTTGAACAAAAAAATAGAGCAGCGTTAAGAGGATCCTCTGACTCATACATTTTACTGATTTGGGTCGGTGTCACTATTAGTCAAATATACTATAAGGTATCCCTTTTTCATTTATTTGGTATAACGTGACCGACCAAGTCAAGGGTATCCCGCTCTGGAGTGGTGTCACCATAATAATTAGGATCTTCGTTGAGAAGCTAAACTACTTCAATCCACTCTATTTGCAACATTAGTACTCATAATTTAATTATTTTTTTTAAATTTAATGTAATAGATCACTAATCACATTAACTCAGACATCCGTGCTGTGACACTATCGGTACTTGATCGAAGACTGAAGACGAAAAGAGCACGAATAATTTATGATTGTGTATTGTACACTGTGTCAGGAGAAACTGCAAGCTATTCAAGCAAGATAACTCTCACTGACATGTGTATATGGCGGGACAGTTTTTGTCTGCTAGAAATAATGCCAGACAAGATCTTTATATGTTGAAATGTAAATGTAATAATGTATATATTAAATATAATAATGTACCATCTTACCATTTTTACTAGTACATTCAATAATAAGTGTTAAAAAAACTAAATATTTTACAATAAACACGAATAAAATAATTGATTACTTTCAAACTTACTGATAGAAAACTTTAATTCCTATTTGACCATGGCAGAGCTTACCACTTTGTACGCGTACCAGTCTAAGACAGTTGTCTCTGTGTCTCTTGTTGTTTCCCTCAGCCCAACTTACAAATTCTACACAACTTTTCTAACATTTTCTTTAATATTAATCCAAAACTTCTATTAATATTCCATAACAGTGGGGCCTGGCTTGCAAAATTTTCTTGAAGTTTCCTTTAAAATAAGGAAACCCAAAGGTCAAAGGCTACTTGAACTATCTTTTAGATCTACATTTAGATTAGATCTAGACAGCTAATCTCTCGTCTCAAAATTTACCCTACTGCCTTTAAGCTGAGTTTCTAAAGGGCTTTAATAATTTGAATTAATAGCAAATCAAGAATTCACACATTAGGAATTAAAGATGAATGGGCACAATACTAGTTCAGGCTCATCTGAAATTGTTTTCAATGTTACAAAGATTGATAGCAACAGTGCACCATTCTTCTCTGGCAGAGAAGGACAGGTAGCTTGCAGTGTTGCTCAAAAAGTATTTATATTTGGTGGTGTGGAACAAGGGCTTGGTGATGAACCCAAAGAACTGAATGATTTGATTGTTTTTGATCTAGGTTTGTATTTTTGTAAAATATACCATTTAACAATAGATCTACGGATATATAGATCTTTACCAATCGTCCAATGAACTCTAAATTTTGTTCCATTTTCTTAAATGACTTGCACTGTTCAAACTAGGCCTTCTAAAGTCAAACTTCGAAAAAAAAGAAGTCACTATCTGTTTTCAATGTTGTTTTGAAAACATGTGTTGATATTTCTAGCCTTGATAAGTTGATTATGAAGTGTATAGGAAAAATGCAAGAGAAAGAGAATCCGAATCGGATATATAAGGACGAGCCGTGCTATCAGAGATACAACTCATCAACTGACTTGACCTCTGCAAGAAACGGCTGCTCACAGTCAGATGTAATTAAGTGGCAAGGACCACTTTGCCGAGTCAGGCCAAAACCCAATTCCACAACAATTGCAAGTGGTGAATATTTATATGGAATATTTTAACCTCTTTGTATTCAGAAATCCTTTGACAGGCTTTGTATTCACATCTGCCAATGCTGAAACATCAAGTGCCTGAGACGGTAGATATTACAGAACCAGGAGGGACAACTAGATCTATTTATAATTCGCATTAACATCAAATTAGAGCTCCATATAAAGGAACAGTGTCACCTTCAAGATCAGCTTCCTTGTTCTCACTTGTAACACTACAGTTTTTCAACCATTTGAGATTTTGACCTTAAATTTCCTTTTCACTTTTCCATTTAAAATCCATCAGTGATCATAATCTTCCGCGGAAATCTGTGATTTTGACTTTGCGTTTGCCTCTACTTTTTTTCTCGTTCTGCTCCTTTTCCACCCATTCCATTACAGTCTGTAAATCGACGAATTTTGCCTTTGAGCGGTACCAAATTAAAAACATCTGACCCCTTAGCGAAATAAATGAGTTATCGGAACACAACTCAAATTGCTGAGATTTTCTTTGAATGGTATGGATACCCTATCGGGTCCATGTGCGAGAAAATGTGTATGTCAACTTGCTAAAACTCAGTTTCAGATTCCTCTTCTCCAATTTTAATAGTTAGTTTCATAATGAATGACAGCAAGTGAAAGCAATGGTTCAACAATTTATACAATTATTATTATTATTATTATTATTATTATTATTATTATCATCCTCAACATATTCATCTTCATTATTATTATTATTATTATTATAATTATTATTATTATTATTTACTAATACCCTTTTAGATACATCAAAGTGGAGCTCTATCAAGGCAAAAGGAACAATTCCACCTGCAAGATCAGCTTCCTCTCTTGTAGCTGTGGGCACAAAACTGTATTTGTTTGGAGGACTGAGCCACATTTCTGGATGGTTTGATGATTTGTTTGTTTATGATACAGGTATGTTTTTGTCATTTAATGTTCATATATACATGTGCTTTTTAATATTATGTCCACCCCTTCTTGAACAGCTAGATATAGAAGAAAGTTTAATTGCTTTAGGGGAGAAGACCAAAAGGAGTAAAAATTATATTTATTCTAAAATTCAGTTTTTATGTGCCAGTATGTGTCTGGAGCATGGTTAGTGTGGATATTTCAACAGATTTTATTCAGCTTTCAGTAGGCCTACTGGTCCTACTGAGAGGAATGATGTTGACACCCCAACTGTTAACATTTTTCAAACTTGAGGAGTGGCTCTTCTTTTTCTAAATTTTCAACTAATGAACAAAAGTCGCCAAAAGTCGATTATTAAGAGGTGCATCGGCGGCCTACAGGCGGTAACGCGATAACCCTCCTGACCTCAACATGGCACCCGCACACCCACCTTCCCTCCCCGCCGCAGCGGGCATTGTCGGATGCCAGGCCGGTGATGGATCACCTAGGCACACTGACAGCTAAGATGCGCGATTTCGCTAGTTTCGAGCAGCCGTGTTCAGCTTGTTTCACATTTTCTTATAAATCTGATATTTTCACCCCATAAACATTGCGGTAATGGCACTGAATGCTATGAAAGAATACTATTTCAAAAGTAGAAATATGATTGTTTAACTTGTTCAATAGTGAGGTTCAATGTAAAAGTTTGGGACCCTTCAACATAGATCTCCCATTTGATTTTTCTGTGAGCTAACCTAAAACTTAGTAAGATGGAATTTGGAAATAAAGCGGGTCTGAGATAAACTTGTTGGATAAAAATTGGTTCACTTGAGTTAAAAGAAGAAAAACAGGCAATTTTGTTTCTTTCCATAATGCAAATGATCCCGTGAGATAAAAGCTTAAAATGATATTCATGTTTCTATCTTTTAGCTTGAAGGATCAGATGATGACGATGAAGAATTTGAGGATATACCCGAGTCGAAAGAACAGGAGGGTGCTGAATTTGGATGGTTTAATGATCTCTTTGTTCTTGATACAGGTTAGATTGGAAGTTGTCACACAAATTATTATTATTACACATCACTAAATATAAATTGCATAGGTGCAAGTTTGCAGGCTGTGGTCGGCATGCTGACCAATCAAAGGCGTTTGGTGAATACTGCCAGCCAATGCCGATGCTGTAGTCCAGCCAGCAGTTAAGCAAAAATGAAGAGCTGCCAACCTGAACGTATTTTCGCACGCTTTTTCTTCTCATATATGCCAATACGTTTTTCTACCGAAAAATACATCTCTCTGGACAACCCCGATGTTTTTCACACTAATTCATTGACCTAATGCTACAATTTTTCTGTCAATTACACAACCGAAACTAGAGAAGAATAAAGAAAATTTTGTGGGTGCAAGAAAATGAAGGAATCATTTAATTATGATATCGATATACACTAGTTCTCTGTGTTTTAATATCTGTCATTGTGTTATCAAGATTGGGTTATTCATATGCCAATGATATCGATCGTCCCCAACGCTTTGATTCGTTTATCGTTTATAAATATGTTCGAAGCTCAGGACCCATCTCTCTATCTTCACAACTAGTCCTCGACCATCGCCGTCATTTCCAGCCATGTAATGCTTCTTATTGCGTTTGATCTTACTTTGTGTTCACCATCGAATAAGCCTTCTGCTTTATCATACATTTTAATGTGCGTTTACAAGGGATTTACAAACAAGATATAGTTTATCGTTTATTCGTTCAAATGCATATCTCTCCATCTTTGCACTGTGACACAGTCCTCAGCGCTTGTGAATCATGATTGTGCTCAAATCTACTTTCACAAACAAGGGTTCTAAATAGACCTAATTTTTCTTTCATTTGGTCGAACAATATCAACCTCTCAATCTTTTCATTAAGCCCTCGGCCCCTGACCGCTGCAACTTTTTCATCTGCTGCTGCTACAACTACTACTACTACTACTGGGGGGCGCGGTGGTCCAGGGGTAGAACATCGGCTTCCGACGCAAAAGGTCCCGAGTTCGAATCCTGGCTGTTGCGTTCCCTACTGGTTCAACTTATTTTTTGCATTATGAACCTGATTTGATAGTATACAAAATGAGGAGTGCAAAGATTAGTTTTAAAAAGTAAGGAATTTATCAGCAGTACCTTAGTTTCAATGTCTACAGTTGTGTGGCAAAAAACTTTATTACATATTAGCAATACACCTGCAGGCCAATGTTGAGTTTAGACCTCTGCTTGTAGGCAGCTTGCACCCATGAAAATGTCTCATCGATCAAGAGATTAAATTATCAAATAATGTCTAGCAATAGACATGACCATTTTTAACATGACATATTTATTACCTCTTAGAATATTATTGTTTTAGCTCTTCTTAGCCATAAAGCCTGATGTCAATGTTTTTACTGTGGTGGTTACAAGCATGCTTCTCTCAAAGTTTATAACAGTTATTTTTACGGTTACAAGTATACTCAGTATACTTTTCAGTATTACTGAAAAGAGTGAACTGTATATATAAAAAAACATTTTCCTCAGCTTATTTTTGTTGAATAATATTTGCAAATATTAGATTTCACAGAACAAATGTTTTTAACTACAAAAAAAAAAAAAAAAACGAAATTGTAGGAAAGGTAAAAGAGACATCATTCAAATATTAGTTTCCAACATCTTCATAAGGAATGGTTGAATGTCTAGTGGAGGTCCCAGCCACTGATTCTTTTTTTTTCTTCTTCTTCTTATTGTTATGCTTAGAAACCCTGAAGTGGTCCCAACCTATGCAGATGAATCTTGGAGTTCCAACTCAAAGGGCTGCTCATGGCATGTGTGCTATTGGGAGAGACCTTGTCATTTTTGGTGGCCGTGATATTGAAGACAGGCAAAATGATCTTCACATTTTTAATGTTGGTAAGGTACTACCATTTACAATCAAGTGCAGATAGTTTTGAATCCGCAGAATTCAATTTTGTATTTTATTTGAAATTAACGGTTTACCTATTTTATCCCTAAATGTGCCATACAAAAAAATTTTTATTTGGGTTCTTAGAGTAGTTTTTTGGTAATTGGAACCTCTCTTGTAACAATTTTTTTCAATGGTATAATTGAACAAAGTGCAACTAGGAATTCATTGCATTTTTATCTTAACATGCATCCTTTTCTCTTGTAAAAATTGTCTTTAGTTACTTTCTAATCTTATCACAGGTAAACTGTCTTCATATGTTAAAACAATTACCCAAACATGCAAAACATCCTTGATTGATAGGTAATACAAGTATAATTTTTGATTTGTGAAGTGCATCTTGAAGAAAATTTGTGATTTTGGGATATGATATGGATTGTTTATAAAAGCTGAAGAGGAATCACTAGGTTTTACTGTTACAAAATTGGATTTAGCTTAGCTTATATATATATATATAAAAATCAAATTTGTCTAAGATAAACAGCTTAACACTATGGTTGAGATTATTTCAAAATAATTATTAGACCTGCATGTGTGCCTACAATTATCAGATTTTTGACAATTACGGTCAGCTAAAATTTACATCATATTATTGGCCTGTTGGCAATCCGCCACTCTATCAGCGGCTAGCAGTTAAGCGCCAACAGTGGATACATAGATTTCAGACAGTCGATCATGGGATTGCCAACATTGTTGGCAAGTTTCTGACAATATTGTTGGAAAATTATTTTTAGCTCATTGGGAGTCTCCGCTATCATGGTGTCTAGGCAAGTCGGAAAGTAGGAAAAATGTCAAATTTTTAAACAGAGATAGGAAAAGTCTGGATATTGGTAGGAAAAAAAGCCATTGGTGTTGTATTAAAATGTCTAGGGAAGGATAGGTTGTAAAAAATGTATAAAAATACGAAATAAAATAATGACGACATCATTTTCTCTTTTACTTCATAATGTTAAATGTTACTTCTGGTTTTCTTTTACTTTCACTATCAATGTTATTAATTTTTAGATCAAAATAAGATGTTGAGTCTAGATTTAGATTATATTCTTGATGTCAGCGACACTGATTTATAGGATTTCAGACTTGAAGAAGATTAGAAATATAGACTAGATTTATATTTTGATTCGGATTCTAAAATCTTGAATAGAGTTTTTACAAAGACCAAGGGCTGTATTGGCCTATTAATAGATATAGATTGTAAACAGGGCCAGGATCATTTAGGTTCCACACTTTAAACTCTAGATTTAAAAAGATAATCAAGGCAATTTCAGATCTAGCATGTAGATAATGGTAGGTCTGGCCTATACCTACAAAAGGAAACTAGTATACATATTAGAAACTGCTATTTCCATAGGAAATCGTCGACAGATACAAAATTCAAAGATTGGCTATAAGAGCACCCAGACGATGCTAGTAAATTTAAGTGCAAATATTGTGCAAAAGAGTATGACTATCTAATTGGACAGTCTGAACAGGGCTTTTAACTGGACCATCATTATTCCTCTCTCTCTCTCTCTCTTTTCTGGGGGCGCGCTAGCCCTGGGGTAGAACATCGTCTTCCGACGCAAAATGTCCGGCTTCGAACCTTGGCAATAGCGCTCCCTGCTGGTTGGGTCAGTGTCAGTTTAATGTGGTCGGCTGAGACAGGAGTCATGGTATCCCGGCCCTGGCTTGTGTGTGGCAGCACATAAAATTGTCAGTCGTCAGTCTTGGGGCCTGTCCACAATATAGCCTATGTAGTGCTGATGTTGGACGTTAAACCAACTCAACTCCACTCTCTCTTTTTCTTCTTCTTCTTCTTCTTCTTCTCCTCACATGTCTCTTAGTCTTCCTCCCATTCTCTCTATCCCTATATCACCCTAAATTTAAATTTGACCATTTTTTCTTCTTTCACTCTCTGTTTCTCTCTCTCCACAAATTGAGGTTCTTTCTTTCTCTCTCTCTCTCTCTCTCTCTCTCTCTCTCTCTTTCTTTAAGTCTCTACCGCTCTACATTTTGACATAATTATGATACCTTCAGATTTTTTACATTTGCTGCAAAGTTAGGAAATATAAATTATCTTTTATGTAAATAAGCTGCAAACTTGACACAAAAGTTAAATTGGAACCAAAATGAAAAAATCTTAAAATTCTTCTTCTTCTTCTTCTTCTTCTTCTTCTTCTTCTTCTTCTTCTTCTTCTTCTCTCATCTCTCTCACTCCCTTTCTCTCTATCCCTCTATCACCCTAAATTTAAATTCAACCTTTTTTCTTCTTTCTCTCTCTGTTTCTCTCTCTCAACACAAATTTAAGTTCCCTCTTCTCTCTCTTTCTCTCTCTCTCTCTCTCTCTAATTCTTCTTCTTTCTCTCTCTCTCTCTCTCTCTCTCTCTCTCTCTCTCTCTCTTTCTTTAAGTCTCTACCGCTCTACATTTTGACATAATTATGATACCTTCAGATTTTTTACATTTGCTGCAAAGTTAGGAAATATAAATTATCTTTTATGTAAATAAGCTGCAAACTTGACACAAAAGTTAAATTGGAACCAAAATGAAAAAATCTTAAAAGTGCAAAATTTTAACTTAAGGATATCAACATATGTTTCAAACAGATCCGTGTTTATTTTTCAAGAGCTTTTTCAAACAGAATTTCTATTTTTCAAGAGCTTTTAAATTTTCCCTAAACTACCTAAGGTTTAAAAAATGTCCTCTTTTAATGTTGAGATTAAGTCAAGATTGGGCATGGTGATGGGTGCCAAAAAGTTCAGACAATATAGTTAAGTCTCACATGCAGGTCTAACAATTATATTGCAAGGTTGTGCCATTTGGTTTTTTGTTTTTTTCATATGAGAATTGTTGCATAGTTTATTAAAATTTGGAACTGTTGAAAATCTGTTTCTGAAAAAAAATTCATTTGGCAATATTGAAAATTTTAGATTTTGCTTTAATTCTATTTACTTTTCCAGACTCGAGAAAATGGCAAATTGATATGAAAACAGAGGGACTTGTGCCAGGTGCTCGTTCTTTCCACACACTCACAGCTTTCGGCAACAAAGCTGTCTTATTTGGAGGCAGAGGCCGTGATAATCAACACTTTGATACATTTGACGTGTTTGATATCGGTGAGTTTATCTTTTTCAGCTTTATACAATTTCGTTTTTTATTTTAGTATCTAAATATAGATAAAAATCTCAACACGTTAAAAAGTTCTTGACATTCTGTATACAGGCCTCGAAGTGAACTGAGAAATGGGGAAAAAATTGGGAATTTTTTTGTGTGAATTCTCGGCAGTGAAATTGCCGTGAATTTATTAAATATCTACGAAATCCCTGTAAACACTGTTCATGGACAAACTGAAGATTTACATCAGTAAAAATAGTCAGCCGCCATGATTCGTATTTTTAAGCACAAAGTAAACGCATACCTAATTGGCTAATATAGATGCTTTTCTCTGTCATTACAACCAATCAGACGACCTTGTAAAGACACCTTTCCTATCGCTTCTTTGTTTAACACTAATCATGACCAAAGGCACTTACATTTTGGGTATTGTGTTCCTTGAACACAACCAAGCTTGTTGTAATTTAATAATTCATTCACACTCATTCAAGACATCCACATTATATTAATAAACCTAAAAGGGTATCAATACCAAATTTAAATCGAACAAGGGCAGTTTGAAAACTTTTCTTTCCAACTTTCTTTTCCTCATGTTTTTGCTTTACAGCATCTATTCAAGTCCTTTCATTTGTTCAACTTTAAGTTGCTTGGAACCCGCTTTCTCAAATTTCTTTTATCTCTTTTTTGACGATTGTCTTTCCTTTAGATTGTACTCTTAACTTCAACTTGACCAAGTTTCATGAAATTTGATCCTACTTAATTGGAAATCTCACGACCTTAAAATTATAGTTATAAATGGCCGAGATCTAACTGAAAAGTTCATCGGCTGGACTCAACAAAGCCAATGATGTCACGCTTCACGGAGTTCATTTGGGAATTTCCCTGTGCTCTGAACTTATGTGACATCATAAATTGAGGCACAATGACTTGTTATTTTCTCACATATTCTGTTGTTGGATCCAATTTAAAAAACAACAGCAAAAAAGCTAGAAACCGGTAGTATTGTTACTTTAAAAAATATATCTTAGGCTCTTTTTTTTTTTCCGTTAAAGCTTGTAAAGAAAATAATTACGAATGTATCTAGATTAAGTCTATGTAAACTTAGATCAGCAGATCTCTCTCTCTCTCTCTCTCTCTCTCTCTCTCTCTCTCCACTCTCCAAAGTTCAGATAATATGGTTAGGGCTCACATGCAGCTGTACACATTTCATTGCAGTTGGTGGTTATCCGTGCTTTTAAATTTAACTTGATATCAGTATTTCTGTTAGATGTTTTAATTCCTTTGGAGTACACAAATACTGCGGTTTTCTCCGGCGGAATGTGGGTGTTCAGTAAATATGGACCTTAAATTTTAGTAGAAAGACCCGGAAAAAGCCAGGAAAAATGTTTTCCAAACCCACTTCTAGCTCATTGTATAACATATTGTACTTAATCTTTCATGCATTATTGCCAGAAACTATGATGGTATTGATAGTTACTTATTATGCTCAGTAATCTCTCTGCCATTCTTCTCTTTTCACACATTGTGCAACTTTCTGGATTATTTTTTTCCAGAGCAAAAGAGATGGATACCAGTTAAGATAGAGGGAGACAAGCCAGCTGGTAGAGGCCAACATTGTGCAGTGCCTGTTGGCGTATTATTGCCAGAAACTATGGTGGTATTGATAGTTACTTATTATGCTCAGTAATCTCTGTGCCATTCTTCTCTTTTCACACATTGTGCAACTTTCTGGATTATTTTTTTCCAGAGCAAAAGAGATGGATACCAGTTAAGATAGAGGGAGACAAGCCAGCTGGTAGAGGCCAACATTGTGCAGTGCCTGTTGGCGACTCGTTATTTGTGTTTGGAGGATCTGGGAACTTTAGCCCTGAAACGATGCAATGTCACAAGTTCTTTACTGATGCCTTTTTGGTGAAAGCTGGTGAGAACTTACATAAGGACTGTATTTTAATCTTATCAAAGTTTGCTGCTGTTTAACCCTATTAGTCACTAGTAACTTTAAATATTGTTAGTGGGGTTTCAAACTTTTCCGTGAAATGTTGCAGCAGGATAATTATACTGATGCTATTTGAATCATAAGCCGTATAAACTTTACATTTCTTGAAACGTAATTGGACAAGCTATATATTGGGGGTATGGAATATTTTTTTTCCATAAATATTAAATTTTGCGTGGCCACATGACGAAAACATATATATCGTATGCAATATTTCCCTGTGTTTTTATACTTGTCATTATGTTATTAAGATTGGGTCAGTCAAGAACGTCAGTGATACCCCAACCCATTGTTTTGTTTATCATTTATTATACACCCAAAACTCCAAATAATAGTACCCATCTCTCTGCTCTATCTTGTCCTGGACCATCGCAATTTTCACCAAGTAATGCTTCTGATTGCATTTGATCATGGAATAGGTCTTCCACACTGTCATATGTTCCTATGTGCGTTTGCAAACAAGGGGCGTAGATCTAGTTTATCGCTTATTCGTCCGACCACCGATCACTCCATCTTTGCTCCCAGTCTTGGCCCTCGTCAATCTTTCATGAATCGTGTGTACGAATCTCTTTCAAAAACAAAGCCTCTAAGTAATATCTAATTTGTCTTTTATTTGTCCGAACAATACCGATCTCCTAATGTTTTCATTCAGTCACCGTCTCCTGTCGTCATTTCCAACTTATGATTCTTATCGTTCTTACTTGATGTCGTTGATCATGTCCACTGTCCTGTGAATCATGTAATCTAGTGTTCTTTTACAAGCCGCAAGTAATGTAGATCTAGTTCAGACAAGAAATCTCGTTCTAGTAGATCTGTAGAGATCTATTTTTTAGCACTATACGAACGACCAACATAGTTAAGAATTGAACTTTGAATAGACTAGAGAAATTTACACCTAGGACTAGATTTAATGTAGGCTTAGATTTTTACCAGCACACCTGCCTAAGCTATCTAGGTAATTATGATATACATAAAATTATTGTCTAGTCACGTTGAATTAAGGTTGGGGTTATGATTTTAGTATGAAATTTTAGCGTTCAACGACAGTGTTACTATTGTTACAAACTACAAAATCTAAATCTGCTTCTGCTGCTGCCATAACTACCACTACTACTACTACTACTACTACTACTACTACTACTACTACTACTACTACTACTACTACTACTACTACTACTACTACTACTACTACTACTACTACTACTACTACTACTACTACTACTACTACTGCTGCTGCTGCTGCTGCTACTGCTACTACTACTACTACTACTACTACTTCTCTAAACTGAAGATCGTATTCTCAATTCTAAAGGTCTATTGATAAGAAAAAAGGAGTGTTTATTTGATACACCTGAAAATAGAAGAAATATAAGATGTAAATGGACGTCATGACTATTAAATGGCCATTACGTTTCTGGACGATTTTTCTTTAGACCTATAAGTTTGCCCTTTTCATTTTATGCTATTGAGGGGCTTTAAAAATTCATAAAAAATATATATATACTAGTTCTAGTGGCTGTGAACTTACTCCCTTCATTCTAGATTTAAACATTGTATTTTGAAAAAGATTATTGCCTTGAGAATCCTTGAGGTTTGTGTCCACCAAAAAGGAAGTAAAATCCACATTTATGGTGGTATTGAATTTACTCTTGATGATAACAAAGTGTATAGAAAGTGTGACGTCACTAGCCCGATGACCCGGTACAGATGCTTTTAAAAAATATTTTGGTAGGCATTATGGAATAGATTATAAGTGTCTGTAAGTGAAACTTGGGTAAAGTGTCAAGGATATGACATTTATTTTAGGAATCTTCTTATCATGATACATTTTGTGCTTTTGCTTTTTATTTCTCAGATGTCAAAACTGGATATGCATAGAATCAAGATCACACAAAGGACTTATCTTTTAAAAATGCCCTTCCCTACTGTGGTGCAGTAAATAAAATATGTAATTAAAAGTACTCATCTTGGTTTTGCTCTTGTATTAAAAAAAAAAAATTCTACCTGTGGCTTTTTCTTATCATATTTTTACATGATTAATCCTTCCATGTGCTTGTGTAAAGCAAAATGCAAATACTTTCAGAATTACTTTTTATTCATTTGTTTTTTTTTCTTTTTCAATTATACATCAGATGAGAAAATTGATTGCAAAAAATATGTCACAATAATGTAAGCTCTGTTATACATCATGTATTTGTATTAGGGGTGGGCTGGACTTGTGAGGTTTTTCAATCAATAAATCAACCTCTGCTTCAATTACATACTACATACCTTTATACATCTGTATTTAAAAATGTCTAAGAAAATTGCCATGATTTTTTACATTTTTGCCAAACATAATGTCAATTTAATTCTGATTTGTTACATTTATTAAAAATGTCTTACTTGAAGCAATATGACTTATCAAGTTCTTTTACCACAAAGACTTTGTTGTCAATAAAAGCTCTTATAATAGGTAAATAAATCGAGTCCTCTGCCTAAAAATAAAAATAAAAAAATTGTGTGAATGGACTTTGCATGCACGGTATAAAAAAAAAAGAGAGCAGTCGTAGGCATAAAATCAGATAGATTACTTAAGTGCACAGGAGCCCCATTTGACCCTTTTTTTCAATGTCTGAAAATACATGTAGACCTGAGGATCAAATTAATTACTTTGCAGGAAAATATAATAATAAATATAGTTTTACATACACATTATGTTCATTTCACTGCATTTTAACCCTCTAACATTAGCCTCACAAAAGCAAAATATGTTCAAAGTGAGAAATACATTTTGTAACTTATTTATTTATTTAAGTGTAATGTACATCTAAATGAACAGATAGGACCAAATGATTATTGCATGTAACAAGAAAGACTGACAATTTTCAAATTTAGAGTCAGTGACACTCCTAGTAAACATCTTAACCCCTCTAAATTCAGAGCACTACTCTATGTGCTCTCTATGTGATGACCCATTTTAAACAACACAGCATCACCTTCATTGCCCAAACCTTAAAAATCTAAGGCTACATCTTGTTCCTGCCAGTTCTACCTCTGACATTGCTAACTAAAAAAGATCACAACCTATCAATTTATAGGAATACAGGTCGATTTATTAATCCCACGAGGGGAAATTCATTTTACGAAGTTCGTCAATATTAAAAATACATAAGAGACAAGGCTATGAAGTACATAAATACATTAAAAAATTATAATATAGAAAAGTTAAGTATCGGATGATTTAGGAACAGGGCTGGTTAATAAAAGAAACATGATAAAAATAGAATTAAATATACATAATCAGAAATGCTAGATAAATCACAACAAGACCAGACTGGCAGAAGTAGCTAAAAACCGCAAACATCGTAAATATTAATTTGTATATATCATAAAAATGAGTTTAAATATATATAAATAGATCAACGAAAAATAATAAATTCAAAACAAGCAAGCATTGAAAGAATGTTGAGGCTTCATAAAAGTAGTTATTTATTCATAAAATGTGTGAGTTAGTTACTGTCAACAAAGACAAAATTTCATAAACAAAGTTTATGAAAACCTGCAAATTCATTTTCTTGACGATGGCCCTCTCAGCTGTGCATGCTAGTGGGTTGAAAGACAAGGCAGGAACTCTGAAGTTCTGAAGAATGCTTGTTTTTAGTAATGGATTGCTCAGGTAGAATTTGCTCTGTTCAAGAATTATACGGACTCGATAAAAATTTACTTCTGATGTACCCTTTGCAGTTCTAATTGTGTGCGAGAGCTCGTTTGATACCCACACTAAAATCTAAATTTAAAAAAAGTACAGGTAAATTCTTTTGTCATTGATAATGCAAACGTCCTATGTTTCTGATAGATTATTTTAGTAAGGGGTATACCTCCTCCCTGTCTTGTGGCAGCACATACAATTGTCAGATGTCGGTTTTGGGGCCCGTCCACAATATAGCCTATACAATAAACATATTAGCATTCAACACCTTAAGCGACATGAGAATAAAATGCTAGAGATTTGACTAAAACAATATCCAAAACGAATTTAAAATTATGCAAAGATAAAAATGTAAAAATTTAAATTGTTGTAGAATGCAGTGCGTAGAGCAAAGAGAAATAGGCTAAAAAATTAAACTCAGTCTCTTCTTTTTTTATATACATGTATTAAAGTGACAAGTCGCACTGGTGGACTTTTTCTTTTTAAAATTTAAAGATAAGGTTTGTTGCATTATTTGTTACTACTTGCAGCCATAAAATGTGTGTGTCTGTTTGCTTCTTTTAAGTTATAAAATAAAAACTTACATAAAATAATAAACATTTTTTTACGAAGCAAGTCTTGGTTAGTCTTACACGAAGCATGATAAATCTAATATCATTACTGCGCTAGTCGTATAGTTTGATACGCTTCTCACATGAAATAAATACATGTAATTATCTAGTTAAATTTCGCATCCTTTCGGATTCCCGGGGAATCCTATACATTGTACACGAACGGAGATTGGGGCACCAGACACGCTAACAGTGCACTAGCATTCGAACCTCTGGCCTCCTGCTCTGTCCTTATTGTTACAATAGTCATGCTTCCCGTGCCTTAGCTTGCTTAGAATTAGTTAATATTAGTAACATTACTCAGCAGGTGTATATGTACCCGCAGTTTCTCTAGACTCTCTAGTTAAAGTTTAGCGTAAGGTCAAGCTCACCTCGATGAAGCAGTGAGCGCTGAGTGCGCGTGGGTGGGAAAAGAGTTACAAATCGCCCCGCGAACGCATCCCCAGAAAACCAGAATCAAAAGGTCAAGCGGAATAGGCATAGAGACAAACAGCAATGGCAAGGATGAGGATGACATCATCTTAGTAGTCTTACCCCGCCCACCTCTCTGTTCACCCTCGTCTGCCTGTCTGTCTGCCTGCCTGTCTGTCTCTCTGTCTCTCTCTCTCTCTCTGTCTCTCTGTCTCTCTCTCTCTCTCTCTCTCTCTCTCTCTCTCTCTCTCTCTCTCTCTCTCTCTCTCTCTCTCTCTCTCTCTCTCTCTCTATTATTCTCTCTCTTTGCTCGCCCCCTCGTTTTCATTCTTTACTTCTTTGACCTTCTGTTTTTTGTATCTCATCTAATTATCTCTTTACATACTTACATACTTGTGTGGGTGTGTGTGTGTGTGTGTGGGGGTATTCTCTTTGTGATAACTTGACTAGATCTACTTAGCTCCATGTGCATGGCATCGGCAATCATCCTTTTGAGTTAGTTTTGATGTTACTTGTACACATTGAGCGTGACAATGTAGCAAGTTTGATACGTGTAGCCTACACGTTTAGGAGCCCTTCAAATGTAATCTATTTACCACACACCTATTTTTGGAGAAAAAATACAGTGATCTCTGAAAACTCATAGTAAACGGCTACCGATCTTTGTCTAAGCTATCCTCGGCGTTTTCGGGGATTTGATTTGGCAGACCTTGAGTTCCACTGCCCAGAGTAAGTGCGTAGATTTCTGCCATCCTAACAATTGAGAGAACCACTCCCTTACATTTTAACAGGGAGAGAATAAGCGACTCTGAACTTTTATTGTAGGTCAACAAGTTTGCTTTCAGCAGGAATACGGAAGGGCAGAATGACTGACAGGACCTGTCATCTTAATCTTTTATCTAGAGGCAAGAGTGTTTACTTAGTCACGCGAACGCCTAATTCAGTTATTGTGTGGGGGTGTGAGTGAGATTATAATGCGGAGAGAGAGAGAGAGAGAGAGAGAGAGAGAGAGAGAGAGAGAGAGATTTTGTGGGTTATTCTCTGTACAGAGTGATGTCAGTTATTAAGATCATTCAAATTTTCACAAAAGATCTAAAACTTTTGTTATCTCTTAAATCTTATTTTAATTATCCTTTCTACCCAATAATCAAAACAAATCTTCACGGTTTTAATGGTAATGGTTGGATTTGTTACTGAACTTTTTTCTCTTTTCAATTTAGAGGTTTGGCAATGTCCTTAAAATTAATCTTATAATGTAAAGCAACTTTCCGCTTATAAAATTAGAAAATCTCATTTTGAAGACGCGCCAGATTACGCAAGGAAAATAGTGGGGAATATAAAATTTAAAGACGGTACATGTACAAGATACTGTCTCAGCAGGCTCCAACCTTAAAACCATAGCCTTTCATATCGATTCTTAAACTAAACAAGAAAAAAACCGCGAAATTCAACCCATGATATCACTGGTAACGGCACACTTTTATTAAAACATAAGCATGCCTAAAAATAAATCTACCGTCGAGAGCAAATTACTCACTTTACATTAAATAACATAATACTTATTGAGGAATTCCTTCAGCATTATAAATACAAACAAAAACAGTTTTAAAGTTAGTAGTTTCAGCGTGTAGAATAACGAGAGCAAACCTTCGGCTGTTCGTGAGAAATAATTCGTGCGAGCAAAGGAACAAGAAGCAAATGAAGAATTTTTGTACAAGATTAAAAAAAAACAAAAACATGAACGAATTGACTCACGCAAGCGCGCGCACACTCACACAAATAACAAAAGAAGAAAAAAAACCCACAAAATATTATTAACTGTATAGACAACGAGAAGACCATCATTTGAAACTGAAAATGAATATATGCACCGGCAGGAAGATCTAGGCACTCTGTGTCTTGTGGAAACTGATCTATGCATCGCACACTTCTGTAGAGCAGCTTGCACACATTAGGCCTAATTATCGGTACAAGACGGACATCTCTCTCTCTCTCTCTCTCTCTCTCTCTCTCTCTCTCTCTCTCTCTCTCTCTCTCTCTCTCTCTCTCTCTCTCTCTCTCTCTCTCTCTCTCTCTCTCTCTCTCTCTCTCTTTCTCCGTGGTGTCCTGAGCAAAAAGCGATGTAGGGCCTGCACATAATCTGGTTTAGCTCAGAAATAGTCAAACTAAAAGCTGTGGATGCTCTGCATTGATCTCAGACTCTGTTTTTGTTTCATTATTATAATTATGTGTGGAACATACTTATCAAAACATTCTTGACATGACGCTACATGCAATGGGAACCACTCGCTGCCTCTAGAATTACATTAAAAAATCCGCCTAAAAAATCTAGTGATTATTTTGTGTATTTTCACGTTTACTTTAAAAATTCTTGTAGCATTCAACTAAGTTTTTGTTCTTAATATACTTTTTCAATGAAAATATTGAGGCACACAACATTACACTTTTATTTCGTCTGTGTATTACTAAAAGATAATATTAATGACAATAATAATTGTATCTTCTATTGTGTTCGTCCCTCTCTCTTTTCTCCTTACTTTTCTCAACCCCCCCCCCCCCCCCCCTTAGATTTCTATTTCTACACTTTCTCCCTCACTTTTCTCTCTCTCTCTCTCTCTCTCTCTCTCTCTCTCTCTCTCTCTCTCTCTTTCTCTCTCTCTCCCCTCCCCCTCCTCTAAGTAACTCCCATGAATGAAAGAATGGCATTAAATGAGTTAGTCTTATCGAATAAGATGAAGTGAGCTTCAAAACAATGTTTACAATAATTATACTATGCTGTTAAAATAATGCCTCATTGGCATTAGAAGGTTACAACATCATTTACATGACAAAATACTAATGCCTCGTGCAAAATTAAAATCAAAACAATGTCGTATTGGCATTAAAACACCATAATTATCTACATGTACCTGGATGTAAAAAATTATTTGTCTTCAGAGAAATAAAACAACCTCTGCAAATAATTTTAAGGTAAAAAAAAAAGTTGCCATTGAAATGAAAACTCATTTTTAATATTAGTATAATATAGTGCTTACATTAATTTTATCATTAATTATTGTGAATCTTATAATTTACAGCGTCATTAACCGCGTTTTCCTTATGAGAAATTTGGAATAGAAATGTTCCCAGTTTCCTGTTAAAAATATCTTAGGTTCGTCCTAAATACATCGTTAGACGGCGACCTAGTCCCTTATGAACCTTTCCCTTTGCTAAAAAGATATCGAATCTCGTATTACTTTATTTTTGCTTAACAATTACTAATGTATCAAGTGTTTCTTAACGCACTTACAACATTGACCAAATAAAGGTAGGCCCGTACATGTTTATGCGTTTCAAGAGAGAATTCATACGAATCTTTCAATTGAGATAGATCTAGACCGCAACTTAATTGCGTCCTGAAAATATCAAAAGATCAAAGAAATTCCGAGGAAGCCATTGACAATCAGAGAAACCTGAGAACGTTTAGAGAACAAGAAATTTCCACTCTTTATTGTACATGCATTTGAATACACATGATTGTGCAGTGGTTTTAGATATGGTTCATCTTCAAACTGTAAAATCTATAATATCGGAGAATTTCGATTAACGTCGTCTGGCTTAAAATAAACTTAATGAATGAATGAATGAGTGATAGAAAGTGAAATAAAGCACATGTAGATTTTCAACGCTGGTAAAAATAAACCTTTCCTTTATCTAACGTTGTTTCACAAAGTTAGAAATCAGAATAGATACGGATAGATGAAGGCCTACATATATAAAAAAAAACAAAAAAACAAACAAAACAACAACAACAACAACAACAACAACAACAACAACAACAACAACAACAACATCAACAACAAAAACAAAAAAAAGAACGAAAAAAACAAAATTAAAGCAAAACAAAAAAGGCGAATAATTAGAGTTGCATTTTTTCAAAGCTATATAATTTTGTGTGTTAGACTTTGCTACTTTTTTTTAGTACTAAGATCTGTTTCGTAATTTTGAGCTGAATTGTATAAAGTACGGTGTGTGTTTTTTTTCCAACTCTCATAGATGTTGCATTTAAAACCTAATGAATTGGACAACGAAAGAATCCCTCTAGTTAGACAGAAATCTATCTGTATGTCATGGTCAAGGATTGACCATCGTAAGAACATTTATTTCATGAGTCACACTGACCAGGCCTGGGGTTTCGGCGGTTGCACAAGACAGGAGAGGGGAGCGGCCAGACCATCCCCACCACAGATCCCGTAGGAGGACGATGTCAAGGTTACATTTTTTTCCTAAGAATAACTTTCTTAGGATGACTGTACCAAAAAAAAAAAAAAGAAGAAGAAAAAGAAATGGCATAATGTAAAGAAGCAACGCAAAAGAACTGATGGGCCAATGGATGGATAGATATACCCACTTAGGTTGACAGGAAGAATATATAGCCTGAAACCTTTATAAAAAATGATAAGATAATTGATTTAGAAATACAAATTTATAGGGGAGAGAGTGAGTTGAAAAATACAAATTAATACTGCAAAGCAGTACATGTATTATCTTTTGAGTTAAAAAAAAAAATAAACTAAGCTCTGTATTGTCAATTATCAAACCAAGATACCGGCACTGAATCAATCTTCTCATTTTTAACATATTCGAATATCTTTATGCATGTGGAGAATAAAAAAAAAAAAGTTTACTACGCCTGTTATCCAGGAACATTCTCTCAAAGAAATACCAAGGCCCCAAAGAGACTGTTCTAGATGAAATCACGCCTTTTAATACCGCATCTCCCACCAAATAATTGAATATCAAAAATACATTACATATGTAAATACAGCGCACACCAAACAAACGAATAAGAGAAATACAATGCACACACACACACACACACACACACACAAACAAAAAAACAATAAAGGAAGAACCCCCCCCCCCAAAAAAAAAAAAAAAAAAAAAAAAGAAAAAAAAAGAAAAGAAAAACCGCAGCAGTGCCAAGGCATATATACCCAGAATCTAGTTTGTACGATGACTGTATTAGCAAACTGAGCCAACAAAAAGCGAAGGACCAAAACCATGCGTGTGCTGTGAGGTGCGTGATTCAATCATGTCGTCACTAGTCTCCTTATCGCAGACAGCACTGACCAGTGCTCTGAGAGATGGTAGATGATTTACACCATCTCTTCAAACCTAACTGTAGTCACGGTTGAATGGCTTATTATGAGAGATATTCAGGGCGCAACGTATAATAATAAAGAACTAAAATAACATGCCTTTTCATGAACGCTGTGGGGTCGTTTTCTTTTTGCGGTCAGATTCAACCACACACTAATTCTCTGTACAATGTAGTTTTTGTTTGATGTATACTCAAGGTTGCGGTTCAGCCACTGAAAGAGAGAGAGAGAGAGAGAGAGAGAGAGAGAGAGAGAGAGAGAGAGAGAGGCAGAGAGACAGACAGACAGACAGACAGACAGACAGACAGGCAGGCACAGAGAGAGGGAGAGAAGGCGAGAGAGACAGATAGACAGAGAGAGAGAGAGAGAGAGAAAGTTTGAGAGAGAGAGAGAGAGAGAGAGAGAGAGAGAGAGAGAGAGAGAGAGAGAGAGAGAGAGAGAGAGAGAGAGAGAGAGAGGGGAAGAGAGAGAGAGAGAGAGAGAGAGAGAGAGAGAGAGAGAGAGAGAGAGAGAGAGAGAGAGAGAGAGAGAGACAAATAGATTTGCCGAGGTATTAATATACCAGCGTGTGCGGTTCTTGACTATAAGTGGTCCTTGAAGAATTATTTCATGAATGAAATGACATGCCCTGCAAAACAATCAGTAGCAACAATAAAAACAAAAGGAAGTACTTTCTGTACCGTAAGTTTGTAGTTATCTTCTTTACAATGAATCTCATCCATCACCGCCCACCTCCTCACTTTTGTCTTTCTCTCTCTACTTCTCCCTGTCTGTCTATCTCCATATCTCTTTGACCCCCACTTTCTCTCTCTCTCTCTCTCTCTCTCTCTCTCTCTCTCTCTCTCTCTCTCTCTCTCTCTATGTATCTATCTATCTATCTATTTATCTCTATCTCCCGTTCTTTTTACACGAAGCGGGTGTTTAAGGATTGTTTATCTGGGAAGTAGCAGCAAAAAACAACAAAACAACAACTACAACAACAAAACAAACTAAGAAAAAAATTACAACCAACAAAAACAAACACCCCCCCCAAAAAGAAACAACAACAACACAACAACAACAAAAACAACAAACAACAACAACAACAACAACAACAACTCTTTCCTCTCGTCTGTATTCAAATTCTTTACTACCCTTATCTGTTTCGATTTACATTTTCTTTAATTTAAAAAAGGGACAGATTCAAAAGTCACAGTTTACTGTCTCCGGTGTTTTGTGTGTTTGTTGTTGTTGTTGTTGTTGTTGTTGTTGTTGTTGTTGTTGTTGTTGTTGCTGTTGTTGTTTTTGTTTTTGTTGTTGTTGTTGTTGTTGTTGTTGTTGTTGTTGTTGTTGTTGTTGTTGTTGTTGTTGTTGTGTTAATTTAGTGTAACGAATAGCTTTAACGAAACTCGTCAAAGTGACCCGTCCATATAATTTATGACTTTTACTTTTTATCTTATATTAATAATTCATTTTTAAAAGTGTCTGGCTCCCTATCAAGTAGTTAGCTGACATTTCATGTTATAGGTCCCCCAAAATTATTTTATTTAATTTTTGTCACGATTTCAAGATGATGTCAAAGTATCGTAAACTACAACTTCATTACATTTTGTTTTGTTAGAGAACTCTCCAGTTGAGCCCACCCAACATACATCCGCAACTGCCGCCTTTGGTTCTGATTTCCGACTTTGTAGTGGCTTCGTAGCAATGACGACGGAACTCTACAACTAAGCCACGCCTTTCTCCCACAGTATCCACTTTTCGACCCGTTTCACCACACTCGCCCCCCTCTCTTCACCCCCATTACGCACACTCCTTTTTCCAACCTCTCCACGCCTCTCTTTCCAATTGTTATTGTAACCTGCAGCGGGTGGAGGGAGAGAACGAGAGAGGAAAAGGGCTTTAAGAGCGAAAGAAACTCTTCACGTAAGGCACATGTATTTATTTAATCCAGATCACTCTCTAAGTCTGAAGCTCTTGGGGTCATTTACCTAAAGTGCGCTTTCGTTTTAGATCTTGTTTCGACACTTGTGTTCCTTCACAATTACAGATGATTTATTTGATGTGATATGAATGATATTTTCGTGACACTCCATCACCTGCGATCGTGGTGATTCTTAAACAGTTTTTTCCATAACGATTTCCACGTTTGACTTGATCTTGTGATTATATTGAACCTCCTTTTTTCGAAAATATCCAAGGACTAACAAACGACCAAAAACAAACAAACAAACAACAACATAAAAACAAAAAAACAACAAAAAGCAAGCAAACAAACAAACAATAACAACAACAACAACAACAACAACAACAACAACAACAACAACAACAACAACAACAACAACAATAACAACAGCAACAACAACAACAGCAGCAAAATAACAAATAGTTCACGATGGCCATGGACTTCCTCTTTTGGATTGTTCTGTTTTCATTACAGGTAAATATTTTGTTAACGTCTGTTCTAAAGACTCTGGTCACCACAATAACTCATCATTGTTGTTACCGTTTACGTAATTGTGCTCCACTAGGCTTAATCCCCCCCCCCCCCCCCCCCCACCACAAATTTCAACAACCACAACAAATTTTTTTTTGCCCCCCCCGCCTCCCACCCCCCCCCACACACCCAGCACACAACACATAAATATCCTAATCTAAAATCTTTTTTTTATTATTAAAAATTTAAAAAAAATGTATTATACATTTCTATGATTTGTGCTCCCCTCATGAATCTATCAGACTATCCCTTCATTTTAATTTCTCTTGCCTCTTCCTGGCCGTATTTTCAGTCTCTGCATCAATGCCTGCCCAACCTCCTACTTCTTTTCTTAAGCTTCTCTTCTGACCCTACAATTTTTGTTGTTGCTGTTGCTGTTATTGCTTTTATTGTTGTTCGCTTTTTTTCATTGCACAGTCAGTACATACCAAATACATATACCATGATTTCGCTTTTTCCCGCAAGTTTTCATATTCGTAGTCTTCATAATAATAATTTTGATAAGCATTTTAGACGGTGCAGCATTCGTCCTTTCCCTGGGCGTTCTCTTTCCTTTATTTAGTGCCAGTTCGGCACTTACACTCCTATCGCACTTCACTCTTTTCTCATTTCTCTCCTTCTCTCTGTGTTTTGTTCTCTCTCTCTCTCTCTCTCTCTCTCTCTCTCTCTCCCTTTCTTTTCCTCCCTCTCCTAGGGACCTTGGCGAATCGTTCTTAGTATTATTTTAAGGCGCAGTAACCCTCTAGATTATATGCCATGGCATTTCCTTCCTTTTTTCTTTGAAACGTTGTGCCGAGGGAACCTCAATTGTTGACTCACCAGTACCTCTTGTTTGAGAATAAACGCAAAATAAAGACCGATCCTACACTCGTCGCGTGGAAGAGCTCTTTTATTCTGTGACCCACAACATAATTATATTCTTTCTAGATACCGTCAACTGGCGCAAACGGTAGAGCATGGGTCTTCTAATCGGGAGGTCAGCGGTTCGAAACGCGCATTAATTTTTGCTTGGTTTTACCCCCACACACCCCCGTTGGCTCAGTACTAATTAATAGGCACTGTGCCCCAGACTACAGAACCGACTATTTAAGGAAAAATTGCTCATGGCACCAATACAAAATTTTATCAAGTTGTTTGGTATACTAATTACTATGGTATCGGTGAAACAGTACAGAAAAAATCATGTGGCTTGTTCCCTTTAGATCCATATAAAAATAAATACACGTATAAAATGTTTTTCATCAGACACGTCTTTTATTTTGCAAGCAGAGAAAGACAAATAAACGTAGATTTGTTTCTCTCTGAAGCGTTATAATGGAGTGTGCCCTGAACCTAAGGCAAACATTAATTTTGTTTGAAAATTTCTTTTAGATGACTAATTCTGGATCCACGTATACTATACAGCTTTGTTTACGAGTACTATGAGAGTAATTACAAAGCGCAGCAAAAATAAACGTAAAATACCGTTCCGACGATAAAAAAAATAGGCATGGCACTGTAGCTTTTATAATACAATATTTCAAAATAAGGAGTGAATAAATCCATTTAATTGTAAGTTCTTTAAAGCAATCCAATTCGGAAAGAAAATTGAACAAATTTTGATGGCATTATCTTTTTTATAAAATCACACCAGGAGCCAACTTGTTAACGAAAATTATTGACTAATATAATGTATCATTTAGTCGACTTTTATAGTACGTAATTATTTTAAAGTGGAACCAGACGAACACGCAATGTAACTTAAAAACCTCAAAGTCACGAAAAAGGCTTTAAAAACCAAATAAAACAAAAAAGAACCCATCATTGAAGACAAGGTTACTACACGAGGGTTCTAAAAATAGAAGATCATGTCGATACGTGACCAAAGGTTCAGTGGCTGGGACGGTGTCTGACTATGTGACGGACAGAGTCTGAAGTCCTCTACTCAGTCTGTTTGCCAGCACCTAAAAAGATTGCCAGACGATAGTATCAGACCCGTCCGAGATATAGTTTTGTTACTGGCGCTGGATGTTAAGAAACTACCTTGTGCCCCTTCCAAGTTGTGAATGAAAGAAAAGGGCGGTACGAAAGAGATCAGGGCACAATGTGTTTTTCCTTTAAACACTCGCCTGAAACTGTCATACCACAAACGGAGGGTAAAAGATGGGTGGTCTAAAGTATACTATTGCTGCCGATGGAAAAGAAAATTACCGGTGTCTGTGTCCAAGGCCTTGTGTTCTGTGCAGGCTACAATTAGACCAGCTATAAGTGGACAAGCTGACCTTAGCTGACACAAGCAGGGTTGGTCTGTTGGCACAACTGAGCTAAATTATCAGACTGAGACCGTAACCCCCTCTCCCACACAAAACAGAAGAAAGAAAACCATAGTAAACACAATCTTAACCAAACAAGCAGAAATATCAGACTCCCTAGAAAAAATATATACACACGAGCACTACATGTAGTAGTTTATTTTTTCAACCTTATCTTTCTTCTCACTTTGAATGTGAAACAATATATTTGTAAACGTAGTCAGACGGTAAATTAATTTATCGCTAATTATTTAGTTCTAATTGGATCTTTAGCAGGTCTTCATGAAAATTGCTTGACAACTGCTCAGGCAAAGTATTGATGCAACAGATCTGTAAATTTTCATTATTATCTAATCAGAACTAAAACATCCTCCAAAATGTTTGTCAGTAAGACTTGGATAACTGTTTTTGAATATCAACGCTCTCATTAGATCGAGGGGTAGTGCTTGGGTTGTGCTTGGAATATAAAAAATATAACGGTGCGTTCTTAGAGGAGCGTTACGTAAGGAAATAATAGACCGTAATGGAAATAGGCGCTTGTATTTAGAAACGCAGCTGTATCTGTTGAGGCTATTTGAAAAAAAAAAAGAAGCGTATGTGAGCGTTATTTCTTTTGCGAGCGTTAATGAAAAAATATTATTATTTAGCTTTACTAATAGTCAAATGAATAGTTGCCTTTAGGCTGAAAATAATATTTTTTATTCCCGAGATGACATATCTCCCGAAGAATCCCCACGGCCTGTAATTATACTTGTTTGCTATATCTTAAATTGAAACTTCCCCATGACCATCAATAGCCTGCGATTAAACATTGTAGCTGGTTTTGTTTTGTTCCGCTATTCCTATTTTCCCATTTAGCTGGTTTTGTTTTGTTCCGCTATTCCTATTTTCCCCATCATAAACAAATCCACGACCTGCGCTGTGTATCTATGGAGATTTTTGAATCATCTCTCTCTTAGCCGAAAGCGACCACTCACAAAACAGTTTTTCAACCACAATGTTCGTTTTACAATGGCAGCCTTGAACTGATTGTGTTTGTTTGAGTGGGTGTGGTGCGTGTTCTGTTTTAGAATAGTTATATAAAAAAAGTTTCGGGTTTTATTCGAAACAGGAACTGAGTTACTCATCCTGATACAGCTCTGTATTTCCTGCCGTCCCCCGACCTTTTCACTCTTTTTTTTTGTATTCCTGTATATAGGCCCACCAGCACCTCCCTTTCCCTTTTCATCTTGTTATATTTCCGTATCCACCCTTCCCTCTCACCCTGCTATATTCGCTTAGATTAAAGGACTAGGTGTTTCGGATTTTAACCATCTTGTGCCCCCGCTTAATGTCTGAATTGGTTTTATTTTAAAATACGTAGTTGAAATATAATTATGCATGAAGTGCAAAACGTCTACAGCTGAGCCTTTTTTCTATAACAAACACTAAAAATATAAAGTGATATTATTAAAAAAAACACAACAACAACAGAATGCGCTCTCACTTTACAGTTAGATATATGTCTTTTACTATGGTAAAGGACAGTGACTATCCTTTTCACAATGCAAGCATTTTTCAGCCACTGAAATATGTAAGACCCACTAGATTTCCAAGAATGAACGCATTTAAGAAGTATTCGCTATTATCAAGTAATTTATTGAATCCACAAAGAAGTCAAAGGGTTTCCATTGAGTAGGCGATCTTCTTGACCCATGTCAAATTAGCCCACAAAATGCAGTCGCAAACACCTACCAATAGTCTAGATATTGCGAAAGAATCTATTTCAATTTCACTAACAGCCGCCACTTCCTCTTTTTTAGCTAAAATTTCAAAAACTATTCCAACATAATGCGTCTCTTTTTTAACTCGTGGCAATTCATTTTTCGAGATTTTTTTTTGCTTTAAGCTTCTAATGTCACCCACTTGGTAAGACAATCATGACTCTTGCCGCTCGCTGGTATTGCTTCTTACAGTTTTACCACAAACAATTGACATTTTTCCCCCTTGAATGATAAGTAAATATCAAGGACATCCTGAAGATGTATGTCGTTGTTATTACTAAATTCACATGCAATAAATAAATGAGGCGTTTTTGTCTAACGAGTAATTCCGCCAGAAAACTTTCAGATTTGTTAATATGCATTATTTCGCAATCCATTCATTGACACAATTGAACTTTGAGACTTCTGGTAAACAAACCATCTTCATTCTCTTAAGTGTCCGCCATTGAGAAAATGTCATTCGGCTTGTATTTTTCGAAGTCAACGGAAAGTGCTTTCAGTCACATGGTCTGTTGTTTGTTTAACATCCAACAAAGAGCTAGAGGCAGAGCAGGGATACGATACCAGAACATCTGTATCAGCCCATCACATTATACTGACAATGAACTAAACAGTAGCGATACAGACCGATTGATGGGGAATCCGACCCGAGCATTTTCGTTAAGGAGTAGAGCGCTCTATTGTCTATTGCGTCTAATGTATCTTTCTATCCCCCCCCCTCCCCACCTGGACACGACCCTGCATAACATGGTAAAGATGCACGCGAACATAATTTTAATTCGCGAGATCGGAACACATGCACAATCATAATCGTGAGAAAAGGTCTGAAAAATATTCAGCGTCAAAAGCATGTGTATAAGATAGCATTTGTAGTATGTTCAATATATCGGATCGTATAAATTTTGTCCATTTCTGACTGTTATTTTTTCACTTATTCCAACCGGCCAACTCGAGGAATGTGTTAAGGCAAGCTCTTTTAAATTATAGCTTTTATAAACATCTATATCTAGATCTGGACCACGTACTTCTATAACAACAGACGGCTATGTCTGGACCCAGTAAACTTACTACGCTTAATCGGAAATAGTTTAAGTTCCACACCTCGCCGATAGCATTGTGGGATCTGCCACCAGCACTGCCAAAATGTGATGCCAAGTTGGACTTGACATATGGCACTCGCAGCAGTTAATAAAATAATTCTAAAACATCGACACTGATGTCTATGTGGCACAATGGTTATCATAACACCTGATTAAATCCCCCTAGTTTATGTGAATGGCACGAGCACACCCCAAACACCACATTATTTGGATGGATAATAGGTTGAGTTTTCATCGTTAAACTGTCTCTTCAGCGCACTAAGTTAGTCTCAAAATGTTTTAAAACAATGAAAATTATGAACGATGTTCACTTCTCTATTTAACGCCTATGTTTATTTTTAAAAAGATTATTCTATAATATAATTACAAGATGTACAACAAAAGAACAAACAAAAACCAACAAATTTGCAAATTGCCAAACAAAACAGAAAAACACCACAGACCGACTTCAACGAGTGACAAACATAATCCAGGAGGTAGACAAAGAATTGCAAATTACAGTATACACGTATCTTTGCTTCGCGCTGCGCAACTAACCATTTCTCAAAAATAAAATGCAATCAAACCTTTTATCTTAAAAAATAATGTATATTTGATAAGTAAAACAAACCTAATTCAAGGTGATACGGTTAGGCACAGTTAGAACTGTTTACATTGTTGTCGAGTAGGTTGAATAGGCTGAAGTATTATTCTGTTCGAAGTAAGCAACAAAATTAAACAAAGTAGATCACTGTTGATCTTGCTACGAAAAAATATTAACCCTCCGGTACCTTAACCTTCTTATTTTGGAAACCTAGCGCCAAGAGCAAAGAGAGTTAATAGCACCAGAACGTCTAGTCCCTCTCCGTGTAACATTCTACTGTTAAAAAATATACCATATAGCGAGTGTTTTTTTTTTTACAAACATCAACAAAGTATCGTCATTAACATAATAATAATAATAATAACAACAACAACAACAATAGTAGTAGTAGTAGTAGTAGTAATAATAATAATAATAATAATAGTAGTAATAATAATAATAATAATAATAATAATAATAATAATAATAATAATAATAATAATAATAATAGTAATAATATTTTTTATTGAGCATACATCCATCATCAAAGATAAAAACACAAATTGTCTGTATTAGAGACATAATGTTATTTCAAAGACAGGTCTCACATTTTTAGTCATGCGCATACTACGGAGAGTATTATCTCTTAGCCGGCCTGACGAAAGTGAAGATCAAACAAAAGTGTTCCTCTACTTGCAACATAATTATTGCATGCTTGCATCAGAAGTGTTACAGTGAAAAAAAGTAAAGAAAGTAAATTAGGCTTATATTAACCATTGTCTACACATCTATTTCTGTCCGTGCGGCATTTTATAGCTATTACAGAAGCGCGAGTATGGAATCCCAGCATTCACCTTGAGAGCGGACTGACCATGTACCTGCATTTGAAAGATTAGAGCGTGGGCTCATTAATCTTGCATTCTCGTGGCAAGTAACCCCAGTCGACAGGCAGACAGACACAGCTCGCCACTGCCGATCACTCTTTTGACACAGTGATAAGTTTGACACGAGTCGCCCATACATTTCGAATTTATATGGCTTTGTCAGGAAATCCAATTTAGATTTAGCTCCTAGAACCCGTGAACAGTAAGATAACGAGAAAATACTGCAAGGCTATCATGTTGGACTCGGTAAAATATTCACATTATTAACTAACACGGAGTTAAGTGAGATATGCACAGCTCCTGTAGTATTTCTAATTACTTTATTGGGTGTCTCTTTACTTGATATAAAAAAGTGGCAAATAATAACAATTAAATATACACATATAGAGCTTTAGGTTTGATCTCAAAATAATACATATACAACATAGGCTGGATTCGTGTTGAACGAAGCGTGCATTATTGGAATAATAGATTCTGATAGACCTAACGTACAGAGGGAGGGGGAGATGTGTAAAAAAAAAAGAAGTGGAAATATACAGAGTAAGATGAGAGAAAGAGGTTCAGTAAATGATTCTTCAAGAAACCTAGAGGATCTGAGAGACAGAGAGAGAGAGAGAGAGAGAGAGAGAAGCACGCAAGGGAGCGAAACTCGGTGGAGAGAGAGAGAGAGAGAGAGAGAGAGAAAAGGCCTAGACTTGGTATATAAAAGTTAATTGCATATCGTTATCTGTTGCTGTCATGTGAACATGTTCAATGAGGTAACAGCTGTCATTCAAATTGAACCATTAATTTTTTTTATTTTTGTTATTCCCCAATCATTTTCAACGAAACTTTTTCGCATGTAATCCGACACAGTCTTTCGTCTATTATTCTCTTAACCCCTCTCTGTTTCTCTCTCTGTTTCCACCCCCCCCCCTTTCTCTCTCTCTCTCTCTCTCTCTCTCTCTCTCTCTCTCTCGATTTCCATTTATTGAGCATAGCGTTAACTACCTATTGTTCAACTCTTGTATTATAGCTAAGTGTAAAACGAAACGTTTCTTTTTGAGTTGGCACAAAATCAGAAAGCTTTTTCAGCAAACCCTGTCCAAGGTGGAATTCCTATCAAATTTGGATTCGGATTTCCTAAGTTTAATTCGTTCCTACAATTAATTTTTAAACATAGTCGCTAGCACAGCGCGCTGAATAAATTTATAACATGGTTTCAATGTAGGCCTGGTTGAATCGATTGTTGTTGCCGGAGGAGTAAGATAGGATCCACATAAAGAACCATAATTATTATATCAGACTAGGGTATTTGATGTCGGATGAATAGTCTGTTTGTTCCGACATTAATATATTAATAAGGTAATCCCACATATTTCTATTAATATAAATCTGTGGGTAATCCCTTAGTCCAATTCTACACACAGCGTACAAACACGATTGTGAAACTGGTATAACGTTTATAGGCTTTGTACTACTAATAGTTGTTTTTTTTTCTTTCGACCAACAAACTAGGCATTTCTATTTAAATAATACCCATAATCTTATGCGTGTACCTGAAATGCCCAAATGCATTTCTTGTTAAACGCTGTAAAAATGTTGAAATATTGTATGCACGAGGCAAGGTTATAAGGTGCTTAAAGTTCCTAGAAAGATGTAGTTGTAAAAAGAAATGTCCATGTTTTTTTTAATATATTCTAATTTTCCTGAAGAATTGTTTACGGTAACGGATGCAGCAGTTGAGATTCGAACAGCAACCTCTCGCTTTCATTCAGGTGCACTAACGGATTAAGCTACAAGCACTCCATAGATATGTGTGTTCTCTGTATGAGAGAAGCTATCTCCTAATTTAACCTCTCATAGGCTCCTAAGGAGAATTGTATCCGGCGATGGGTTACAATACTAAAGTCTTATAGTATTTTAACCGGCTATCACATTGAGACAAATCCAGGGGTATACTGACTAGGCTGACACCAACCCAAGTTGTAGGGAACAGAACCCTGAACGCTTGACTTGAAGTTTGAGCAACCCCACAATAAAACTTATTTGTTAGTGATGGAAATTAACAGAGAAAAAAAAACGTACAACATACAATTGACGATACAAAGTAATGCTAAGATTTCAGTTGCTGCCAAAGTCAAAAGTCAAAGCCTGATGGCAAAATAGCGTAGAGTTCTATATTCTGATACAATTATGTTATGCTGAATATATAATTTAATATTCTAATATAATAATGTTGTTTCCTACTCCCAGTGCCTGGTGCATCACATAGATCTAGTTGCCGGCCAGACAACAGTGGACAGCGAGACGTGTCCCAGTTGTACAACCTACACCTGCAGGCGCATCTCCGGCATTTACACGGTGCCAATTCTCACCCCAGGGACGTACAACCCGGTTGTGGAGATCCCAGCCTCAGCCTGCGACATCAACATAACAGAGCTAGCCACCAGTGAAAACTACATAGGTGGGTCTCAGACAGTGGTCTTACTGTATATCAAATAGATACTGTACTGTGCAAACAATAATACAACAACAACAATAGCAGCAGCAACAACATCAACAACAACAAGAACAATAATACTGCCCTTCCACCCCCTTGAAATGACAAATTAAGCATCACCTGTTTTCCAGTTTTACTGATGTTTTAATGAAAACAACAACAAACAATAATAAAAAAAAACAACAACAAAAACGAAACAAGCAACAACAACAACAACAACAACAACAACAACAACAACAACAACAACAACAAAAACAACAACAACAAAAACAACAACAACAACAACAACAATAACAACAACCACAAAACTACAAAACCACAGAATCGATGTTCTCGGATTTACATTTTTTTTTTACATTTTGAAACCACACGGCAATATGTGACATGGGTCCTAAAACAGACTCTGTTTGGCAATAATTGCATATATGAGGTCATTCCTCTTGAAACAATCTCTATCTGTCTGGCGTGAATAAAATGACATGCGAACGAACATCACTTGGCATGGCACAGTACCGCCATAGCTAATACACTTTAGTATGCAACTGTTATTCTTGGTCGGTGTCAGTATAACGTGACCGGAGTCTAATTATACCCGCACTGTCTCTGCGTGGCAGACGACGTTAGATTAGGGGCCCATCGCGGTATAGAATGCTCCGTGAGAATTTCAGAAACTATAAACTCGGCGATAGCTTCACTTCTACAAAGAAATTATTCTCATTGTTCCTTACGACGCCGGCTGAATGATTCTCAAACTTTGATGTTTCGATTTGTTCAACGAACAGTAAAAACACTAATTTTACGTTCAACAAGGGAGCAAATGAAGGATATAAAACAGACCAATGCAACAATCAGGTTAGGGTGCGCTAGTTGCGCAATGAAGACATTGCAATCAACTTAGTAGTCCTGTGTTATAATAATACTTAAGAATATTTTGTAAACTGCCGTCTTTTTTCATTAATTGTTGTTGTTTTCTTATTGTTTTTATCACGCCATACAGTTTTATAATGTAATTTTATTCTTTTATCCTCTAAATGAAAGAGTGTATCTTGAGTTCCATTACAAACAATAATTAAATGTAGCCTTTAATGTATCGGGAGAAAAATTCTGCTATTTTTTAAAAAAGCAACCAAAAAGATGAATTACAATAAGAGTTTCTTTTCGATTTTTTTTGTGTACGGCAAATACCCTCTTTTTCATGTTACAGTGAATAATTTCTCTGCCTTTTCACGAAAAATTAATGGCAAATTTAAATGCAGACTTATCAGAGAGAAAATGTAAAAAAAAATCTTTCAGAACATGCCTTTCTGGAATTCCTATTTTACAATGCCTCGTTCCTTAGAATCCTAGAATGATAAAAAAATGAATAGAAACACAAAATATAGGGGTTAAAAGAGGAAGGGAATGGATTTTGGGTGGTCTTCCAAATCACCACTGCCTGTATTAAGGCTGTGGCAATGGGGGCGATAACCGCTATGACCAAACGCACAAAAGCGAGAGTGTCAAGACCATGCTCTGGTCTTTGAGACTTATGTTTTTGCTTTCCACAATTCACACACGCATGTACGAAATCTCGGTATTGTCGAGTGCTATTGTAACAGCAGAATCTCACAGGTTTGGGATTCCTCAAGTGTTGACCGAGCACGGCGCGGCTTGTTGGGATAATACGTCTAGTGGAGGTCATTTTGCTCAGAGCAGTTTCCTTCTGAACGATCCAGCCTTGGAGAGAACATGAAGCAGATGCGTTGCAAAGATATCCAGGTGCCAGCAGGAAAGTTTGTGCATGGGGTGGCATGGCATATCAACATTCTCTCGCTTGAATGCCGCAAACAGACAGGTGAAGAGATAGAAAAAGACAGAGACAAAACACAAGAAACTCATTATACAGATATACGAAGAGGGATGGATGGGACACCAAGGCGGTAGAAAAGAGTGAAATATATACAAAGATAGTGCACTAGTAAGTAATAAATAGATAAATAAATATATGAATATATACATCGATGGGTAGAGATATACGATCGATAATGAGATAGTGAGAGAGAGAGAGAGAGAGAGAGAGAGAGAGAGAGAGAGAGAGAGAGAGAGAGAGAGAGAGAGAG
>RQTK01000129.1:296882-387233 GCA_003991915.1 Elysia chlorotica | reverse complement strand
AGACAGACAGACAGACAGACAGACAGACAGACAGACAGACAGACAGACAGACAGACAGACAGACAGAGACAGACAAAGGGATAGAATTGGGGGAACAAAGAGAGTTCGAAAGAGGTTGAGATATAAACAGATATAATATAATTATAAAACCAGACCGATCCTGCTGGTCAGCTTACTCTCGTGAAGAATAAAATTACTGTGTCATAATCTGTATGATAATCCGATATCACCCACTACTCACTCAATTGGAACTTCAAGCGCTCTCCAAGATAAACACTGAGACGGCAGCAAACTCCCCACTGACAATGACATTGTTCAGACCCTGCTTCAACGCTTGTCAGGTCTATAATTCACGTTGAAAGCCACCTTAAAGGCATTCCTTATCTAAGTTATCGTTATCTAGCGTTCCTTTCACTAAAAAACACTCCAACCCTAAGAGCCCTGTCCAATGTGATTGACGCTTTGCGATAGGGAGTGATTATTCAGGTGTAGTGCTAAATTATCAAAATGTAATCCTAATTATTGAGTGACTTTTGCGAGCTTTGCTTCTGTAAAATTCGTTATTTGTAATTACATGTAAAATATCTCGATATACACTGAATTGCGGGGGAGGGGGGGGGGCGCATTTGTATGCTACTTGTGAAGTACAGTTAAAAAGAAAACAAATAATGCAACCCCTGACAGTTCAGAAAAAGGAGAGAGAGGGATAGAGAAAGAGATAGATAGATAGAGAGAGTAAGAGAGAGAGAGAGAGAGAGAGAGAGAGAGAGAGAGAGAGAGAGAGAGAGAGAGAGAGAGAGAGAGAGAGGGAGAGAGAAAGAGACTAGGGAGAGAGAGAGACGGACGATATTTTGGCTCTGGGTTGATGGGTGTTATTAACATTCTCTGACCATCAGTCTCCTTGGACCACGCAACCAGGAATCTGGCCATCAGTTCTTCAATGAGATCGCTTTCAGCTTGGTTTGCTGGAGGGAACAAAAAAGAAAGAACGCTGGAATGTACAGCATTTTACGCTTGTAGAGCCAAAGTTTCTGTATATACGATTTATCCCCGGTGACCTTTTTATAGCTAAAAAAAACCCACTTCTAAAACGGTTTTCCAGCATAACTTACAAGAGCTCTAACCATTTGTATTTAGCTCATAAATTAAACGATTTGGTACAATTTTTTTTTTTCGAAAACACCTTTGAATTTGAATTCAAGTCTTATTTATACCCCCCCCCCCCCTGATTTAAAATATGAATGTCAAAATAGCTTATATAGCTCGATTGCCGTTAAACAAACATAGCTTGTGACTTGTGATATATTCAGTTAGCTGTCCTTCCAAAGTTTCTTCCATAATTTCAAAATACCCCTAGCTGCCGAACTGTCTTGAGCAGTTAGATAGTTTCTACATTTAAAGCAGCAGATATACCGTCATAAAAAAGTTACCTCTAATTGCAGACCTGTATAATTATTTGTTGGAACATAGGCAGAACAAATTGACTAATTACAGGTTCTACTTTTGACTTAATATTTTACTTTACCGAATCACATCATACTCGATGCTTAATTTTATCTTTTATATGTTCACCATCTTGTATTGCTTCTCCTCGTTTTAAAAGAGAGCCCTACGCTTTTTCTTTTCTTTTCGTTTTAAGTTAATCCTTTGGCCATTGTCACAATCTGTGTTCCTAGAATCTCTCCTAACAGTACCTAGCACAAACCACTGTAATTAACTTTCCACACATTCCAACAAATTAACCTATTCACTTCCAACAAAGCAAAAACACCCCTGATTTCCATTTGACTTAATCTGTGTAATTCATGTTCAACTTCGACCCTCGATAATTATCTATTTAGCACTATGTAATCCTGAGAAGGGAAAGATAAAAAAAAGCTACACAAATAATATCACCGATGTAGACCTATGTGTCGGAGATCAGGAATCGGCATTGTTTGGTCGCTTTGTCGTGGCTGAAACCCAACCTGGATCATTAACCTGTCATCTTTTTTCAAGACAGTTACGGTTCGCTATGCATGCAAGCTTACGTGAGTTCGGATGCTATCCTCATCCGTAACAATGGCGCTTTCGGACTTTTTAGTCTTAAAAAAAAAAAAACAACAACAACAACTACCCATACATTTTTATGTAACTCAGTGAATTCTGTAAGTTGAACATGGCGAATACTTTACATTCCACACGATTTTGACAAGCTATAATTATGAGGTACCATGTTCTTACTAGGTCTAGCACAGAAAGGGTCTTGTTATTGATACTGGTCCGCTGGCTTTAAAAAAGTTCATACACACTATAACTTGGCCAGAATAATTGTATTAAGGAAAGGCCGCTTTTTCAGATTGAAACAAACAAACAAACATACAAAACAATGTTCCTTCCTGCCTCCTGTATGAAAGTAAAAAGAAAAAAAAATAATCTTAGTATACGGGAGCTTAGGCCAAAATTAATTTTGTAAAGGCTCTTTAACGGGGGGAGGGGGCGGGACAAAAAAAAAAATCCATAAAAATGTACGATGCATTAGTAATGTGTCATAGATTTACGTGGGCATAATCTTTAAGTTATGCAAACACTTTCCATTTTTCTTATAACAACAACAACAACAACAACAATAATAATAATAATAATAATAATAATAATAATAATAATAATAATAATAATAATAATAATAATAATAATAATACATTGTGCAGCGGAATACCATAATGTTCAAAGATGAAGTTCATTTTTACTCATTATGGCTCGCAATCTTGACGCGACGGTAGCTTAGGCGTTTATGCTCTGAACTGGTGAGCACAAGGTGTGCGTTTCGAATAATACCTGGTACCTTGTGCCCTCCTGAGTTCTCCTAGAAACCTGTACATCAACATGTTACAGTAGGCTTTGCGATCCACACGGCGGTGGTGGATGACATTTTCACGCTCGTTAGGAATTGGGTTTTTGATCGCCCATTGGTTACCTAAGATAAGGATAGAGCTATGATTGGACGCCAGTGAAGATTCCCTTACAACATTTTGTTCGCTATGTACCCCGTTATCCAATCCCTCCACACTTTGCACGACCACGATTACTGCTATCATTCCTCATGCACGCGACCGTTACCCTGACAAGTCTTTCCTGGTCCTACCCTTTACGAATACGGTTATGTTGGTTCTACCCTGCTAGCGGCTTAATCGATACATGTACCTTAGAAATAACGTTATGCCATAGATATATAAATATTTATATATCTATGCGTTATGCTTACAATAGATAGGAATCGTACTGATATTATAATACACGCCAGTTGTATTCTTTGAGAGAGTGCATTTAACGGCCTTTTCTGTATGTATGTACCTCAGGATATGAAAGTCTGGACAGTTCATAGAGCGCGGCGCAAAATAATATAGGTAGGTCTAATGAGTGAGAGAAGGCAGCAGCCGGCAACATGTTTAGCCAGATAGCAAATTTTACTCGGAATTCGCAAATTATAGAGTAACAGAATCACCACACCCCCATTGCTTGCCAGGGGCCTCTTAAGGTTGCCATTGATAAGACATTTTGATCGATCGGTATATATATATATATCTAGAGAGAGAGAGAGAGAGAGAGAGAGAGAGAGAGAGAGAGAGAGAGAGAGAGAGAGAGAGAGAGACAGACAGAGAGATGAGAAAGCTGATTTTGAGACCACCCCTATGTCACCCATTATTGTCTCGGCATCGTTAGAGAAATTATTAATAGACCTCAGGAAGAAAGACATAAAAAAATGCAAGAGGAACAATCGAAAATTGACAGTAGTGGGGAAAAATACTAATCAAACAAGCAAACGAAAATAACTTTAGAACCACTGGTTTCCCTTATCATTACAAACCTCTCAGGCCATACAAGCTGTTATGTTCTTGTTTGAACGTCTGTCAGTCTCTACTTCGACCACAGAGCACGGTGAACTAGAGCGCGCGTTGGAGAAAATCGTGGCATACGTATAAAGCTTGGAAGAGAAATACTTTTATGTAGGGCAGACCAGCGTAGTCTTATGAGTAGACGAAAAGCGCAAAGAGAGAGATAAGAGAGAGAGAGAGAGAGAGAGAGAGAGAGAGAGAGAGAGAGAGAGACAGACAGACAGAGACAGACAGACAGACAGAAATAGACAGACAGACAGACAGACAGACAGACAGACAGACAGACAGAAAATCGTGGCATACGTATAAAGCTTGGAAGAGAAATACTTTTTTGTAGGGCAGACCAGCGTAGTCTTATGAGTAGACGAAAAGCGCAAAGAGAGAGATAAGAGAGAGAGAGAGAGAGAGAGAGAGAGAGAGAGAGAAAGAGAGACAGACAGACAGACAGACAGACAGACAGACAGACAGACAGACAGACAGACAGACAGACAGACAGACAGACAGACAGACAGACAGACAGACAGACAGACAGACAGGCAGAGATAGAGACAGACAGACAACCAGATAGACAGAGAAAGGGAGAGAGATGGGAAAGACGGACAAAATGAGACAGAGAGACAGACCGCCCTATTTCCGCTGGCCGCAAAAAGCTAGCACCGTGAGGGCTGCCCAAACTTTTACAATTACATAGATGGAAGCTTGGATTGGGCAAGCGCTCTCTGTCATAGTAAGAGTACTCTGTGGCTTAGACAAATTTTCGCTTCGGACCTTCCTGATATTTAAAGGGAAAACTCTCGCGACCCCTTCGATCCGCCGTATAGGACCCCCCAGGGGAACCTAGGAGACGTTAAACCCGGAGAGAGGGAGAGAATTCTCTCCCTCCCTCTATAGAGAACACAGACCCCTTCGATCAGAGCTAATTTACCTGAAGAGCCAGCAGGGCTTTTCAAGAGCTAGAGAGCTCTTCAAAGGAGAAAGTAGTTCATCAGTCAGTCAGACGAGCGGAGCGATTAATGATGACACTTTGTAGCGTAAGCTCCACCCTCGGTTGTGCTTGGGTGAGAATTAGTACCAAGTTGTGTATTCACTAACTTTCACTTCTTTATTGTTAGCGGTCATTACAAACAGGGCGATTAGATAGAGTGTCTGAAGATAAATGATGTCGTTTTCATCAAAATAATCTCATGTATTTAAACATTTAGATGTAAGAAAAATCCTTCAAAGAGATCCTTGATATAGGGGCGAAACATTTTTTTTTTACTTGCTGTTATTGTTGTTTTCACCTACCGCCATCACCATCACCACCACCGCAGCAACTACCACTATTCATCACCACCATACACTTGCCTCTCCTTATCATCATCATCTTCACCGACTGTTCACGTTGTACTTCTATTACTAACCCACCCAGAACAAATCATTACCACCCGTATTCATTCCGTTGTTACAAACTTACGGCCTAGATCGCGCTAGCCACTATCAAGAAATCAAGTGCGCGATAAGACAATATGGCGCACGGCATAGCTCTGCAGACGACACGCTCGAATCTCGATCGATTCCCTTCTGATTGGCTCCTCAGGTAAAGGGACATTACCTGCCATTACCCGTTTCCTTGCCTACTCATTACCGCCCCTTCATTAGCCTTTCTAACGAGGGAGACAGAAGGCTAAGAAGCGGAAAGGGGAAGTAACCGAGGAAAGACGCGGGCAGATAACTCCCGAGCAAAAGATAGAGGAGGACAGTTGCGGACTGAACTTAATGACAGGCCCAGGGATATGAAGAAATTTTCTGCTTCACAGTACAACAATAATAATAATAATAGTAGTAAAAGAAGAATACAATGTAACTAATAATAATAATAATAATAATACTTTACATTCCACACGATTTTGACAAGCTATAATTATGAGGTACCATGTTCTTACTAGGTCTAGCACAGAAAGGGTCTTGTAATTGATACTGGTCCGCTGGCTTTAAAAAAGTTCATACACACTATAACTTGGCCAGAATAACTGTATTAAGGAAAGGCCGCTTTTTCAGATTGAAACAAACAAACAAACAAACAAACAAACAAAACAATGTTCCTTCCTGCCTCCTGTATGAAAGTAAAAAGAAAAAAAACCAATCTTAGTATACTGGAGCTTAGGCCAAAATTAATTTTGTAAAGGCTTTTTAACGGGGGGAGCGGGCGGGACAAAAAAAATCTACAAAAATGTACGATGCATTAGTAATGTGTCATAGATTTACATGGGCATAATCTTTAAGTCATGCAAACACTCTCCATTTTTCTTATAACAACAACAACAACAACAACAATAATAATAATAATAATAATAATAACAACAACAACAACAACAACAACAATAATAATAATAATAATAATAATAATAATAATAATAATAATAATAATAATACATTGTGCAGCGGGATGCCATAATATTCAAAGATGAAGTTCATTTTTACTCATATGGCTCGCAATCTTGACGCGACGGTAGCTCAGGCGTTTATGCTCTGAACTGGTGAGCACAAGGTGTGCGTTTCGAATAATACCTGGTACCTTGTGCCCTCCTGAGTTCTCCTAGAAACCTGTACATCAACATGTTACAGTAGGCTTTGCGATCCACACGGCGGTGGTGGATGACATTTTCACGCTCGTTAGGAATTGGGTTTTTGATCGCCCATTGGTTACCTAAGATAAGGATAGAGCTATGATTGGACGCCAGTGAAGATTCCCTTACAACATTTTGTTCGCTATGTACCCCGTTATCCAATCCCTCCACACTTTGCACGACCACGATTACTGCTATCATTCCTCATGCACGCGACCGTTACCCTGACAAGTCTTTCCTGGTCCTACCCTTTACGAATACGGTTATGTTGGTTCTACCCTGCTAGCGGCTTAATCGATACATGTACCTTAGAAATAACGTTATGCCATAGATATATAAATATTTATATATCTATGCGTTATGCTTACAATAGATAGGAATCGTACTGATATTATAATACACGCCAGTTGTATTCTTTGAGAGAGTGCATTTAACGGCCTTTTCTGTATGTATGTACCTCAGGATATGAAAGTCTGGACAGTTCATAGAGCGCGGCGCAAAATAATATAGGTAGGTCTAATGAGTGAGAGAAGGCAGCAGCCGGCAACATGTTTAGCCAGATAGCAAATTTTACTCGGAATTCGCAAATTATAGAGTAACAGAATCACCACACCCCCATTGCTTGCCAGGGGCCTCTTAAGGTTGCCATTGATAAGACATTTTGATCGATCGGTATATATATATATCTAGAGAGAGAGAGAGAGAGAGAGACACAGAGAGAGAGAGAGAGAGAGAGAGAGAGAGAGAGAGAGAGAGAGAGAGAGAGAGAGAGAGAGAGAGAGAGAGAGAGAGAGAGAGAGAGAGAGAGAGAGAGAGAGAGAGAGAGAGAGAGGGAGGGAGACAGACAGACAGACAGACACACAGACAGACAGACAGATAGACAGAGAGGCTGAGACAGAGAAATTGATAGCATGTATTATAAACCTAGCTCATGACGATGGCGACACGATCGAGAGTATAAACACATGGCTAAAAAATCCACCCGAGCACAAATGACACCTTTCGTTTTTACACATCAGAAGACATTGGAACATTTCGGTTGGCTAGATCTAGACTAGACCAACAGACTTCGTTCATCATTGTGTCTGAAAACACGAGTTGTCTTTTTTTTCTTCTCATTTTTTGTTTTTGTTTTGTTTTTTAGGCTAACGTGTGTGTTGCTGGCTGCTCATGTTGTTACTTGTACTGGTAGAATTACGGATTTCTTGAACTTTTTTTTATATAAAAAAGTAACCTTGAGAATACAAAAATAGAATGTAATTCACTGGTGAAATTGCGAAAAACAAGAATACTGTTGGGTTCTCTTGTTAAAAATTATCGGAGGAAATCATGCACACCATTTTGGGTTTTGTCCTCTCTAGTTTAAACTGCTTAGCATCATTTTTAACTAGGGATGGGTTTATTATATTACGTTATCTCTGTTATTTGTAGAGAGAGCAAAGTTCCATCTTATTTATACAGTGTCACCTGAGTTCCCGACACGAGGACGAACACCGAAACTAAAGTCTGATAATTAATACGTGCTGCCACATAGTTACAGAGTGCAGATACCAGGACTTCTGTCTGAACGTGCTGATACAGTTGAATACAACGTACCTGGCCCGACTGGTTCGATTCGTGTACCCCCCGGCCCGTCTCGTCCCGCAGCCGGAAGGTCGAACACAATAATAAAATGTATTATTGTGTTAGACCTAATACTAGTAATAGTTAATGCAGCAATAGTGAACTGCTCCCGGGCGCCCCTTTTTGGGGCCGCGAGTACATGTACTGAAGCAACAGGTGAGCTTATTTTACACCCGTCCTCCTCCTGATTCGTGAACGGTGGCGGCCTATTGTGTTAGATATAACCCGGAACGGTGTTATTTGAAGGCGCGCTCTATGGCACTGAGCCACCTCGTCCGACATCGCCAACGACATTTACAGTTTACAGTAATGTACACTCCTAAACTGCTCTTCACGAATGGGACTGGGACCAACAGCCTATAGAGAAACTTTAACTCTTTGCTTCCCGTGTTTTCATGTGCTTTTTTTGTTTGTTTTTTCTTTATGAAATGATTATTGAGATGCGACATTTTTCCATTAAATCGACATTTTCGTACATAGATTACTCGACGAAATGAAAGAATCTAATAAAACTCTGCACCTCAATAATCACCCCCTTTAAAGTATTTCTGATGTAAAGTTTCCATGCAATTTTACTTTCCCAGCTGTGAGAATTAAAGGAGGAGATGGAATCATTAACAGTAACTGGGCTTTAGGACAACCCGGGCTTTATTTTGGCGCTGGGGTTCGATTCTCCTATGGCCGCAACTCTGAGAGTTGTAAAGGGTCCTGCATTCACTCACAGGGACCGACTACGGAAGGAGTCCTTGTACAGGTATTCGCTAAAGCTTAAAATAATGGGACCTAGATGACCCGGCAAATAAAAGATGCAGATTCAAAGAAACTCCCAACGCACATAACAAAAGCAGAACAACACCATATAAAGTGGAAACATCCCAGCCATATTCATTATACATTATTATTATTATTATTATTATTATTATTATTATTATTAACACTCCTTTAAGTCCGTAACTCCAGAAGTTTTCAATGTGTTAAAACTCGACCAATAAAGTGATATAAAATACACTTGAATGGGTTGTTCAATGTAGAAGATCATTTATCCATGAGGCAAAATAAATTTAAAAAAATCTTTAAGTATAAAAAAAATGACAGAGTCAGGTTATAAAGTGTACAATAACTATACAATCATTAACATTCAGAGTCAGATCTACACATAGCTTATTTTTTATATCTCGCATCCCCGGGTTTTGATTAATCATTAACAGTAACTGGGCTTTAGGACAACCCGGGCTTTATTTTGGCGCTGGGGTTCGATTCTCCTATGGCCGCAACTCTGAGAGTTGTAAAGGGTCCTGCATTCACTCACAGGGACCGACTACGGAAGGAGTCCTTGTACAGGTATTCGCTAAAGCTTAAAATAATGGGACCTAGATGACCCGGCAAATAAAAGATGCAGATTCAAAGAAACTCCCAACGCACATAACAAAAGCAGAACAACACCATATAAAGTGGAAACATTCCAGCCATATTCATTATACATATGTATTTAGATTGAGATACATACAATTTACTTTCAGAGTTGAAGTGATATTATTATTATTATTATTATTATTATTATTATTATTATGTTTGCCTGTGAAGAAAAGTGTATGTTTGTTTTTAACAAATCATGAAGATAAGACAAAAACATAAAGCATGGTGTTGTTAAATGTCATTGGTCGCTTGTCATGAGAACCGTTTTCATCTTCTTTTGAAATATCACGGTTGCGACCCTTAACCTTAAGTTGATTGTCCGTGTACACGAAATAAATAATATTCGTATAACTGTCGTCTATTTTCTAAATAATTAGTCCTTATTGTCAACGGGTGATTTACCGAATTGTTCATTATTTTCTGGGAAAGAAAAACAATAAAAAACAACACCAACAACAAGACCCCGCAAAGGGCAATTTATGCAAATGTATTCAGTACATTTAGTGACATATTTATCGAAAGGTGCATAGTTATTTAACGAAAATGTTGGCATTGCTCATAATTATGAATTTCAGTGCTTACTTTGGTTAATTTTATTCCAGATTCTCTACTACAATCAAAATCCGGGAATAGCTTACGCGTTCACGATCCCAAACACAGTGATATTCGACCCTCTTGAAGGGATTTCTCCTGCCTCTTCTTCACCATCTACTTCGGTGGAAACCTTGCCAAAAGTTAGATTTGCCCAGAGACACCCTGAAAGAGCTATATCGAGACGTCGCGAGCATTCTAGATCTAGAACCAGTAGACACCATTCATACAGGCGGAGAACATCAGACACGCGTCATAGCAGTCGTGAGTTGGACAGGACTGACTCCCTCAGAGAATACTATCCGCATCAGGAGGTAAACTTTGCAAAACTGCACGAGGTTATCTGCGCTAGTGACACATTAATAGTAGTATTTGGACACATAATCTTTTATCATTCCACCCGTTCTTCTATTTGCCCTTAAAGTACTGTTAAAAATAATATTTTTAATTAAACTTTGCATTGCAATAATAATCGGATGTGGAAGTAGTGGTCGCTAAAAAAAAAATATTTTTTTTTCGAGTTCAATACGATATTCCTCCAACTGAGCTACTTTTGCATATATTGATGCAACATCAATTTTAAAAAATCAATTTTTATCTTCTTTTTAGTTTGTGTTATGATTATAATCTTTTATGTTTGTGAATTAAGTCTCGTCGGAAGATTTAGCCTTTAAATGAATATAGTTCATAATCAGATTTTATAATGTGCTACTAGTACATGTAGTACCGATGCCACACTTGCAAGTCATGTCTTTTTTTAAAGTAGGTGTAGAGTCATTATCTTGACTATTTTCCCCCTATTCTTTCCCAACAACACATGAGCAGATTCCAACATCAGACGGTCGACCGGACTTGACGTCTGCAGCGGATGGAGGCCCCCCGCCTCAGGAGCTGAGTCTCGGAACCAGCTATGGAACTCACACACTCGGGGGGCGCGGCCTGAGCTACACCTATGGCGGCCCTGCGCCACCAGTTTCTTCTTCTGGAGCACAATCTACGGTGAGTCTGTGGGAAATAGACAAGCAAAAAGCCTTTCTGTTTTTATATTGTTGGCGGATGAGGCAGGAACAAATCTATTTCCTTTCCTATTTATTAAATAACTTAATCCTTTATTCCACTGTTGTCTCCAACCCTATTACAATGTATATATGTGAATACAGAAATAAAAACTAAACAAAAATTACGACCAACGAAAGAATGTACCATACCAATATGGTATTAAAAAAGAATGGGATGTTAAGAAATTAATGTACTTATTTCCTAAGATTCTTACACAATCTTCGGCACTCTCCACAGCTTGAATTAGAACAAAATCCTCATAGTCCAATCTGTAATGCTCTGTATTAATGAGTCTAATGTCCAAAGTTCGAATCTCACATAGTGTTCTCTGTTCAATGTATGAAAGGTAGTAGTAGTAGTAGTAGTAGTAGTAGTAGTAGTAGTAGTAGTAGTAGTAGTAGTAGTAGTAGTAGTAGTAGTAGTAGTAGTAGTAGTAGTAGTAGTAGTAGTAGTAGTAGTAGTAGCAGTAGCAGTAGCAGTAGCAGTAGCAGTAGCAGTAGCAGTAGCAGTAGTAGTAGTAGTAGTAGTAGTATCGTTTGACAACACCTCCACATTTTCAATCCGAGATGTCAGCCTGTCTCAAGTACTGTATCATAATTTTCATATCTCCATCAAGTTTTGTTATAGGGCAGTGAAGGATTTTATGGTTGGACTTTCCATTGTAACTAGGGTGGTTCCCTGGGCCGCCATTTTCGTCCGTCCCTGTCTGGTTCGCAGAGGACGTAAAACTGTAACTATTTTTTTCGCTTGCATAGAATAAAATCATCAAATAGCTTTGAAACCAACATACGAGTTCCTCTAACGTGTTTATAAAACAACACGCCAGCTTCAGGGATACCGATTTGACGACCTATCTTCACATATTATATTCACGTTTCATAAAGACGGGCGATAGGACGAGTCGTCACAGGACTCACAAGCAACAGTCAGGGCGTCGTGCCGTCGAGCGCTACATATCTGGAATATCCACCAAGCGTGGAGCCCACACAGCGTCCCCGTCTCACTACGTGCAGACTATCAGACGACAGGACACGCCAAGACGGAAGGATTCCAACTACGCGAGGACACCGCGGTACCAGAGCTTCTCTGCACCAGCAACGTCATACAAGGAAAATACGGTACATATTACGTTAATAAATTGTTACGTCAAAAGTACGTTGATTCCTAATAGGTAATGCCATAATCATTTCTAACAAAATCCTGACAAACTATTGTTACCTTCTTTTTATTAATTTATCATAATCCCTTAAACCATCGTGGAATTGAACTATTTTATTTTCAAAAAACCACAGTAGTTTAATCACATATAATTATGTGTGTCGATTATTTAAAGTGAGCTATATTGTGCTCCCCCATAAAATTATAGAGAATCTCAATAAAACAGACAATCCGATACTATCCACGATTGTCCCAGGCTGGATCGTTTGACAGGTCTGGGCGCTACAGCAGAGGTCGGCTGAGGATCGCCAGCAGTGGTGAGGGCAACCGGTACCGATGGAAGATCTCCGGCTTTTCCGCTTGTTCTCACACATGCGGCGGAGGTATTAATTATTGGCAAAACGATTGGCTTTTTGTCCTCAGAAAAGTTTTTATATACGTGTTCATAATTTCTCAACAAACTTTGAAGAATTATGTTATTTTTCATGTAGTTATGATAAGAAGTTCCCATATTGCTAATGTTAAGCATTTTTGTGTAACAACAACAGCAACAGCAACAAACAAACAAGTTCAAATTGGAAATTTTTTTTTCTAAATAAAATTTAAGACAATCATACCACATTGCGACTACGACAATGCAATACACAACTAAACAAGGACCTTAAAACATAAATATAAATTTTAAAACAATGCTACATAATTATAAAGCTCAGCAGATTTTTCATGAATAGTATTATTTTATAAGATTGAACATATTTTTTTAAGAACAGTTGCGAGTTTGACGGGTTGAATACATATTTCTTTAAAATCAAAATAATTATTATGAAATGGCTATAATGAGCTTATTTTTATTATTGTCATTCTATAACTATTGTTACCAATATTCGATGCAGGCTTCCAGACGACAAACATCGTGTGCATCTCTCTTGGCAGCCGCAGGCAGGTGGTCGTAACTCCAGAGAACTGCGCCAATCACAGGAAGCCACGTCAGCAGACCGTCGCTTGTAACAAGTCTCCATGCTCAGCAGCGTAAGATCATCGCCAACTGCTGTTATTGTTCTCGTTATCAGATGAACAATTTTTTACACCCTCAACTTAGAATATTTACTTTCCTGAATACCAATCACAATATAGAAAAGGAACTCTGCAATGAATACACGATATTTTAATTCATTTTCCCCACCAACTTTTAAAATACTCTACACACAATCAATCAACAAATTCTGATAATTGGAAAAAGGGATTTGATTGATAGATAGTTCATTATACAATGCTCTTGGCAGACAATCTTTCAGGAGATCTAAAGTTCCTGTCGCCAGTTAATGTTTCCGTCTCCGTAAAGGATTTTGCGAAACCCAGTATACTTCAAACTAACGAAAAGATTGCATATCTTTCCAGGTGGGAATCTGATCCATGGTCAGAGTGCAGCGTGACGTGCGGGTCTGGAACCCAAACCAGGACGGTTGAGTGCCGCCAGCGCTTCTCCTCCACCCTGACCCTCAAGGTGTCGGCAGATGACTGCGGGATGGACAACAAGCCGGCGATGATGCAGCAGTGTGACCTGGGTCTCTGCTCCAGGTGGAGTGTGGGGCCCTGGAGTGTGGTAGGTTCGTTGGTGAGATCTGGGGCCGTAAGTACAACGTTGTGGTAAACTTGAAACTCGCCGTAAGATGTAGGAGTGAGAAGGCTTCATCTTAAACCCTTGAGATTGAGGGGTGGCGGTAATTGGCTGTCGTGAGAGTAGTGTTAAGATCGGGAACACGTTTAAAATAAAGAGGGGGGGGGGAATAAAATGTCTCAAAACAGGTGTAAGATTATATTTTAACGGCCCCTCAGGACGAGTTTTAAGCTACCAAGGCGTTGTTTTACGATCCCTCGTTGGTTGGTTTCTGAACATGACTATATCAACAACAAGATATTGGACAGATCCCAAGACGTACGCCTACAATTTTATATGCTGCCATACAAAGACAGTGCGGGAATATCAACACTAGCTACCCTGTCTCAATCGGTAACATTAATAATAACATTATACGTGTATTGACACCGATCAAACCAAGAAGTGGACGAGATCAACAAATATGATGCATCTTGTGTTCGAACCGGATGCCTCCCAATCGGAAGTCCCGTGCTGTACCACTTGCGCCGGCTCTTATCCTTAAGACAGGCTGGAGTAAAAGCGGAAGGTACAATGGAGGACAATATTATCTTACCCAGTTTGGTAGCAGAAATACTGAAAAACCTAGTCTGGGGTGAGACTGAGCAGAAAAAATGATATAGATGGATAAGGAAACCAGACTCATGTAGGCCTACGACTGAACATTTTAAATTCATTCTGAAGAAACGGTGCTCTCTTGATCTCTTGTCGGTATTGTTTTTTATTTGGTTGATGTTTATTTACTTTCGTCTTTTGTCTTTTAAACTAGTGCGGCGAGTGTGGAGGCGGGGAGAGGGTGAGGGAGGTGCGCTGTGTGGACCTGTTTGACTCCACCATACCAGCCAACTTCTGCAGCGAGACCAAACCACACACCACTGAGCCCTGCGACACCAAACCGTGCACAGTGGACTGGTGGCTCTCCGACTGGACCTCTGAGGTAAAAACATGTCAAACGTGTATAGGTTCTCAGGCCACAATATTAAAAAGTTATGAAAATAAGATGCTTTCCGGTGGATACTAATATTAATAACAATAACAATAATAATAATAATAAGGCATACTTATATGTAAAGAAAAAAAACGAAACAACGTTACAAAAATGAATGATGATGAATAATAATAATAATAATAATAATAATAATAATAATAATAATAATAATAATAATAATAATAATAATAATAATAAAGTGCCTTTATATAGCAGCTATCCCATAGTGTTGCTCAAAGAGTTCTAGTTGATAGCTCGTGTAATGAAAGCGGTATAATACATAAACATTAAGAATCGTTATAAATAACTAGCAAATAAATCGCATTATAAAATCACTACAATGAAATAAATATGTGAATCATGGAGAAGCAGATGACACATATACAAGCACCAGCATACATTTCTTAGTTTTAGGTTAAAATAAATATATTATTAAATAATTAGTAAAATAAAGTGTGTAGCATGTGTAAATACTCAGACTAAAAAGACATAGGGCTTGTAAATAAATGGTACAGTAAAATGGTTGCACAGAATATATTATAATCATAATATTTATTAACTACATCAATGAATTAATAGCTTTCTTTTCCTATTGCCAAGAAGTCAATCGAAGATGTAAAAAAGAAAGTTTTAACTCTACTTTTAAAAGATTGTCGGACGCTTAAACATACTGTGGTTGAGTATTCCAAATGTCTGGACCTGTAAATTTAAAAGATCGTTCAGAATAATTTTTTAGGCGGACTTAGGATTTGCATACAATTGATTTATATCTTATAATCTACTCGAAGTTTTATTGGAAGCCAATGAAGTGATGTTCTTTGACAATTTCTGTGTCCATAAGTCTAGCCCCGTGATTTTGAACTTTCTCAAATTTGCTGACTTTTTGACACGTCATGCCTTTGAAAAGAGTATTGCAATAATCAATTTTGGAGATTACAAACGACAGAATAAGTTTTTTCGTGGCGTCTTCACCAACGAGTGATCTTAAACGACTAATTTTCCTCAGCTCAAGAAAACATACTTTTATAATATAAGATTAAGAAACAGCTTCATCCATAGTTACAATTAAAAAAAGATATAAAATGATACCTACGTTTTAACTTCAGATGATATAGGAAGTTCTTCACCATAGATAAACTCATATAATTAAGTTGCTTAAGTCGGGATGGTGTTCCGACAAGCATCACCTCAGTTTTATCACGATTCATCTTGAGTTTATTTGCACTCATCCATTCCTTAACTGACGTTACACATTCTTTCAAATCAGATAATAAAACATCAACTTCTGAAGGCAAGATGGACTTATACAATTGTTTCTCGTCTGCAATTAGATGATAGCAATAAGAATGCCTTGGTATAATATTTGTGAGGGACTGGAAATATAATGAGAAAAGAACTGGCCCGAGAAAGGAACCTTGAAGAACACCAAATTTCATAGTCGTAGGGCTTGATTTTGTAGTACAATAAATACTTGTTGCTGCCGATTTGACAAATAGGATCTAAACCATTTTAAAACTGTACCACATTATACCTAAGGATGTTGACAAACGTTTTAAAAGAATTGTGTGATCAATCTTGTCAAATGCTGCAGATAAGTCGAGCAATGCGAGCACTGACACTTTCCCGTCACCAAAATAGCTAATAAAAGATACGATGTTACCCTAAGTAATGCTGTCTCGGTACTATCTTTACTTTTGTAAGCTGACTGAAAAGATTCTTTTAAATTGTTCTTGGTTAAACGCTCAGTTCATCTATTTGTTTTAACAAATTTTTCTGGAATCTTTGATAAAAAAAGGTAGATTTGATACAGGTCTGTAGTTTTTCATTACATTTCGATCTAAGTTGTTTTTCTTCAACATTGGTTTTACAATTGCTTGTTTAAAAACACACGGAACAGTACCAAAGTCAGACATTTATTTATTATACTAGTACTACAGGGCAACAAGATATTTATGCATTCAAAGAAAAGCTCCATAGTCAAAAGATCTAATCGACTAAATTTCTTTGTTGATTCAACAATAATTTTGAAATTAATTGGTTACAAGGATTTTCTGAAATGATAAACTTGCGTCTTTTTTTATTGTAAGTTAAACATCATGTGTTTGCGCTATTTAAGCATGGGCGAACTTAACTGGAGATGTATTTTGTTACAATTGGGGTAACTTACATCACAGGTACCTGGACCAGTTCGTTTAGATTCTTTTAAGTATACATGAAATGAATAGTTTTTTGGGGTTTTTTTTTATACTGTTTAGACAAGACCCAGGATAATGATCTCAGGCATTGCCCCATCGCGTCTGCTGCAACAATGTGTACCGGACATTCAAAGTATTTTTTTTAATGAATTATAAGGCCATATATAAAAGTTGAATCATGAGTGCGTGGAACTGAGAGAATACCCCAACGTTTACAATACAAGTAAAATTAATTCACTGTCCCATTAGAATGTGAAGAAACAAATATTGTTTAATTAAGGGACAGGATGCGTTACCCATACTTTGAATGTCTTTCTAAAACGGCTTCACTTTTGACTGGGTTGGTTCTAGTGCTCAGTATCCTGTGGTGATGGAATCCGAACCAGAAAAGCTTTGTGCGTAAATGGCCAAGGGACCATCGTAGACAGCCAACAATGCGAAAAGCTCGAGCCGCCAATTTTGCAGGAACAGTGCAAGAGTGACACTGGTTGTCGAGGGTCCTGGTTTGCTGGAAATTGGGGAAAAGTAAGTAGGCCTACATGTACCCGTATTGACTTGACTTAGTCGCTTTTCTCGCCCTGGTCATCAGATAAGGATGCCTCAGCAATGTCTGCAATTTCCCCTGGTGAGCATTATGATACATGTGTATAGCTAGTTACTGGCTGTTTTCAGTAAAAAAAAAATCGCTCACCACTGCATCTAGAAATTATTGTAGATAGAATATGATATGTGATAAAATATCATATCACATTTTTACTAAGTCATCTGTATCATCCAATGATAAGGGTGTCATGTTTCATTTGGACATCCTCGGTCAATGACAATTAAGCATTTTTTCTTATATTTGGAAATCCTAGGCGGATGTAACTGTAAAATATTGATAATTGTTTTCTGTTATCACATTCTTCAGTGCTCCAAAGATTGTGGTGAGGGTGTACGCTTCCGACGGGTTGTTTGCATACAACAGACATCCAATTTTCGCGAGGACCAGTCGAGTGTAACCAGTGACTCGGAATGCGATGCTGCAGCCAAACCTGACACTGAGGAAAAGTGCACGCGGGCCGATTGTGAGGCGATATGGTTCGCAGGACCCTGGGGTCAGGTGAGGCTGTATTTGCTATCTGGCATAGCTAGCTACATGGTGGTACATGTAAAATGTACATGTAAAAGGATGTAAGATGAAATACATGTACGTCTTCTATTGGTTGATTTAACTTCAAATATGTTCAACGTGTAGTGAAAAGGGCTTCACATAAAAATGTGTCCACTAAAAAAATAAAGGAATTCTTCAATGCAATTATCTTGCAACTAAAATGGGATAAGTATATTTAAAAACTTTCTTTGTTTATCTCAAGAGTACTTGGATCTAAACTAACATATCCAAATTCGAATAACAATACATGTACATAATCATAATGCTTATTGCAATGTACACCAACATTGTATGTAAAATTGTAAGACGTTAACCATGTCCTGATTCAGTATTGCCAGGTCTACAATGTGTGTGTTGACATATGACCATTATAAATTATATTTTGCGCACCTGAGACTTGTTTGTAATTCAAACAAACATTCGTGAAAACGATCACATTTCATAGGGATTAAAAATACTCTGAAACTATAAATTAACCTCCATTCACACACACACACACACACACACACTAAACTAAACTAAAGCGCACCTCAAATCTGGGTCTTCCAATAACATGAAAATGTAGCCTTTTTGCTATGCTAGTGCTCTGTGACCTGCGGTGATGGCTACAAATCACGAGACGTGAGATGCATCATCGATGATGGAAATCAAGATGGCAACAGAAAAGAAATCTCGTGGAAAGGTACAGGATCCATAGAGTCCGCTGGTTGTCTTTCCAGCCTCAGACCAGACACAATCCAGATCTGTTCCAGGCTAACTTGTCCTCTGGAGCCTCGCTACCAGAGAACTGACAGATACGAACCCAGCAAGCATGGTAAGTCAATTAGGAATAAGACTATGATTGAGGGGCAAATAAGTAAATGGAGTAGGCTGAGAGAATTAAAAAAATATGAGTAACAATTTCTTTAATTAAAACTCTCTTACCACACTAGGTTTCCCAGAGAATTATATAATTATGCGGATGGGGGTGCTAGCTGAGATTCGAACTGCGGAACCCTTGCAACCTCTCCAGGAACCTCACCGATTGAGTTACTGGTACCAATGCCTTCGACTAAATTATAGAGGTTCTTTTATATTACACTGTGTGACATATAAAAGCCACAAACATGTACTTTAAAATATTAAAAACTGAACATGTACGATCATATACATATAACACCTTATGCTGTTGCTCTGTTGATTGTATACATGTAACTATATTCGCCTGGCAGACTCGAGTGTCTACGTTGAGGATCACAGCCGGGAATACAAGTCTGGCTTGTTTGTGGACGACAATAAGGGCACAGACAGACACCAGCCAGATGGTGCCAGCTCCTACCAAGAAGAAGACGGTTATAGTGACAGTACTGACACAGATAGTGACTCCGGAGAGGCCAAAGATGTTCGGTCTAGACCAAGAATCACAGATAGATACAGGAACTCCAGCCCAGCCGAGCGGAGGAGACAATACGGTACTCTATTACAATGTAACAAAATGCATAGGTAAATCTTTCATTTAGCATAAAAAATAGCGACCTATCTCAGAGATAACAGGGACTAATTGTTGGATTCTTCTGTTCGTTAAAACGTTACATCTATGTCAATTTTGTTCATGGATCATTCAAATCTTAATTCTTAACATTCATTGACAAACCCTCTGTTTTTCAATCTCTGTTTCAGTGCCGAGTAACAGATGTTCAGACAAGATCAAAAGATGTTCCATGGCAGTGCAAGCTCGCCTCTGTTCATACCCATATTACAAGGATGTGTGTTGTCGATCTTGCCAGAAACACGCTCTAAAACACTAATAATGCTAAAGTCTCACAGAGGACTAAGACTGAAAACAAAACCACAGTGCCTTCATACCCTTTAAATTTGTTATTAAGATAATTAATTATCTTTGCTTTTGAAACTTTTCTAAAAAGCAAAAAGAATAAAAAATTGATCTGAACTACAAATTAGTTTAATGATCTTATTTTGACAAGCAGTACAGGCATAGTGCATAGTAAAAAAAGGGAGACGGTTTTGAAATTTAAAAATAAATGTGAAAATCAATCAGATTTGTTATTATGGTGAGGAATTTTATGATTGATTAGTTTTAGACAGCATCGTTTTTGAATTTCAAAATTTAAAACAATCTGGCAGCAACTATGCAAGTTCCATTCCATTACTATTTTGAGTGGTAAATGCGTATTACCTAAAAAAAAGTTTAATTAAAAGCCAGCTTAAAAAGGTTGAAAATATGATGCACTAGGATGTACTGAATTACTAACTAATGACATACATGTATTATAATTATGCTCTTTTAGTTTCATTATGAAAGTAATGTAAATAATACTAGACATGTATATAAATAGCATAATTATGTAGAAAGTGAAAGAAACATGTAAGTGTATGTTAAGATAATAATTGTTTTTTTGTTACAAATGACCCCCCCCCCAAAAAAAAAAAACAACCAAAAAACAAACAAAACAGCTGTGCACATTCGCTCAACAATTTCTCAATTTCAATTTCAATTTAACATTGTCATGCTTACGACATTACTAAAGTCAAAAGCTACGATACCCATGCGGTTTATAACTGTATATTTAATTAAAGAAAAAACAAACTACTTCGATTGTCCATGGAAAAGAGAGTGTATGTGATACATGTATCTATAGTGATGTTGAAAATAATCAAGATTAATAATACATTAATTAATGTGACAACAATACAAATAACACTAATAAGTAGAAAGCGAAGTGTTCTAATCTTTCTCATCTAATAAGAAGTCGATTTAAATCATTCATATTAACTGTAAAGAGTATGTTATAATTTAAAAGTTATGAAAAGGGACATTAGATAAAAGTGATACATCAGATAACATGTACTCATTAATTGATAAAACAAAACAAACAAAAAGTTATCTCTATCACTTTAAAAAAATCCTAATATCTTTCTAGTTTTGGAGGTCAGTCATATGCATCCAGTCCATTGCATTAAGGGAATCTTAGGGATACATGTATAATTTTGAAAAGGATAAAGTAATCCTCGAAAAAGGGTTATAGTGTTTGTTAGAAAATGAAACTAACAAACAAATAATGTGAAGATAAGATCCTAATTCACAGAATATTTAAGCAAGTCTGTTCTTTATTTTTTTTCTCGTTTTTCTCTGATTGAATAAGCATGCTTTTTCACAACCACGTGAGAACCTCCTCAAACTTGAAAGGACAATACGTACATGTATACATGAACATGTATGTATGTATGATTGCTATTTTGACCATTGACTAAACGCGTCAAGGAAGAATTTGTAAAATAATCCTATACGTGTAAAGATATGTTTTTAGATGTTTATAAATTGAAGTTTTACTGATAACATCATGATGTATGTAAGAATTTGATTGTTTTTTTTATAGTTAAAAAAAAAATTAAAAATAAACATTACAGTTAAAAAGTTGTGTCTTGTTATGTCAGGATCAAACGAATATAAACTCAATTATACAAAATCATTGTCAACTTTGCAAATGATGAAAACAACGTTTAAAAATCTTGTTTTTTACAAAGCAAATTGACATTTAATGTTGGAGAGTATGCTATATTGAAATGGTAACATTGTTTTAAGTCACTGAGAACATAATTCTCCACTCTAGTTTGTGTCTTAACTTTTTTAAACAAGCGAGGCAGAGCAGGGAGGTTCTTAAAAAACATTGGCTGCTGTACTGTCTGAAGAAGCACTACACTACATCAAAAAAGAAAAGTAATCCTTAGTCGGAGAATGCAAAACTATATTCTAGTTTAACTTGCTCTAGGTTCTAAAGCAAGATCCTACATGGCAATGGGACCCCAGAGTAGGATACCTGTAGTCAGGAATTGACCACACGATACTGGAAGTGATCCAAGTATTAGGGAAAAACAATACAGACTGATCAGGACGAATAGGTAACATACATATACATATATTTTATGTGTGGTCTAGTTTAATACAGTTAGTCTGAAATAAGTAGACTTGGCTTATATGGCAGTGGACGAAAGCTTTTTAGGCAAATACATACAATTTACTCAGCATTATGTATGCATGCTGTTGAGCAGAAACAACACTCTTTAACCTTGCTGAAATTTGATCACAAGAATATTGATAGACCTGATTGAAATTTGTTTCTATACACATATTAAAAATACAATACCTACTCCACAGAATGGCATTTTTTCTTTTATCTAGGCTCCTGTTCGGTGTATACTAATAGCGCAGTTTTAAATCTAAAGAAAATATGCAAAACCTAAATATAGACTGACCATGATCTGGTGCTTGCAGGGCTATTTGCCCTAGTTACTACACGTATGTATCTTTTGCAATGTTACTTTGGACTTAGGGTGTGTTTTCTGCATTTAGCTTGTTAAATATAAGAAGAATATGAATTGCATAATCATATGTCAGCAGAAGTCAAATTAAATACTACTATCTTCTTAGCAAACACAAATAGTACAGGAATTGTTTTTTGATCATTAGATCACACTCCAAGTTTTATTCCTATCCCTGTCTCGCAAAAGTGCTGTCAAAAAACAAAAACAAAATTTGTAAGCTTCTTAAAATTACATTCATAAAATCTTATCTCTTTTATTAATACTTTGATTAAAAGTGGTATTTGTTCATTTAGTTTATTGACAGCATCATAAATTTAATTGTCACATCTAACTTGTTTATGGTTATTAAAGGTACAACGTATACGTTTACTCCAATTCAGAACATGAAATTGTATGGACCTAGAAGGATCAAAATTCTAAGCTATTTTAATAACTTTACAAATTTGTACTTTTTAACTAGGAGTTAAAGATATAGCTCAGTCTGATTGATGTACCATGAAACCATGATATACCATGAACCAAGTTGTAAGATTAACTTATTGTTTTGATTCACTGCATTTTAGTTTTGATTATTTATGGTCTCAATTTCAGTATCTGTTTATGCATGCAAGACAAGCAATACACTTTGGAATATTAGGAGAAGCTGTGTAGGTTTATGGCTTTTACTTACTATATTTCCATTTGAATAAAAAAAAAATATTGGTAAATTCATTTAGATTAATTGAAAAAAAAAAACCCAAGAGAGACTCAACGCAAATATTCACACAAAAGGCTTATTTTGTTAAAAAAAAAAAAACAACAAAAAACTGTAACACAAGCAACATATTTAAAAATACCAAAAAATACACTTATGTATTTTAAAACTAAAATAAGCCTTTATCGTGTATGAAATCAAGAACTACAAATGAACAAGGACACAGAAGAGAATTTTGATATATAATATTATTATTTATTTATATTTTAAAACATATAATGAAATCCATTTTTACTTCAGTCATCATCATCAAAAGTAATTTTGCTGCCCTTGAAGGCTTGAATTCCACTTTGTTCTGCTTTTCTTTTCTTGCTTGCCTCCCATGATGGATGCAACTTTTCAGATGATGAAATTTGGGTGGGGGTATCTGAAAGATTGATAATGAATGTGTATAGATTGCTGATTATAACTGGGAAAGGAGATCTTTGTCTTTTCAAAAAGACAAAATATAAAGTTATACATGTAACAATTTGTGAAATATGCACATAACACAATGATGATTAACACAGAGAAAAATAGAAGCAATTGAGGGTATGCATCTAAATCTGATACTCCACACCAAGCTATGCCTTTATTTCCATAACTAGCAGGAAAGGATATCCATTTGGAACAACACAGAATGATAAACAATGCATCAGGCATCACTTGGTTGGACTACTCTATTTTTTAACTTTAAGTTTTACCATGCAATATGAATCATTTGTACTTTCAACCCCACAAAGATGATTGACTAGATAGGGCAGTATCTTAACAATTTTTAACTAAACGTGACATTAAGTTAAAATAGTTTCCAAATTAATGCATCTTTTAACAGAAATCTTTACTGCATTACTTGGTGAAATAAAAATAGATAAAGGGTAAATGGCCTATACTGGAGTAAAAAGAAGAAAAATATTTTAACTGTGAGAAAATCATTAAGAAATTTTAGATACATGTTGGATCAAATTGAAACATTGCCCAAAACAGATAATATGGAGACTTGACTATTATTATTTTTATTATAAATACAATTTCTACGTTCCTTTTGTTTTTCACATTTCCATAAAATGTTTAAATCAAATTCATTACAATTCTTCTTTTCTTTTGTTTTTAACATTCTTTTCTGCTATTCTAATGACAAGAAAACGAATACTTATTGCCAAAAATTGGTGGGACAAGGCATGTGGGTCTCTTAAGTTTTATTTATGCAAGACACCAGCTTCATGAGTTCAGAACCTTTTTATTTACTTCTCTTTTTCATATTTCATTTTTTTTTTCGGATCTTACTTGTTGATAGCTGAGGTCTTGATCTCTGTGGGTTGTCAACTCTGAAAAAAAAATATAAAAAAATGAAAGGCCTGAAAAGAAGTGAATATTATGAAATTAAGCTGCAGTTAACAAAAACTAAGCCTAACTCAGTAGCTGGGTACAGATTAGCTTGCTAAGCATTATCACAAGATACGCAAGTGAGCTAACATATTCTTTAGCTAATATAATTTTCTTTTATGAAAAGCATGTTTTGCATACATTAATGCAAAGCAACTTTTATTTGAAAAAAAAAAGCGAACAAATCAACCTTACAAAATTGCGCTTGGAATATCTTAGTTCTTTTTCTACTTTCCTATTTAAAAATAGCAGCTATTCAATATCATATGTGTCAACTTATTAAAAAAACAACAGAACACATTTTTTTTTTCACAAAATGTGGATTTAAACCTGCCAATAAAATTTAAATATTAATGATGTGCAACATTTAGCAAACCATCAATTCTTTTGAAAGAAAAAAAATCTATAACCTCCCTAAAACAGGAAAACCACAAAGTTTAACACACAAATTTAACTTATACACTTCATCTGTTAAGTCCATCTTAACAAAATAATAATCGCCATAATGTTTCCAATACTAAAGAGATAAAAGGTTTACTTACCCGGGCCTATTAAAACCCTGACTGCTACCAGGATGTCTATCTCTTGGAGCACCTAGCGACCTTCCTCTCCCTCTCATCTGGCCAGAGAAACCTCCTCCTCTACTGCTTCCTCTCCCTCTCTCCTGCCTCTGCCATCTTCCATCCCCTCTCTGGCCTGCCCAACCTTGGGCGGAAACTCTCACCCCTTTCCTGTAAATGTCCTCTCCATGGGAATTGTAAAACATAGATCTGTTTCCTTTGACACTGGCCTCAACACTCTGATCATCCACAGGCTCGAGCAAGAGAGCATCATCAAAGTCGTTAGGTCCATTATCCTCTTCGTCATCATCATCGCTTCCAGCAAAGAAGGGATCAGCAATAGCCTTTTGAGGTTTTTTGGTGAGAATAGCAGGGACCTTTATCTCTCGAAGTTTAGCTTTCTTTCTTTGTCTATGGCTTGAGTGGGACAAATTAGTTGAGTCCTCATCACTTTTTTGTGAATCTGTGCTTGAATGGGCATTTTCTTCATCGCTTGAAGCCTCCTCAGAGCTCTCTTGCTCAAAAGAACCATTCTCTGTTAAATCTAACTCTTTAACCACACACTCATTTTTCTTTTTGGGGGAGGCAACCTGGTTTGTTTTTTCTGGTGTGTCATGCTCACTAGCTTCACTAACTACACTCTCGTCATCCGAGGACTCCTCAGAACCACTAGCATCAGCTTTTAGCTCTGTGATCAAGATTTTGTTGGGTTTGTTTTTTAAATCCGGATTTGGAAATGAATTGCTAGAAACTGTCTTTTTTGTCATGCTTTCATTTGAAGATAATGTGTTGTTGCTATTTGTTTTAGAATGAGCTGGCACAGATTCAGATGGTGAGCTTTCTGAAATATTTACTTTCTTACAACTGATTTCACTCTCTTCAACATTGGCATCTTTATCACTTTCATTCTCATGTGATTCTTCATCACTGACATCACTTGAAGCTTCACTGTCCCTATCAGATTTGCTCTCCTCTTCCTCTTTCAATGGAATCTTATCCTCAACATCATTTTCATTATTTTTCTTATTGATATCCTCTTCCAAATTTGCTTCATCTACATGATCAGATTGTGATTTTTTATCAAATGGTGCTCGTTTACGTTTACGCTCAAACCTTAATTCTGCTTTCTTTAACCCATCTTCTCCAAATCTTTCTTGAATATAAGCCTTAGTCATTGTTTCTGAAGCTTGGATGTTTTCAACACTTTTTGACAGCTTCTTTCTCTGCTTCTGTTTCTTTGTCTTGAATCGTCGCCCAGTTTGTTTTACAAGAAGGTATGCTGCCAAGTCCCGCCAATCTTGATGCTGTGATCGGAAATCAGAAACAACTTTTTTCATGAGGGCATTATCTGCAAGTCGTGCCATAGCCCTTGGACCAGCTGAAAGGCTTGTCTGAAACGTTTTGAAGAAAAGTTTAGAGGGATTTAAAACATATTGCTATCCTTAGTGGATAATGAATTACGAAGGTTTTTGAATATTCAGTCTATTTTTTGAATATTAATGTTATGTATCATACATGCAAGACTTTTCTACATTTTATGTAAGATAGGCCTTATATCACTGACTTATATACTACCACTGTCAGCCCAAGTTGTTATGGCCAAATACAGCTTCTTACTTTTTTTTTTCTGCCTAGCTGCCAGCCCTAAAAAGAGTTCAAAGAAGGGATATTATTCAATCCCTGAACTCAAATACATGCTATCATTGTAAAAGAAATGAAGTATAAAACGTATGGGGTTCAAGGAGAAACAAATGATGGTTAAAAAAATAAGTATATGTCTCTTAACACCTGTGTTGATAAATCTGTCAGTTTTAACTGCATTTTTCCCATACAAAAAAAAACCAAACAAACAGCTTCCATGTATCAAAAAAAAAAAAAGAAAGACCTTTACAGACCCGGTAAAATATTTGGGTATTAAATGTAATATAAAATATTATGCTTATGCCAAAGGTCTATAATGTTTGATTGAAATAAATACTTTTCTTATTTATAGGAAATATAGGATTTGAATGAACATTTAAATATATCAAGATTAAAATTGGAAAAAAAAAAAAAGAGTACCTTGCACACATCTGTAAAGGATATTGTATTTGCCAGGGAATACTTTGACACCTTGTCTTCCTTTAAGCGCTGAAAACAGAAAACCTTTTCATATTAATACTTGAAAATAAAAGATGTGATATACAGGTATTTATCTTTAAAAAATTAAAGCTTTAAGTTTCCAGAGAGATGAGAGAAGAAGAAGAAAAGGGTCCTAACCTAAGTTGTGGAGATAGAGGGAGTGAGAGAGAGAGAGAGAGAGAGAGAGAGAGAGAGAGAGAGAGAGAGAGAGAGAGAGAGGAGAGAGAGACTAAGAAGAAGAAGAAGAACATTAGCACTATATAGGCTATATTTTGGACGGGCCCCAGGACTGACATCTGACAATTTTATGTGCTACCACACACGAGACAGGGCAGTGATACCATGACTCCTGTCACAGCTGGTCACATTATACTGACACCAATTCAACCAGTAGGGAGCCAAATCACCAGGGCTCAAACCACGGATCTTTTGCTTCGGAAGCCAACGTGCTACCCAATGGCCACCGCGTCCCCAGAAGAAAAAGAAGAAGAAGAAGAAGAAGAAGAAAGAGAGAGAGAGAGAGAGAGAGAGAGAGAGAGAGAGAGAGAGAGAGAGAGAGAGAGAGAGAGAGAGAGAGATATCTGGATTTCTACACTTAGACAGATCAGAAATAAATGTTAAGTTTAATTAAATCCCAAAACAGCATAACAATTTCAGAGAAATTACCTTGATGGAATCAATTTCCTCAATTAGTCTTTCTGCCTTTCTCAAATTTTGGGTTCTTTGCTCCTCGGTTCCTCTGTCAGACAAAAATGAAATTATGAATACAACAATTTTGGAACAATGAATACAAATGTATTGGTAAAATGATCATATCATAATCATTATAACTAAGTACAAAAAAAAAATCTAACTATATTGGCATATTTCTGGCTATATATTTATACTCTCCGAGCAGAATAAAAATCAAAGCAAGGGAAAAAAAAATGTCTCCAGACTCAATTGCATTATGAGTATCATTGAGTGCTCTTAAAAACGAACATTACTATTTGGTCTATGTTTGGGATTCTATTCTTCGCATTTTCATCACATTTATATGAATAAATACTAGGAATGTGGTTGTATTCTTTAATACCTGACTTGACCACAACCGGTCAAATATGTACCGTGTGTATATATATTCTAAATCTATTGTGATTAGTTTATTAATAAAGCATATTAATGATATTGAAAATTATCTTCTAAAAATTACATCCTAGTGAAACCTTTCTTGAGTACAGATCTAAGATATATGCATCTTCAGATTATAAGTTTTAGGTTTAATTGTCCTTTTAAAGTCATGGACAGCATTTTATAAGACAGTATGATTTAATTTTCAAGGATGTATCTTGCCCATCTAATTTTCATGAATTAGGACTACATTTTTTACAGTTTTGTTAAGCTAAAGCTGAGACATTTTTACAAAGAGAAAATGTGTGCATATAATAGTCTTTTTAACCTTTGTTCCTTTGCAAATAAAATCAATTTTCAAGTAATGTCATATTTGATGAAATTGAAAAAAAAAAAAAAGGTTAACTTAAAAATGTAACTATTTTGTTGTCATAGTGGGAGCATGTTTTTCTACTACATGTACTTACTTTTTTTTCTTCAGTGCAGCTATGTTTCTGCACAGTTTGTTTATCACTTGAACTTTGGAACGTTTGACGACTTGTCTCATGTTCACGACCTAAAAAAAAAAAAATTAGATTCTCATTCAGATGCTTGCACAGATTTTATGCTCCTGTTTTCGGATGGTGTATTTTGGAAAGTTACATATACGTGTATTGTATTACCTTCAAGCCTTCTATTCAAATATTGCCCATACGTCATATGATAAAACAAATAGAGTCGTCTTTAAAAAAAATTTTCTTTGCGTTTTAAAATTGCCAATACTGATTTTTCAGTTTTACATAGATCTACGCTTTTTTTTTTTTAGTGGATGGATTTTTTTTGAATATTTCAAAACCAAGTTGATAATAATTACTGGTGTGGACTGAATATTATGTATACGTGTGTACAAAACCCCATTCTCCTTGATCTAGATCTACTGATTCCTAGATCTATACTAGAGAATTAACTCAAGGTACATACTTGTGAGTCTTTAAACATCCATTCTTCTTTTAAAAGTGTCAACATTGATTCTATTTACTTACAATGTTTAAGTCTAACATAAAGGTTTTTACAATGAAGAAGATAGCTGAGCAATATTTTGACACGTCCGTCATGTTAAACTGTTCACAAATTGTCCCAACTCAATGAATGATGTTGATATTGATGAGTACCATACTTTGCTTGGTTTTAAAAGGCTCCCATGCTGTTTAGCCTTTTAGGATTCAAAGGGAGACTAAAGTCAAAGTACCTAGATAATCTAGTGAGATCATGAAAATCAACACCCACCAAGCACGATATTGTCTAGTATTATGCACAATATATAGATCTAGATCTATTCTTTCTACCTTTTAAATATTGTTAAGCAGGTTTTTTTTCCAAATTTTGCTACACACACTTAGTGTAGATCTTTTGTTTTTGTCTTAGAAATTAAATTATAAAATAGATGTATCTAGATCTAGAAATAGGGCCTACATTGTAGCCTGCGCAAAAGGCTAGATCTATATTTGAGTGTTTTTGTTCAAAACAAAATAATTCTTTGGTCGTGTAGTCGAATTAAGCTTGGGAACATTAAATAGTTATTTAAAAAATAATCTTTAACAACAACAAACAAACAAAACATGTGTGCTTACCTTGTTATTAAGTGCCATCATATCAATGCTTGCAGTCTTGGCAAAATCAATGGAACGAGAGTCAATGGATTCAGAGCTTACTTTAGACATTTTGTACAGGAACAAGTACTCAGCCTCAAAATGTATCTGAATATGAATATGTATAAATCTGGTTTTTCAACAATTTATAACTCATTAACTTAGATCGTAACAAAAGTAGAGGGAGACCCGAAATTAATCTGAAGTAAGCTGACTGAGTCTCGACAGTCGACAGTACTAGACACTCACTCGCCTTGTTTTGGTAAATTTAATTAAGAGTACCGTCCCTTGAAAATGGCAAAACAAAAGAGAGCATCAAAAGAAAAGAGTAACTTGTCCGTGATATGATTGTATCGATGATAAAGTATGTAACAGACCTCTTAATAATTCAATTATTTTAAATGTGGAAAAAAAAAAAGAATAATTTTATAAAAAAATAGGTTTATTATTATTGTTGTTAACAACAACAACAACAACAACAACAACAACAGTTGTTGGTTTAACGCCCGACGAGAGTATCATAAGACTATGTTGTAACAACAACAACAACAACAACAACAACAACAACAACAACAACAACAACAACCACAACAACAAAAAACAACAACACAAGTTGTTTATTTATTGTGTAACAACAACAACAACAACAACAGCAACAACAGTTGAGTTGGTTTAACGCCCGACGAGAGTATCATACAGGACATATTGTGGACGACCCCCAAGACTGACGTCTGACAATTAATTTTTATGTTGTAACACACGAGACAGGGCGGAAATGCCATGACTCCTGTCTCAGCCAGTCACGTTATACTGACACAGGCCCAAACCCGGGACGAAATCGGAATTAGTAATCTGCTGATCGTGGAATTCGACCTGTGACCAACGCTCTACCAGATGAGCCCCAAATCACAACAGCAACATTGATACTGATGTTAATGTCGTTTGTTGTAACTGTAACTTACTTATCCAGAGTTTCTTTATTCATTAGGTCAAATGGATCGCTACTGAAGATTGTGTCGATTGGTGTGCTTTCTAGATAGTTAATTATTAAGTGAAATGATGGGGGAGATTAAAATGTCTTAAGCCGGTTGATCCCGGTTGTTATTTATAGCGGATCGGTGATTTCTTAAACGATTTCTTAATGTTTGTGATGTTCGTCCTACATAATTTTATTGTCTGTTACATTTTGTGCATGTTATAAGGTATATAACATTACATGATTCGCATGAGAGGTTGTGGTTGATTTTGTATGTGTTACCATTGGTGGGAGATGTAAATGTGATGTTGGAAGTGATGTATGGGCATGCCATGCATCTGTTGATGTTACAAGGTCTGCTGCCTGTGCCTGTATTGTATCTGGATACTCTATAGTGTACCAGTGACATTTTGAAAAATTTTGGTGTCTGATATGGCGGCATATGAAAAAAATGTCGATAATTTGAGGCAGATGAGAAGTACTCATTAACTGGCCCTCCAAGGCACCCATAAAGATAATTATTAGCACACATAATGTGGGGCAGCTATAGGTTCCCATAGCCGTGGCATGTGTTTGTTCATATGGATAAAAAAAAAATGTGAATGTGTTGATGGTACTACTACTACTACTACTACTACTGCTGCTGCTGCTGCTGCTGCTGCTGCTACTACTACTACTACTACTACTACTAACACCACCACCACCACCACCACAACTACCAATAATAATAAAGGGGGGAGTACCCAACTTAGCAACTGAGGGACACAATAAAACTAACACAACTAAAGGTTGAAAAATACATCGTTATGTTTCGCCTTTATTGGCTTCATCAGACTAATAGAATAAAAATAGGATGCACAGTCTATTAATGATACTCCATATCGTAGTTAGGGTGGAAACAGTGGTGGTCGCACCTTCCCTACAAACCGGCGACATAAAACTGCGCGGAGAAAAGGGCGAGTTGGTAGAAACAGAGTGATGGTCGCACCTTCCCTCTGCCTCGGCCTACAGCTAGGTACTTAAAGACATTTATGTGCAGTGTCTTTCCCAAAACAACGACAGAGAAGAGGCAAAGATTCGAACCTAGGACCTGTCTGTGTGGGCGTGTGTTTCTATCTCCGTCGAGATGGTTGCGTTCATGTTCGGGGGGCTGTCTCAGACGCAAAACGCGCAGTATCAACTGGAAATCCGACCTGAACCCAACGCAGAGCGGGTTGTTGTTGAGTTGGTTTAACGTCCAACATCAGCACTATGTAGGCTATATTGTGAACGGGCCCCAAGAGTAACGTCTGACAATTGTATGTGCTGCCACACACGAGACAGGGCGGGGGTGCCATGACTCCTGTCTCAGCCGGTTACATTATACTGACACCGCCCTAACCTGTAGGGAGCGCAATCACCAGGGCTCGAACCCGGACCTTTTGCGTAGGAAGCCGATGTTCTACCGCCGGACCACGACACGCCCAAAGCTGAGCGAGCCTCCCGTGGAGTTATGCAGCTGCTGATCTAGGACCTCTATTTATTGAAATCATTTTTAATGTGATTTTAAAGAACAAAAGAAACAGTAGTAGCTCAAACAAACAAACAAAAGCAACAAACAACCCACAAAAATCTTTTCTTATGAATGTATGCATTTTTTCAGCACCTCTACGCGACAACTTTGTTATTTTTGGATCGCTGTTTACGAATTTGTTTTCAGATTTTCGCTACGATCACTGGTTACTGATCTATGCCCAGCTCAAAATACGGACCTTCTTGGTTTCCAGTCAACTTTCAGGCGACCACGCACCTTTTGACGCCTGCGCTTAGATCTAGCACCACGAGGCGAGGCGAGAAAAGAGGCGGCCTGTTTTTAGGCCTCTACTCTGTTTACTGTAAGTGTAACACTTTTCATATGAAATAAAATTCTCGCTCCCAAAAAGGGAAGCTTGGGCGAGATGGTGCGACATACACTGTGTTTCCACGTTAAAGGAAGTCATAAGTCATAAGTCACATGGAATTTTTTTTATAAAAGATTTTATTTCCCAAGGCTGAACACCAACGCCTATTCATAAAAAATTCGTCTTTTGTGATTTTTCGTCAAAAAGTTGTGGAGAACGAGCTTTGCTTCGCAGTGAAGTGAAGTTGTGTTATCGTCACTGAAATTCAGTAGAAGGTTTAATAGTGTTTTCAATACATCTTCAGACGAGTTCGTGCAGAAGACGTGTTGATGTTGGTACTCACTGCATCCACGACCAAAACAGGTTTCCTGGAGATTAATGTTACTGAGAGTCTACATCCATGTGCCAAGAAAAAAATAGTTTGACTTGATTCGTCTTTACTGCGTTGTATTAGTCCACACCCAACTCTGTATTTTGAAAATTATATGTACTTCTAATCTAGACACTAAAAGCAAAGTTCTTAATCTTTCATAATAGAAAAACAAAGACTAACATCTCCCCGCCCCGACAGACACACACCAAAAAAAAATTAAGAAAAAAAGACATGTGAATTTTATAATTATCGTCTTTTAACTATTAGACTAGATTGCTTTAAATTTTATAATGCTGATGATGTAGATCATTAATGAAAACGATTACAAAATATTGCATTTTCACATGTAATTTGTAAGTAGATATTTATTTCCTCATAACCAGATACAAGATAAACAAAGCAAAGAAATTATAAAAATCCTTCAGGACTAATGAGACGAAAGGAAAAAAAAAAGAAACATGCAGAGATAGATATTTATACTAATCAGGACCTAATTACTAAGCCTTCATAGAGGTGCAGTAAAATGTAAAATAAATAATTTAAATTAAATAAATTATCTACATGTATGTACTGATATTCCACATAAATTCGAACAAAGGATATATATTGTTTTCAATTTTTTTTTGACTGGCTATCAATTTTTGTTCATACAGTGCTGCATACATACAAATTTAACAAACTTTATGTCAATTAATATAGTACTCTGGGCATAAAGAGAAATAAGAGGTACCTACAAATTTCTTCATTGGGCTTGGTGTAAAAATACAGCAACATGAAAACATATATCAAATTATTTGTCATTAATTCATCAGGCAATAAATAAAATTCTAAGCATGGACACAGATAAACTTATATTTAAATTCAGGTTTCGTTTGGTGACTGGGCGGAATCTTTCTACCATCTCGCTCTCAAGTCAATTAGTTATATATCATATATCATAGAATCCTGAATATTTATTCTTGTGAATCCTCAATGAAAAAAAAAATAATAAAAAAAATTAAATTAAAAAAATTCATGTTTATTTAAAAAAAATGAAGCATGAGAAATGAAAGAGCTTGTTTCAAATAAACATGTAAAAATTATTTCCCATAAAGTCAATGGTCAAAAATATTATGTAAACAACTAATATGTTAAAACAAATTCCTTCTTTAACAAGTTTGTTAACTTTCATACTATCCCTCCAGTCATATACTGACTCCCTGATCCCCAATTTCTCTCCCCAAAGCCTATGCAAAAGTTTTCTCTGTATAATTGACTCTCCTGACAAGAATATCAGAACTTTGAAAAAAAAAAATGCAAAAAATCTCGATAGATCTTCACAACCTTTTAATTTAAAAAGTTGAAAACAGACAGTCAAAGTCATTAAAAACATGTCAACAAAAAATATCAATTCAAATATTATTACACATTGTACAGCCTGATTTATACAACCATTATCATATACTCTTCTGATATAAAAAGATAGGACCTAACCTAAACTGATCTTTATGAGGGTAACCGGAGAAGAGCATTTCTTAGTTAACACTACAAAAACTTGGATTTAAAGTGTGCAAAATATTGCAATCGCAAGCTAAGTGATTTAGTGATAACAGCAAGGCTTATACATGCACCCAAGAGGTCGTCATGCAAAGTCGCACAGATACAGAGCGAGCACTATATATATTCCAAGCTCTTAAAACTTGTACAATGTATTGATTCGATTTAGTTTGAACACCCGCTTATCTTGTTGCGTAGCAGGTGCGGAATGTACTATGGCTGAAAAAATCTAAGAGAAAACTAGAAATGGCAAGAAAAGTACGTTTTCTAAAACAAGTTTGGCTGTGTAAGAATAAGGCATAAATGCAAAAGAAAAAACAACAGCACCAAAACAAACAAAATCAACGACTTCACCTCCCCCACCTAGGTTAAAGTAATAGAAGAACGAAGGCAACAACGCTCCAGTATACATGAGGTAGCACTAAATTTGACTAGGTGTCTTTTGGTATTTTTTTCTTCATGTTTTTGTTGTGTATCAGGAATCAGTTAAAGCGAGTATAAGGAAGGAGACAAAGTAGGCATAAAGGGTAACAAAGCTCTTTTCAAATAATGCAAGTTACTCTCAACATTTGGAATGGGAAGATGGATTTACAGGACTAATCACAGATGCAGGTGCTAGTGCTCTCATTGCAGAACTGTAGGTATGTTTTATCTGCTCATTCCTCTTTCTTACCCTTACCATACCACAGTTGTAGGGAGTTGTAAGGAAAATCATGGGCATTCGAGTCTCAACACTATAACCGAAATAGCTCAGTTTCAGATTCATTTCAGACACAACAGTATAACACTTTAGATAAGACGCACTAAAATATAACATCCCTTTGACTTGTTTGGCTTTGCAATTTACAAATCTTTCATTGAGGAGCCCACTTTAGTTGTTTCCTTTATTAATTTATCAATTTCACTTAAAAATCAATGTTCTGTAGAAACTAGCTAAGTTCATAAATGCAAACAATATTTCTCATTCTTAAAGAATGAGAAGGATAAATTATTTTAAAATGGCTCTTCGAAAAAAAGTCCTTTAGGAGATGGATGATGTAAACCATGAAATTCTACCACTTGAAAAATCAGTCTGTCATAAAATTAGGAACTCCAGAAATTCATTAGATGTGTCAATGACTGGAACTCAGAGGTATAAAAAATCCCTGAGTAAAGTGACATAAAATTATTTAATTATTCAATTAAGAAAAACACATAAAGCAAAATTGATTTTCTTTGTCACAAGCACATTAAAAAACACAAAACAACAACAACAACAACAACAACAACAACAACCCCCCACACATACATTTATTCCATTCCATAACATGATATGGTTCTTAAAAAGCGCTACATAAATTGAATTCAGCAAAAATCCAATCATGTGAGTTATTTAAGAAAACTGAAAAACACTTACAATATAAGACAAGAATCCAAAGTCCAGATAAGGCACTGACCCAAAAAGTACATTGCATCCAATCATGTTGAGTTTGAGCAAATGAAACTTTAGATTAAAAATTTCCTGGTGAAAATTAACATAGTAATTCAAATCTAAAAACAATACTTTTGAGTAAATAAAAAAAAATTCAAATAATCAAATCTTTTGCTGATTTGACATCATCAATTAAAATAAAAGAGAAGTCCCCTCATCTTGGGAGGACAAGTACTATTATAAAACACAAAGTCTACCACAGCCTACTTTAACAACACGATGAAAAAATTAAAAATAACATCCATTGATCAGTTGACTTAAATGCGAATCGCTGAAGTAAATTATAAATTAACCATTGTAGTGAAATAACAAAAAACCCCGAAGAAAACGTTTTGTTCAACAATGGCATGTGGAATCTGTGCTGTGCACATATTTTTAACATTTTGATAATGTAAATACATGTATACACTTACAGCTCATTTTCATAAATGCAAAGATGAACAACCAATGACTGCATAAGCATGGTTTCAATAAATTATAATATTAAATAACAATGCAACAAGATAAAACATTTTAGAGAATGATCGATTTGACTTAAAAACAATTTTGACATAAGTTTCTCTGTATAACATAATTAAAAAAAATCCTTTATTATATAACATTCAATGATTCATGTATAGAGAAATATATTGGTCACAGAAATTTCTGTTAACAACACATTTGCTTTTGGCACTAAGACCAATAAGTCCAAGTTTTATTGATACCATTGAATGCCACTTAACATGTAAAACATTCCGTTGCAACCTATAATTTTGATGACAAAAATCTGCCCAGGTCCTGTTCTCTGAGTGGGCTGTAGGTTTTCTTCTTGTGGTCAAGGAAATACAAAGGATCCTTCACAAGGTTTAAATCATAGCCTTCCTTGACAAGTTCAACCTTGCGCTGCTTGAATGTCCCTGTTAAAATGGCCCGACTCATGTGTCGTATAAAGAGAGGTTGTGCATACGATGGCAACTCCTCAACAACATGCTCATATAGCTCCTTCATCTCCTTTTCACTTACAGTTACACCTGCATTGAAAGTAATGGCTGCCATGCCCGCTCTTCCATCACTACCTATAAAACAAATTAAAATTAAAAACATGAGACTTAATGAATGCAGAGAAATAAGGTATTTTAACCTTTGAGGTATTTTGAAATTCTTTTTTTTTAAAAATATCCCATATTTAAAGCAAATGAAAAGACCATTATATTATACTTCACCAGGTTCTTGTCAAACTCAACCAGTCTGCAAAAATACAATGGTCTCTGCGTAAGATCTCTCCCATTACATCCCACTCCGTCTTTGAATCCGCTACCCCTATAAAACATTTTGTATCTCTTTCATTTACACCACTACTACCTTCTCTTTGCCTCATATCAAGTCTAAGAACCTGTTTGAAGAGAGCTGGATACAATCTTCTTGAAATAATTTTTACATCTAAAACATTATTTTACCTTACCCAGCATGGTCATTATTTCTATAGTTTTCTAATACTGATGCAGTGATAGGAGCGGCGCATTCATCTTAATACATAGATCAGATGGGTGGGAGTAGGGGGAAGATGAATATACACAAGCCTGTGAACCTTTACAAAGGGTAGGATAGGCTAAAGCCATGTAAAAATATCAGAGAAATCTTCCTTGCTCCATCTCTTTGTCATGCTGACTCAAATGTTAGTCTACAGTCAGGCAACTTTAAAGAGTTTTAAATGGAGATGATAACAGAAGGATTACACTAGTAGCAACGGTGATTCCTTTATCTGAGTGAGTGAGTGAGTCTTTTTACGGTATGCCAGCAGAATAGTGGCTATGTTGTGCCCATTTCCTAAGACAGATAATAGATTAAACTAGTAGCAACAGTGATTCCTTTATCTCTCTGGATGGTAAAAGCAAAACAAGTAAGTTTGCTTTCTAATGGTTTGAAAGTCAGGTACAGATTTCTTTCATGGTAAAAAAAAAGCGGACAGTCAACCAAGATGTGACGTATGGATGATTGACAGTTGCAGGTATGAAACTGTGGAGTAGGAAGGCGTGGGCAAGATGAGAATGTCCCAGTCGGACTCGATCAAGCACCACCTGGACTCATCATCTAGCCTGTTCCCTCCTATAAACTAATGTATAAATGGTTTTGCATCTGATGCAGGTATCTGCACCTGGGTAGGTTGCAGTTCGAGCCTTATTTTGGTGAGCTTCCCAGCCACTTTATTTCCCTCAATTCCAACGTGGCTTAAGATCCAGCAAAGAGCAATTCTCTTAGCATTTTGCTGCAGTTCATGGATTTTTCTCAATATGTAGAGAATTTTCGGATTTTCAAGTTTGCCTCTCCAAGCACTTACACCAGGGAAAAGAAATCCGATAGGATTAAAAATGTGTCTCTTCTGGGGGAGGAGACAGTGTCGAGTGCCCTGGACAGGACAATTGCTCCGCATTAAATACTGACGCCTTCACACTCACCACGCGGCATTTATTTATTGGATGAGTGGCAGGCAGCTCTGACGCAGGTATCATCCTTAGACCCATCAGTGAAAAGTAGATAATGGTCTGAACTAGGGTTTTTTTCCTTCTGGAGTGCTGTCAGGTCAATACTGCTTCCTAGTCTTTCAGCGTCCAAGGAGGGATTTCAGAAAATAGTATCTAAGTCGATTTTAAGAAGGAGCTGCTGAACACAGATTCCAAAAGGGGGAATCACGTTCAGTGAAGATTGGAATTTTTCTACATGACTTAGGTGGAAAACAGGGTGAAAAGCAGGATTGTCAGGGTGAGGTTTTAGATTGACGGCATATTATAAGGATACTTGTCTCTTCTCTCTGACAAGGGTGGTTTGTCTGCAGCTACGTAAAGGCTCTCTACTGGGGTGGTACGAAAGGCTCCGAGTCTGAGACGCAGTCCTTGATGGTGTATAGTGTCTAGCATTTTAATATAAGATGGTCTGGCAGAGCCGTACACTACACTGCCATAATCGAGTTTAGACCGTGTTAGGGAGCAATAGAAATAGAGGAGGGAGTCTCTATCTGATTCCCACTCTGTACAGCGAACGGTTTAAATTGTTTTTCAAAAGTTTTGGTTATTGCATTTATTTGGATGCCAAAAAGAAAAGAAAGACAAAGAAGATCCAACCTTTACTTGGAACTGTCGATTACCTATGAAATTTTCTAGAAATATGGGTAGGTTGCCCTCAAATCCCATATTCTTGAGGTTTTTAAGTATGCCAAAATTCCAGGTTGTGTAAGACAGTGACCATGTGTTGGTTATTGGTAAAAGCCTCTCTTAAAAACGTTTCAAGGCGGATCATTTGACCTGTATGTAGTACACCTTTTTGATTGAAATCCACACTGGAAGTTGGATAAGAGATTACTCATTTTTAAATGTCGTTTGGCTACACCATTCTTTCCAAAATTTTACAGAGGCAGCTTGTTAAAGCTATAGGTCTATAATTTTATGGGTTTTCTGAATCTTTTCCAGATTTTGGAATAGGGATAATTGAGGCTTGGCGCCAGGACTTTGGAAAAGTACCTGATGCCCGAATTTCATAAAGTAGGAGTACAAGAATTAAATTTAAATACATTGCTTTGGGAGGCTTTTTAGAATTTTGTTATGCAGGACATCATCCCGTACAGTTACCCTAGGTTCCCTCAATATATGTCAGCTCAACAGACAGTTTAATGGATTATGTATTAAACCCCTGGGAGATAAGGAGTAATTTTGATGTCCACTCTTTTGTGAAAATTTGCACTCCAGAAAGTGCAAAATTGTGCTGCTCGGTTGGTTCTGAGCAAGTCTAAATCGGAAAGTGCAACACATGTTACAAACACTTCACTGGCTACCTGTCAAAGCCAGAATTGAATATAAAATTGCAGTTGTTTGTTTCAATGCACTTCAAACATCAGAACCTCTTTATTTAAAGGAATTACTATGTCCCTATGCACCTATAAGAATAATAAAAACTTCGAATTATGAGTCTGAATGTAATAGAGCCAAAGAGAACAAAATAACTAGTAGGTACCACAAACTGTCCGCCTAGGGCTGTTGAAAGCTACAGCAGTGCGTCAAAAATTCGAAAATCTAGGATTTTCGCCCCTCTAGTGTGCTTTTATCTCTCAACACAGATTAATAAAATTTACATCAGCCTATTCTTTGTTATTTCCTCTTTAAAAGCATACTAAATATAACAATAATTTTATATTAGCATTTAATCTCTTAATCGGTAAAAAATCATGTATAACAGTGGATCTAATAATCGCGGCCGAAGATATCGGATCTTTTTTTTCAACCCGTGTTTACATTTTTTACTACTGCTCGGCCCACAATGCATCGATCTTCAAACGGTTTTGACCAGTTAAAAATAGAGATCCTCATCTTTCGTTTCGTGTACTCCGCACATTTTTAGTCAGTGTGGAAGGCAAAGAAATCTCGAGGGAAGCGAAAAAAAATGAAGATTTAGCACCTTGATTTTCTAGAACAAATCGGCGTTTAGTATCGTTGAAAAGCCCGTCCAATTATCTTTTATCATGGAAAGTTTGATTTATGGCCAACGATCGTGCCCCAAGCAATCTTAATTTAAAAACACCATCTAAGACGGCATCAAACCGAACGCCCAGTCAACGATTAAAAAATGGAGGGCGAGCCAGCCCGCGGCCAAGCTGCCGACGCTACATCGGAGGAAGACACCCAATCTAGAGACTCATCATGGAAAAAAAAGACTTATTCTTGTATCCAACAACATATAGGTATGTATTTGTCACAAATGTTCCATTATAAACACCGTACGTTTCTTTTGAGGCGATGCAACAGTAGATTTTATTGGAATTACTATGTCCCTATTTTTTTCATCTATAATAGACTTACGGTCCCAAAATTCTTAACTCTTACATGTACCAAGATCTAGCCTTAAGACTTATGGTGACAGAGCTTTTAGTGTTGCAGGTCCATGTGTTTGTTATTTTTTTGCCTTTTTCATTGAGGTCTGCAGGTAATGTTGCAATTTTCTAAAAAACATCTCAAGACATACCTATTTAAAAATTTTTCTTTATAAGTAATATTATGTTAATTTTTGCTTTTGTATATTGAGTGTTTGTGTGTGCAGTGTGTTTGTATGGGTGTAGGTGTGTCTGATGTACATTAGTATGGACGAATGAAAGAATCTTGTAAACCGCTTTGAGACCTCGGCATAAATCGGCATAAAGCGCTATAAAAATGTACTTATTATTAAATAATACTCTATTTTATTAAGAACTATTACATTTGATAGAGAACTTGGGAAGATATAAATACATGTACTTAAAAACTTGTAATTTTAGAGATTTAATCCTGACATAACCCTTTTTCTACAGTATATTTCTCCCGTGAACACGATGTTACAAAAACAAAATTTACATTGCATTAAAATTTGAAACTTCGCCTATTAGACCCACACCATTTAATTTTAAAATTATCTATACTTTAAGCTAGATATTGTAGTTCATAATGGGCCAAATCCTGCTCAAATCATTTCTCACATAGCTGCGATCGCAGGTAAATTTTGTGACCAGCAGGGCCTGGTTTGACCGATGCATGACCCAGCGTGCATTGTTAATGGGTGTTCGCTGGGCAACCCGACAGGTGAACTATAAGTTAGGTGGTTTGTTGCCGTGGGGATGTTGACAAAAGTGTCCATTTTGCTGAGACGCTTCGCTTGTGCTTTGCTTGTGCTTCGCTTGATACGACGATAGGAGCACAAAAGAGAGCGGGACAGAAGACAAAGCAACACAAAGAGAAAGGACCTGTCCTTAGCATCCTTGTATTGTTTCCCGCAAGCAGTCAGTGGTAATCATTCTTTACACCCCTCCGAGTGAGGTCCCCGTTACTACACGGACGTGTTCACAGATGGACCTTAATCCCATTCCCCTACCAGTACAGTCTGCCTCTGAATGACAATCATAGGTGGACAGCAGTCGTTGCATTATGCCAGAGTTGGTAGGTATCCAATAACTGAGGAGTAAGTCTGACCTGACCATTCAACAAACACGTCACTATTTTATCTCGCCCACCACTGCTCTTGGTTGCTCAACACATGTGTGTCAATCACTCCTGAGGATTGGGGTGCTATTTCTCTCTCTTTCTTGTTTCTGTTCTTCTCTCCTCTTCTCTCTCAGTCTCTCTAATTCTATCTTTCTAACCATTCCATCTCTTTCATTTCCCACTATATCTCTCTTGTTTTCTTTCTTTCCTTTCTTCTTTCTCTCTCTTCTTTCTCTCTCTCTCTCCCCCTCTCTCTCTCCCTCTCTCTCTCTCTCTCTCTCTCTCTCTCTCTCTCTCTCTCTCTCTCTCTCTCTCTCTCTCTCTCTCTCTCTTACTCTCCTTGGATCACTAAATTCATTGAGTTAAAGATATCAAATAATCGTTTAAACTATCTCTTCCCAACCTGGCATAGTAACTCCATAGACATTTGCATCCTCGACGAATGACAGTCCCGTGATCACATTAGCCAGCTCTGTTGTTGAAACATTTTCTCCTTTCCATCTGTTAAGAACAATAAAATATTTTTTCATAATTCTTTTGTACAACATACAGATACATGTATGTCATTTAAGAACCTGATATTTCTTTGACAAACATAATTTTCTTATCATACTTTATGTCTAAGATCATGCTGTTGAAATACAAATCTGTCTAAAATAAAAATGTGTCATTTTCAAAGATCTGTATGTTTACCTACATAAACAACTGACTGTTTTCAACATTATCTTATGATGTCAGAGATTATTTACACAATTTGTGTGTATATCCATAGAGCTGGAGGCAGATTGAGAGAACAAGCAAATTAAGATGGCTATTACATGGAAGAAACTTCTGTTATTACTAACTCGGACCATCTTGAGGCTTCTGTAAGTCTACTACAAACAGACAAGTTATTGGTGTTGGGCAATAAAAATAAATACAGGTGCTCAAGTACTGAAGAGAGATTAAAACTGACCACCATAGCAACCTCTACATTGTTCTTAATTGCTCGCCCAATGTTTATCAGTCTAGCATCTATATGGGTTAGGATGCACTCTTTAAAAACTATTACATTTGGATGAAGTTCATAGGTCCAAGGTTCATAGTTCACATTACCAAAAATAAGTAAGTTAAAGGTATGAGGGATGGTAGGGTTAGTTAGCAATCTGGGTATTCCTTGACATTTATGGTGGAATTCAGCTTATTACCCATCTCATCTAAGAACCTGTTTTTCTTTTCTCCAAAGGTTCTTAGGCGGATCTAACTAAAGATCTAAAGCTAAAAAAGTCTTTCAGTCAAATTTTTGAAACTGTGGAAATGACAATATGCACTGACCTAAAAGTGTCTCCAATTCGATCTTGAAAATAAAGAAAGTAATCTTTGTCTAAAACAAAAACATCTCCATAATTGAAGTAAAGGTCTCCTGGCGCAAAAGCATTTCTGACAAGTTTCTTTTCATTGGCTTCATCTGAACTGCGATAAACCTTCAAGTTTCCGTCCTTCATCATAGCTTGAGGCACAGTTGATAGAAAGAGACCAGGCTCACCTGCAAATAAAACAGAAAGATTGACAGCGTACATAAGCAAGCATGGTAATAGAAAGGAAAATTGATGCCTCATATGGTTTATAATTCACAATGCAATATCACCCCCCCCTCCCCCAAAAAAAAAAAAAAAAAACAAAAAAAAAAACAAACAAACCCAACAACAGCAAATATTAAAAAACAAAAACAAAAAACAAACAAATCCACCCTGCACTTTATATATAAGTTTAATGAAGCTTGGGAAATCAGGGCAACATTTATTTTCCTCATAATTATGTTTTATGTCGACTCTTTGAATAAGCTTGAGTTGAGTTGAGCTGGTTTAACGTCCAAAATCAGCACTATATAGACAATATTGTGGACGGGCCCCATGACTGACAATTTTATGTGCTGCCACACACGAGACAGGGCGGGTGTGACAAGTTTGTGGTTGTTTGTTTGACAATAGCTATAGAGGAAGAGAAGGGGAGAGAGAGGAACGGGGGATGAGAGAGATAGAGATGGATGGAGAGAAGACGAGAAGACTGGAGATAGATCTAGATCTAGTCTATGCATTGTTAGTTTGTTCTCCTACCTTGTCTGCCCTGGTTGTGAAGATCATTCGAGAAATCGGTCAATCTGGTAAACAACTTGTTTTTCAGTTTCGGTTTGTTTACAGTCCTACGCTTCTAATCAACTGGAGGAATGTCCCGCGTTATCCCGTACCTTGTACTACTTTCTAGAAGTATCGAGATTTATGAACAACTCGAATCTTATGGGTTACAAATCGGTATAAAAGGTTTGAATGAATGGTGAGCAGTAGTCAGTCAGCCAGAGAGTCTGAGCGCATTTGTTACCATTATTACTACTATTATTAGGGAAGTTGAAGTGAAGCTGTAGCGTTACAGTTACGGATTGCTATTGCAGTTGTGGATTTGATTGCTGTCGAGATTTCATGGTAACATTTTCACTACCCTAGACGTGTTTATAGTTAATAAAGTTATTCTTCAATATTTCTACAAGAAGGAGTCGGCTTTATTATTTATGTTTGAGCCAGTTGATGTTGGATCATGGTCTGAAGCCCTGTTACAATATATAATTTTATAACCGATAGTTGGGCTCTACAACAGAGATTGTGCATCATCCCAACAATCTACGTTACAGCGGGGATGCCAAGACTCCTGTCTCAGCCGGTCACATTAAACTGACACCGACCCAACCAGTAGAGCACGAAATCGCCAAGGCTCGAACCTGGACCTTGTGCGTCGGAAGCCGCACACACACACACACACACACACACATATATAAATATATATATATATATATACACACATGTTCACCCCAAAATCACTGTCTCTCTTCACAAAATTGTTTTGAACCTTCAAAATTGATTGGCATTCAGAAATACCTTTTCCAACGACAGAGAGAAATACCGTTTCCAACGACAGAGTGAATATTTTTTTCTTCTTTTATCTCTTATTTCTCCCGTATTTTGTTTAGTCATAAATCAAAACATAAAGTCAAAAGCAGCTTTCGTGATTTCATTCTTTTAACCTTTTCCAAACAATACAAATGACTAATAACTTGTTAGATAAAAAAAACGGTGTAATATAAAAACAAAAATTGCTGAATCCATGAACAAAAATTAATAAAAAGTGTTCAATTAAAAAAAAAAACTTGGTTAAACTGCCTGAATAAGTTTGCAGTTTCCTTATTTCATCTTTGCTTACCGACTTCAACTTTCATGCAATGTCCATTCTTGTCTCTCAAAGGCATCGCTGTCTCATAGTCAAACTTAACCAAAGCCTTGGGTTCCGGGTCTATTGCATTCTGAGGAATCATAGAAAATTGAAACAACTAAATGAGTCGAATTAAAAACCTCTTCCTGCTCTTTAACCTCTTATTACTGGACTTAAGGTTTGGTGAAAAATTTTGTAGACGAGGCAGACTGTATAAAAAAACTTTTCTTATAACCTGCAAAAGCAGACCTGCCAACCCTACCAAAGAGAGAAATGAGAAATATCAGAGGGAAAACTTTCACCGTGCAGAATTACGTTTGTACCTTGAGAATTGATAGTATACAAAAATTCGAAAATTTGATTTTCATTTAATTTAAAGTGTTAATTTACTAAAAAGTCTTTTGATAATCAAATATTTAATCACCTAATAACAGTCTCCAAGAAAAGCTAAATCCAAATATGGATTGACGATAAAAATCGTTAAATACCTATTATATCAGTACTCAAACGTAGGCCTGGCTGTTCATTTTACGATTAGGCCTTGGTCTATTTCACGTAGAATTACGACTAAATTAATGATGTAGTCAGTCACTATAATTTCCAACAAAAAAGTCGATACCAACAAATCAATTATGGTTTGGACATAAATGGGCACATCAGAAGCCAAACTCAAATTTCTTCTCCTTCTTTTAAACAGCGCATGAGAAGATTTTTGACAAAAAATGGAAACCTCAGTGAGTGAGCGCAAATTTGCGGGAAGTCAGCAGGTCTGCAAAGGGATGTAAAGCAAAATGAGATTTCTCTTTCACCTCTCTCCATGGCAATTTTAATGTAAGTACAAAAAACAAGCAAAAAAAAAAAAAAAAAAACACAAAAAAAACCTATGCACTAGAGCTCTTTATATCAGGTTATCTTATGTGATATCTCCTACTATAATAATTTTAAACGAAAGCCTCTATCAGCCTATTCAGATTTTTAGTTGGAAATGAAATTATGAAAAACTTACAAGAAATGGAGACAGCCTGCCGATTGCCCCTGGTCTTCCTGAAATGTTGACAAGAATTGTTGTACCCTCTGTAGCACCAAAAAACTCCACTATATTTGGGATCTTGAAGCGCTTCACTACGTCAAGCCATATATCTTTTCTCAGCCCATTTCCAAATGCAGCTCGGATCTTATGTTGAGAATCAAGAGGGCTCTGGCGAAAAAAGAATAAGAGTTTTGCAGAATTAAAAATACTGTACAGCTTTGCATAGAGGCAAATTATCTTACCCTGATAGGAAAAGAATTAGTAGCTTAAACATCAATCCAAATTACTTATCATGTTAACAAAATATAACTTAAATTAAAAGCAAAGTTTTTTTTTCTTATTTGGCACTAAAGTGAATAATCACAATGTTCTAAATCGGTAATAACTTTTAATCAAATTAATGTTACTTCTTTTCAAAATTTCAAAACAAATCCTTTCTTAAAAACATTTTTCAGCAAAACAAACTAGTTTTGCTTCAGTTTTTTCAAATGGAAAAAAAAGGAAACAAATGAAATGAAGTTCAAGTATTGCAACTGACCACACATTAGTCTCATTTTTCATGTATGAACGTTTTTGGACAAGAGGTTACCCGCATATTTGTTCATTTTAAACACCCCCCCCCCCCCCCCGCCTCCTATAAAACAAAAAAATATCAGTTGTCAATAAAAAAATAATGATACATAATAATTATTTCAGTTAATGATCATATTTACAGGTCACATTTTATTCCCTTTGATGGAGAGATGTTTGAAGTTGTGTTTTTTTTAAATACGTAAATACCTGTATATCAGTTTTGAATCCAGCTCTAATTACTAGTTTCAATTATAAAAAAAATTGAAAAATGAAACCAGATAGAATATTTTACATCCACATTTTTACTTATTCTCAGCTCTGATAATTATGGCTAATGCTACCACATTTAGAGAGGGCAGATAGATTGTGTTTCTAATTAAAAGATAACCTCTCTTTTTTCATGTATGAACGTTTTTGGACAAGAGGTTACCCGCATATTTGTTCATTGGAAACTGTTTCCTTAAGCCTTCTTAATGTGACTGATCTCATCCAGTTCATTACAAGCTTTTATTTACTTTGAGTCTGACGGAACCTTTTTTTTTTCAATAATACAATATTAATGAAAATATCTGTTAAAAGAATTGATGCACCATCTCTAAACATTCCTTCTAATATCCTTGATCTAGCACACCGAGACATTATAAAAAAAAAAATATATATACAACGTAACTGAAAGGAGGGTTAAAAAAAAAGGATGTATTGCACCAAAATACAGTAGGCCTATTTATCTTTAAATAAAAATTATCATAAATTGCATACCACACTCCTTTATTCATTCCATCTTGTATTTAACTATTTAATCTAAATTAAATACCCATCTATGTCCCAAATTAAAAATTTTAGTTGCAAAACCTCATATCCCTATATGAAAAAAAATCCAACCCACACACAGACAAATTATTTGAAGTTTCATTTGTAAAAGGATATTCTTGAGAAGCAAGTTTGATAGTACATACTGGGGGTTGGGCCAAGAGATATCGCCACAGCTCTCCAATATATTGGACCACTGTCACATTATATTTGCGACAGTCCTCAATGAAGTTCCGTGCTGAAAACTTACGCCTTAAGACCATGGTTGCTCCTATTAATAGAAAAAGATAAATTTGATGTTAAACTTAATGTATCTATGTATCTAAAACATTAATGAAAGAGAAAATTGTACTAAGACCTTTTCAATAAATGCAACATATGTGTTTTATGCGATTTTTTGAAAGATTTTAATTTCCAATGCTTCCGCTTTGCTTGAATATTGTTAAAATGCTTACAAATCGTAGAATCGGTATGAAAATTAAAAAAACAACAACGCACATGCCATGTAATCACCTTTCCTTTGAGTTTTAACTTTTGATTGATAAGATTAAAGGGCACTAATGCATTTTTAATTTTAGATTATAAATATCAAGGCTATATCATTACATTCACTGTAATTGATAACTATGAATAATTACATGTATCAGTCTACTTCACCAATAAAACATGTAATGAAAGTAACTTGACCCATTTACAACCCAACTTTTAGTTTACTGTTGAAAAACAATATGCTTGTTCTACTAAAAACCTACCCCTAAAGCTAAAACTATAAGGATGAATACAAGCAACATTTTAAAATTAAGGCCAGTATTTTAAACGAGGAAAAAAAAAAAATCAGTTTTCTTTATTTAATCATCAATTCGTGCCTCAGAAAGCTTTCATGGCGACACATTTTTAACTATTATTAATTTCGAACTTTTACTGTTTCATGTTGGGTTGTAAAAGGATATTGAAATATTAATTAAAACCTGTAAACAAGATAAAATTATGAAAAAAAAAGGTTATAAATGTGATTGTCAAGGCAGGTTCCTCAGTCAGCCTAATTATCTAGTAGCCAAAAGCCTATGGATATAATTTTTGTACAAGCGTGTTTTAGAGACCACATAAACCTTATGAGCCTAATGCAAAATGAAAAAATATGTTTGAAAATTGGATAAGAGACAAGAAATCGGGGGAACGAAATACTTTTGCATGCAATGAAAACAAAATACAAAAAAGTATATTTTCTGGAGAGCATAGCAAAAACATTATTACAAAAATACATGCTATATACTTTTTGTTTACCTTAATGATTTTTATAAAGAATTTAAGGTATAATCTGATTTCCATCCTTGATTTCTGTAAAGTATATTTAAATGTTAGATTTATCTCATCCATTTATCTTTCAAAAACAAATTTCAGTCGTCATAGATAAATAAATTACTGAGTCTATTACTTCTAGCTAACATTACCATGAAAAAAAAATATTTTAGTAGTAATTTTTACAAACAGATAAAGAATTTATCATTATTTATGATCATTTATTTTTTTTGCCAGTCTCCGAAAAACCAAAACAAACTTACCTGGCAAGAGCAACTGTAACAGAATGTTTTTTTAAACTGAACATTTGTATGAAGAATAATTATTTCAATCCCATGATTCAACAATGAGTTGATTTAAAAAAAAAGTTTATGAGGGGAAAAAAACAAAAAAAATCAACCCATGAATGTATGGAGTGAGAAATGAAAAGCCAGCCCCTAAACAATTTCCTTTTCCTAAATAATTTCAAAATTTCTTTTTAAAATGTTCAAGCAATAAAAAAAAAGTTCTGAATTTAAAATAGCACATCGGCAAACAGATTAAAAGGACTGGCAGTTTTATAATACCATTATCAAAAATATATTTTTTTTAAAGAACTGCAACACTAAGACAAGTTCAAATGAGCCACTTAATCCTTATAATAGCCAAATAAAAATTATAGTAAACAATGAAACAAGCATAGCGAACAAATATTGACATTTAGGAGAAATGAAGATAAACTAAGTCATAATAGTTATAATAGTTGAGTGAAGGATTGAGAGTTTTTGTCCGAGCAATTTATTTCAAAAGAACCCAGATAAGCCTTATATTTCTCTTTTTCCTTTCATCTATCAGAAATAGATAAGAGCTTAGTGACTTTATCATAACAACATTAAACGTAATTAAAGGTCAAGAAAGTTATACCAAATAATGTGCAAAAATGTAGATTAACTGATTAAAAAATGTGTCAGACTTTAAAACCCCCCACAAAACAAAAAAAAAAACCTGGCCATTAAAAAAAATATCTAAACCTTTGCTGATAGTATTGCCAAGTCCAACACCTCCCCCAGAGGTGTGATACAGAGGCAACACTACATAATGAATATCTTGGCTACAGAAGCCGACAGGGTCTAGTTGGCTGGAGAAATCACTTGCTTTTCTCTGACTGATACACACTGGCTTAGGTACACCTACAAATTGTTCAATGGATGAAGATGGAAGTCTGTCACTTAATTTCCGTCAAAGGAATGCTTTGTGGTTTTAAAAGAGGAACTGGCAATCTAAATTGCTTGGAAAAAATGGAAGAAGTTGTTGCTCTAAAAAACTAACTAAACAACAAAGAATTAAACAAGAAAATGGACTGATATAGAAATAATATGAATGGCATTATCATATAAAATAAAAACATATTTTAAACACAACACATAAGAGCAATATATATTCGTAATATAAAAGACAATAAAAGGAAGAATAAAATAAAAAGGTTAGGGAGAAAAATCAGGCCTATATCAGGTTGGGGATAAAATTGTGTACTGGATTAATGTGGGAGATGGACTTATTTCCAGTAGATATGACAAACCTTCCCGGATTATACCAAAATGTCCCATTGCCCCGCCTGAACTGTGGTACAGGGGGAGGACCATGTAATAGATGTCTGCTGGGCAGAATGAAACGCACTGCGACAATCCGCTTAATGCACAAGCCTTTCTCTGATTGATAATAGCTGGCTTAGGGCTGCCTGTGACACAGTCAAAGTTGGATGGAGCATCAAGAATAGGATCAGAATATGAGAAGCTGACTGCAAATTGAAGAATTAGAATTCTATTTCTTAACACACCCCAAGCATCTGTCTTACAGATTCAACCTTTTAACGTTTTGCATTAATAAGTGCCTGTAAGATCAATAGCTAAGAAATCCTGAATTATATTTTCATAAACAGAATGAGACTTGTCATAACAGAAAATTAACCTTTAAGTTTGAGTTCTACCTACCAAATAGGGTTTTCATTCAAGTCTTTTGTTTCCTTTCAAACCTTTTCATACGAATACAAAATGTTATGAGATTCTTCTGCAAACTCTCAATTTGTTCATGTGCATGAACAAAGCCCTATTGCTTTGAAATTGGCTCAAACACATTACCAAAACCCATTGATTCTTACAATAGGTACCAGTTGCCAGTTCTAACCACCCTGTCCATAATTGCGACCATCAACCTTTCTTCAATAATCAATCTGTTTCTCTATGCAAAAAAAAAAACCAAACTTATAATAAAGGATATTTGCTAAAATGAACCCAGGAACAGTCCAGCACACACCTTAAGACGGGTGTCAAAAAATTGCTATAAATTATATGGTCTCGGTTTCGTGCTAAAAATAGGTGAGTAAAAATGGGAAGGTCATGTGAAAATATTAAAACACACAACACATTTCTTTTGAAACGCTTTTTTTTTTTTTTAAACAGAACAATTGAGGAACTGTTTTTAAAATTTGGATTGTATGATATTTAGTTATGAGAGACGAAGAGGACCTGTTCACTTAAATCAAGGTTGCTTCAACTTTGACATGAACCATCATCTACCTGAAAAATTATCAAGATCCTCCCTACTCATTCAATCTCAGAGAATCATTCATCAAAGAACCGTAGCTATTTAAAAGACCGTAAAAAAAAAAATCGATTAAAAAAATACTGTGCATATCTTGCTCTACCTTCCCAAACACACTGCTTTCATCTAGATTTATTGGAATAAAAAGGGAGTTTATTCAAGTAAAAAGTAATTAAGAAGAAAATGCACTGGAAAAGTTATATAAAATTAAAAACAAATAGACACTGGTCGAACTCTGTAAAATGTAGTTAGTTTTAAATAAAAGTACGATACATAAACATCGCTTAGTTTTTAAAGTGAAAGTATACTTAGAAAAAAAAATTAGTACTGTATCAAGTTAAGTTAGTGTTTTGAGAGTCAAAAAACAAAACACAACAAAAACAAATAAAAAACCCACCCCAAAACAACTAACCGTTTAAAAACACAACAGGAAAATTACAGGAAATCACAATACTGTCTATGTTATAGTAGTTAACACCTAATGACAGAACCATGTGTCTTTCAAAAAAGTTAGTAAATAAAAAGAAGATTAGAATCAAACAACAAATGGTAGGTAAGGTATAAGGAAAGATCCTGTAGGAAACTAGGGAACAGAAAACAATTATTCACTAAGACTGGACTCATTCAGTCTAAAATTACTCTATTCTTAAAGCTTTTGATTGAAATTTGCTAACCAAAATTAAATTACAATACAAGACTAGCTGGGGCAACTAAAACCGTAGCATTCTAAATGTGCGAACTCTGCCTCAATAATCACTTTATAGGATGTAAGCAGCAACCTGAACTAATAACGCTGCAGAGACCAATGCCTCCGCCTGAACTGTGGTACACAGGAAGAACTGTGTACAGCGTGTCCTCAGCACTGAAATCAACGACGGCTAAAGTTTTGCCAAACGCACTGGCTTTACCCTGCTGAATTATCACCGGTTTAGGGCTGCCTGCAGATAAGTTGAAGTTTAAACCAATTATTGTAACCATCAACTGAAAAAGTGTTCATCGTAAACAAACAACATGACTTGTTGCAATAAGTTCATTGAGATAAACGTATTAAGTGATAAAAAATATAAAACCTTGGAATGTTTCTTAATAAAGTATATACATGTATATATATGGCAGAGAAATCACAGTCGACTCTTGAAATATACAAACTGCAATCTACCAATCAGTGAGTAAAGATATAACTACAATTTAATATTATGGTTGAAAAAAAAATCTTTACAAACAAAACTTTTTTCACACTTACCATATTTTATGAATGCATATGGTAATACCATCTTATGCATCTGTACAGCCACTCTATTTAAAGGTAGTTTATCCTAAATAAGTGAGTGTGATTTTATCAGGTCTTTCATGTGCTTTAATAAAAAAAAAGCCAATGAATAAGTGCTATACTATACAAAGTTTTATTTGCATCAATGCAAATGAAATTCAATACAAAAATGTAGCTTATGCTAGCTACTTATCAACAGAGCAGAAATCCAATGGTCAACCCTTTGACAAACCAATTCTGATATATAAAGCAAGCCCCCTAAAAACTGCTGAAAATTTTACACTGAGATCACCAGCAGTAAGAATCCAGAGAGTTTTTTCTATAGTCACAAACTTTTGCACAAGTGAATAAGATGCCAAAATTATTTTATCTTTAAAGCCAAAAAGAGACAGAGAACACAACACAGACAACTGTTTACAAAAAAGAAACAAAGATCTCTTTTTGATCCATACATGATTATTTACGTCTCAAGAAGGTGACAAGATAATATCATAGATAAGTATTAATCTTTCATTATAGCAGAAGGAAAAACGATGATAATTTCAGAATATAAATCGCATGAGACATAAATACATACTTATTACTTTATGAAACTGTTTCTTCAAAAAATCTAAAAAATAATTCATGTCAGCATTGAAGTATCGCATTAAAAAATACATTGTGGATTTTCTCCTACATGTCAACATGTAGCTAAGCAGATTACCTTCCAGAATCCTTTCAATTGATTTGTTTTCACAAAAAGTGTTGTGTGTTCTCTATTGACAACAAAAACGGGCCAAGGTGATAATCATCTTCAAGTATGATTTAATTGGTAGTCAATAAATACTCAGCTGTTTGAAGCATCGGTATGGTATGAGAAATTAACCTTACTGACAAAAGCACGAATAAAAATTTTTAAAAAGTAAGAAAAACACATTGCTTGTTGCAACAATGGCAACAATAATAGAGTACTCGGGTAGAAGCAAGGTGCTTTGTGCTTGTTGTTTAGCGTCCAACGTCAGCACTATGTAGCCTATATTAAAAGCAAGGTGGGAGGTGGGAGTTGTGAAGTAGGAGGTATAAAATACTAAGCTTTATCAATTAGCAAATGATAAAAGCTTAGCCATAAAAAAAACAAACACACAGGTATCACAGTCAGCTCTGCATATCATAAGTTTAGTTTAAGAGAGAAAAAAAAGCAGGCAGGAATTTGGAAGACTGGTTTTCTTAAAAAAAAAAAAAAGCAGCAGGCAATCAACTTACAGCTTCAGTAAGAGCTTGTAAGCTTGATGTTCAATTGGTGGTAATAAAGCATCTAATGATAAGCTTTCTTCAGCATTCAATGCAAGAGATTAATGAATTTTCCAACAAAGAGAGCAACCTGTGCCAAAAACTCCACAAATGCCAATCATTGATCCAGCTGCATGGTACAGAGGCAGACTGGTGTAGAGTGTGTCTGACTCGCAGAAACCAGTTGGTAGAATAGAACATACTGCTGAGCACGCCTTGTACTGTGTGATGTCAATTGCTTTTAATGTGCCTGAAAGTAGCAGCTAAGAACAATGAACGTAAGTTCCACTAAAAAAAACCCACACAAACATAAATTGCCTTAGTGGTCAACTGTAATGCAAGTTTTGTTTAATGGATTACTATCCTGATTCATTAATCTCATAAAGAATTAGATTAAACCATTTCTGCTGTTCTTTTTCTTAAATTCCTCTTGGTATCGACGACATAGCTTTTTGAAGACCAGTTGCTCTCTTTTGGTTAATTTTTTTTCCTTTTCTGTATCAATGTAATTATTACGTTTTGAAAAACCAGTCTCATAAGAAGCAGATGGGGCAAAAATTTAATCTCATATGGATAATCTTATGTTATACTATATCTAACTTTACTCTTAACTTTATGGGGCATTGACAGATGACAAGTTATTCATGATGACATTGTATTCTTAGTAAAAAAGTAAACTAATTGCTTTATAAAATTTGCTTTGATATGTCTAGGATCAGTAAAACCACCATCAATGACACACCTAAGAAACTGCAGGTCCAAAAACAAAGTCCTAATAAATAACAGAAGAGCAACACAGATTTGGTGCCATCTCTGACATGCCGTGGAAAGGAAAAAGAATATGTTCAATTTTAATTAATCAAAATCTTTTAGAACTGCATGAACCTTGTCTGAAAACAATCTGACATAAAATGAATAAAAAACACTTAAAAATTGTTTATATCTTTTTTTCCCCCCACCTTTTCTGTACTGGATTGGTCCCATATGAAAACAAAGTTGGAAGAGATTGCACATTGATAAAAATTTATACTTTATAATAAGAAAGCCCCAAAAACGCCTATAAGAATTTTTGAGACAGTGGAGCATTGAGCACCAATGATTTCCACATTCACCTTTTCCAACCACATCAATTGCACCACCATTATCAACTGTAAAGAGCTTTATGCATTTCTTATAAACACCCTTCTTCATAAACTTCTAATTGCAAACTAAATGGATCTAAACATTGGTATAAAATGATCTTTTTTGTTCTCACAAAAATATCACAGTCTGGGGAAAAAAATCCATAGTTAATAAACAACAACAACAACAACAAAAACGAAAACTTAATTTTTATCAACAAACAAAACATGAAAAATGTCATCACAATAACAACAAAATACCTACCTGTTGTACCAGAAGTATAGATATAACAGCAGGTGTCATCCAATGTTAAGCCATCTCTAACTGATGGATAAATGGGTGTGGGCAGGGCCTGATTCATCAAGGCATCAAAAGAGTTCAACCCGCGTGGAGGTGGTGATGCGCCATGACCTTGGATGTATACAGGAAGCTTTCCAAAGTCATCCAAAACCTCCAGGACAGAGTGCACAAGCTGCTCACCTGGGGAGTATAGGAAAAAATGTTTCACTGTACCTTATATTTCCTTTCATCTAAGAAGCCTCGAAAATACTGCAGCAGGAGTTTCCTAGGATCAATGGAAAAATTAATATTTCAAACTTGATTTTAATATTTTTCAAAAAGTCAGATCCAGAAAAGATCCATTATACATACCAGAATCAAGAATTGAGATGTTCAATATGTTGGCATCAACATGATAAAATTTAGTCTACATACTAATATGTTAAATTAAGAACATTTCACATGTAATCATGAATTTGTAGAGAATCAATTTTGACAGATGAGAAGTAACACTTTTCATAAAGCTAAGATCACAATACATAGCAAGACAGGATTTTCGATAGAAATACAGGATGACCCATGTTACATCATGCATGTACAAACTCCACTTTACTTAAAACCCATGTCTTTGTCTCATGATAATAACCTTGATATATCTTTGCTGGTCAGACTAGCAGGACCAATAAAAGTTTGCTTAAATCAATATAACTCTGTCTTTAAGCTCAATAAGATGGTGAGCCAGAAGGGGCAATGTAAGGTGAAAAGGGGGAACAGGATTGGTACTAGAGCAATGAGATTTGCATATCATTTCACTGATCAGTCTATTTGATAGCTTTATGATGGGTATTTCATTTCATTATCAAAGGTTATTACATGTTTCAAATGTGGGTAAAAAAAAAGCAAAAAGGTAAGAAACTTAAAAACTTAAAAAAACCCAAACATAACAGTTTAGTCTTGATGATAGAATTGATTTAAATGTCAACCATATAGAATAGCAATATTTTATTTTATCTATGAGTGTCAGTGACTACAGTATTTAGAACAGCTTTGGTTTGATGAGCCAGCTAATCCATCATTTCATACCATTTGATCTGAGAACATTTTGACTGAATTTGACTTTTCTTTCAATACATTTTCATAGTCTTAAACTATGGCAGTTATTTTTATGTTTACAGCTTAAATCCAAATTCTACTCCTTTTTTAAATATGAATTTGAAGCATGTATGCAACTGTATGCACATAGTTAAAATTGTCAATGTAGAGAACCATGAACAACAAAACAATTCTAAAGATAAGTATATGACAAAGAAAAAAACACATTTTTTTCCCCTGAAACAAATACACCTACACACACTCACCAGAACCCACTATTAAATATTTTGGGCCAGCAGCAAGGACACTATGGACCAGAGGCTGCATCTTCAGATTAAAGTTGATGAATGCAACCGCGACTCCAAGTTTTTGAAGCCCTGTTGGAGAGAAGATTACAATAAAAAACACACCAGCGTACTTTGTACACATGAAGATCTGATAAAATATGTCAATTAAAAAATGGAAGAAAAAAAGAGCACCATTCCTTTCTCATAAGAGAAAGAAAGGTTTAACAAAAGACACAAAATATAAAAATCATCTCTTTATATAAACAGAGAAATTTCATTGATAAAATTGTAAAAAGACGACCACATGAATCATGTAAAAAAAATAATTCTTGCTATACAAATTAATACATTAGTACCATGCGATGGGATTGAGTTAATGCTTCATACTTGTAATTACAAGTGGGCCTCGTTAAAGCTCCTCATTTAAAAAAAAAATATTGGGGCCAAAGATGCTTAAAAACAATTTTCAGCATATGTAAAGTTAAAGAGAGATCATACAGGTTTGTTGGGTTTTTTTTAAAGTTTTTTTTTAATTCATTTATAGAATATCATGAAAAATATTCAATTTAAAAAAGCTAGAATGTAAACAAAATTAAAACTGTCTACTATTTTCAAAGTAAAAAAACAACAACCAACATTTGGCCAATATTGCCACCATTTGATGAGTATGAGAGCCTTAAAACAGCAGTAACCAGTGTTATCTGTTACAATAAGTTTGACATCAAGATGTTGATTATTTTTTTTGGTTTGATCTTTTAAAGAAATTTCATTTGTGATACTAATGATACACAACTAGTTATATTTTTTAGCCAATAAATTATCGAAATTGTCACACGTCCCTTTAAAATATTATGAGAATAAAGTGTCCAAATAAACTGGGGGAAAAAAAATTTGAAAACAAAAAAGATGGGAGAGTAGAACACCATAGACTGTTGTGTAATTTAATTAACATACATTAGATACTAATTTTTTAAGTAATTGTCAAATTAACCCCCCCCCCCCCAAAAAAAAAAAAAAAAAAAAAAAAATTAACAACAACAAAACAAAAGCATGAGATAGATAGGAGGGGAGGGAGATTTAAAGGAAAATTATGAAAGTAATATAGAGCAACAGGGAGAATACAAATGATATCTATAGAGCATAAGCAAAGTGTTAAATGACAGCATAATAAATTCCATAAGAAATATAAATGTATGCATGGTACAGTAGACACCAACACACACACACACACACACACACATATATATATATATACATTTCTATTAATTTCTTATTCATACATATATGTTTTAATGCTCTTTATCTGAATAATTATCAAATGCTTATACATGAATAGTGAAAATAAAAGATCTATAAGCGAAATGCCCTCAAATAATTAATACATACATTCAGGTGCTACAACTCACCAAGAAAAGTCCAAACAAAAGAGGGCTCGTTCTCAATCATCATGGCCACACAATCTCCACGTTTGAGACCCAAGGACTTGGCAACATTTGCCACCCTGCATGCCATCTGGTCCATATACTCATAAGTGAAGATGTTATCTTCAAAAATGATGAAGGCTTTCTTGGGTGTATTGGCTACTTTTTCTTCAAACTTATCGATGAGAAATGTCTTCAAGGCTTCCTCTCTCAAAGACATAATCTTCTTGCCCATTTTGGCAAGTTGGATGTCATACTCCAACCAAGGAAACATTGTCTTCCAGGCCAGTAATCCAGCTCCTGTGGCACCCGCTGATGCAGCAATGGCTTTCTGATACCACTTCATGGTGAAGACCTTTAAAATGCAACATCAAATTGAAAATTAATTTGAGGTATCAGATTTAATCAAAACGTCATAAATTATGCCTGCTCAAACTTCAAAAATAAAAACAGCTGTTGCAGCTTGAAACCTGAGCTCTTTAGATTTGTAAACCTAACAACCTTTAGCAAGTCAAACACACACATACTCTATCCATTTCAGTGTTCATAACATAACCTTGCATAAGTGCATTAAAAAGGTTGAGCTTCTGCCCTTTACAAATCAGATACAGTATGAAATCTTAGTACATTGTAATTTGACTTTGTAAACTGCATAATTCATTTTATCTCATGAAATTGAATGTGGAGCAACACATTGCTACTATGACCCCTCCACCAGACATTAAAATTTGGTGATATGGTGAAACCCACTTCCAATAATTTTATAACAATTATTATTTAAAAAAAAATAATATTAATAATTACAAACATGGCACAGTGTACTAATCAAGAAGAAGAAGAAGAAGAAGAAGAAGAAGAAGAAGAAGAAGAAGAAGAAGAAGAAGAAGAAGAAGAAGAAGAAGAAGAAGAAGAAGAAGAAGAAGAAGAAAAGAAAAGGGAAAAGAAGAAGGAGAAATGCTGATACAGCCATACTCTAAAAACTATACAATGTCCAAAAGAAGAGATTTAAAAAATTCTGAATGATTATTTCTGCAATTATTTCAAACGTAACTATTTGGACCAATTATTGATTTGAAAAAAAAAACAAAAAAAAAAATACAAAAAAAACAAGCATTTCTTTAAAAAATATGGGAATAGACATTGTTTACATTGGACATGGTTAATTTTCTGTTAAGATGTAAGATGTATCAATATCAATTTGTTTACAAAATATGATAAAAAAATAAAAAATAAAAACAAGAACATCCCAAAAAACAACAACAAACATTAGTGAGATGGATATGTGCATTGACTTTGCACCTCCTTGAGGAAATAAAAAGTTATCCATTAGTCTTTGAACAAAGCCTAAAAGTCCAAATTTGTTGCTTCAGACAACATTTTGTGCAAGTGTCTAAAAAATCTTGATGACTTTTTGCAAAACACATTTTACGGGTCCAAATGTCCAATTTGTCCAAATGGTCATTTCATTACATTTAAGAATTAAATCTTAAATGGTGAGTTTTTAAATCTCATTCTAAAACAAAAGTTTTGCTTAAAATGATGCCGAGAAATATTATAAACCCAGCAGTGATATCATTTAAGTACTCCTCCTATGTGGTAAGAGGTAAAATTTGTATTTGAAAACATAGATAATATTATCTCTTGCAGATGAAAAAAAAAATCAAGTATGGCAGTATTGTTCACTTGGTAAACTAATCCACATAGTGTTGCCTGATACTGCCGAGATATATATTTTTTTTAAATTTTAGTTTTAAGTTCATAGAATACTCTATTCCGTTGAAAAGTTAGTTTCACCATCTTGTTTGTTATGGCTTTTTGATAATCTTTTACCACTTTTGAGTGTGGGAATTGGAGAGAAACTGGTCAAAACTTTGCTTCCGGCAGGTACTCACTATATTGAACATGGGTGTCATTTGTTCAAGTTTGAAATATTCTGCCCGTTTGACATAAAGTTAAAGGGTCATGAAAACTTGTAGCTCCAATTGAAATTTCTACAATACAAAAATAAACACACTTTGAATCGAGTCTCTATCCACCTACCAACACCAACACTAGAGATATCTGGTCTCATATGTCTAAAAAATTATATGTTCAAATCAATGTTACGTTCCAGAGACTATCGGAGCAAATGGTCATTAAGTCTAAAAGTCTATTTATTCTTCGGAAACTTGCCTCTGACTCTGAGTTCACAAGCCACAATGTGGTGGGTGTTGTGGTGGCTGGTTATAAGAACAGGTTAGTCCCACAAAAAGACTAGTAACTAAAGTCTAAGTACAATTTCTTCTGGCAAATAACTCACTTAAGTTGCTCTTGTGAGTTTACAGGGATGCTGAAGGGCGGACCCAGTGAGCACTGTTTCATCAACTCCGTCATTCTTTTCACGCCATTTGATTCTTTTACATCAAAATGGAGGGTAAAGTCGCCGATAAAAATCGGGTGGGCCTTATCAATAAAGTTTTCTGTCATCAATACTTCAAATTCTTCCAAGAAATTAGCAATTGAATTTTTGTTTTTCTTGCTATAAGGAGTTCTATATATTTGCATGGATATCGCCATATTTAAATAACACTTCCATAACTTCATAAGTCATTTTGTTGCTACTTGGTTTTATAGAGATGTATTGCTGTAAATGTTCGACCTCATCAATGACTGAGCATACGTAGCTTAATAGTTTAGTATTCAGAGAGAGTGAGGTCTGTGCTTCGAATCTCAGCTGACCGTGTACTCCCGTCTAGAACTTTCTAGATAATGGATGAAATGTAAAATGTAGCTCTAGATCTAAAATGAATAGTTCTAAGAAGATTACTTAGAATTAAAGAACTTTTCAAAGTTTAGACGACAATATTCTTTAACCATCACAATTTTCATTGCCGTATAGGATCCCTCAGGGAACCTAGGAGACTATAAACCCGGAGAGAGGGCAGATCCCTCTGTCTTTGAAGTCTAACTCGACTCTAAAATATTGCGGTAGATCTACAGCTTTTCTGTTCACTAGACAAATATAAAACCAATAGGCCTACTTCTTAATGGATCTAGATCTAGAAATCAAGATTTATGCCTAGAATCTAGCTAGATCTAGTTCTAGACCTTTTGCAAGATTTCGACAGAAACACTAGGGTAGATTTTAGCATGTACTTGTGAACAAAACGTAGCTTATGTCTCATCGTAACAATATAAAAATAATTATAAGGCTTACGGCGAGACGTAAGCTATGTTTGTGCATTCTACCCTAGATCTGTAGGCCTATTAGTGCGAATAGACTTTACATCGCCTTGGTTTCTGTAGAGACATTGATCTTGGCGGTGTAAAGTCTCTAGTCTAGATCTAGATCTAGAATGAGACTGCGAAACCTGCCGCTCAGTCAAAAATTACCTTTTTCTTCTTCTTCTTCTTCCGTTTTCGATCACAGCCTCACAACTTGAGGACTTGTGTGAACTGCGCTTTTTTTTTTTTTTTACTCAACAAGCACTAGTCTGAGGTGGCTTTTGTGGTGCAGCAGTATGCTGACTGATGGTTTTCCTTAGCGGTTTCTGGACTCTGGTTTTGGGTCTGATCTATGGCTTTCACAGGAATTATGTTGATATTGCTGACTTTTGATTTAAAGGAGTCTAAGGAGCCAGAAGCCTTAATCTTTTCAGGCAGGTGGTTCCACAGTCTGACGGCTGATGGAAAGAAGGAATATAAATGAACATTTGTTCTGGACCTTGGTATCATGTAGTTGCCGCCTGCTCTGCGTGTTCTATTGTTGTTCATAATAAGGTCTTCTGTTGGTATATGTTGTTCATCATTTCATAGGCTCTAGATCTATTATCTGGTCTAGAATCTAGAGGTAGAATTCACAAACAAGACGTAGATCTAGCTTACGTCTCATCGTAACAATAAGAATAAGAAGGCTTACGACGAGACATACTTGTAAGCTAGATCTACGCCACGTTTGTGCATACTACACTAGATCTTTTTATCTACAGAAGCCACCAACCTGAATATGAAATGGTTATAAATGGAAGTTATTATGATCTGCAAGATGATCGGTTTGATCTCCTTACAATCCACAGTTGGAGAACAATTGGCAAATAAAGAAAGGACTTGCCTGTGTTTAGGTAGCGCGGAGAAGTATCACCAAGTTCTGATTCGAATGTTTATCTACTATCTAGACGATACTCACGGTAGACAGTAACTACTGTACTGGACTCGCTCAAGAGGGCAAAGGCCAACGGGGTATTAGGTCAAAGGTGGAGAAGCTGTCGCTTAGATTTGCCCTTTTGGCTTAGCCTATTGAATGCCTTAAAAGACGGCCTAAAACTACAAAGCTGCCAACCTCCAACAAAAACAAAAATACAAACAAAACAAACAAACAAACTAAAAAGCAAGCAAACAAACAAACAACAGCAACAAAAACAAAACAAAACAACAACAGCAACAAAAAAACCCACAACAAATGAAAAACAAAAAAACCCCAACAAAAAATACACCAGAACCACACCAAACAAACAAAAAACAAACAAAAAAACAACAACCTAACAATCTCGAGCCGTCTTTAAAAGCATTAATTTTTATACACGTACATGCATTTGTATACATTATACTTTTTGTTGGCTGGTTGGAAGCTCTGTGAACACAGATAATACAATTATTATTATTATTATTATTATTATTATTATTATTATTATTATTATTATTATTATTATGAAAAAGAGGCCACGACAACAAGCTTAGAACGCTTTCAGGGTTGATATTCCCCCCTCCAATTCTAAAAAAAACATACTTTATGTTACAACACTTCTTTCTTGTTCCTTTCCTATTGGATTCATTTCCTACAACAGATGTCTCCTCGCAGTCTCTCTCTCTCTCTCTCTCTCTCTCTCTCTCTCTCTCTCTCTCTCTCTCTCTCTCTTTCTTTCACTGACAGTCGCCGTGATATCCAAAATGTCCATACAATGTCTCTTGGTGGCAGCACATCGAAATATCAGACGTCAGTGTAATTTCTGTAAAGTCTGTAAACCTAATTGTTATTTCACCCTTTTTCCTTTTTGTTTTACGCATTGCGTTGTAAAACAATTAAAAACATTTTTTTTTATCATAGTCATAGTCATTGATTTTAAATTCTTTTTGAATAGTACATGTACTTTATTTATATCTCTAGCGTGATTTATTTTCTTGTCGGGTAAGATGTTGTTGAATGCTTACATTTTATTGGTTTGTTTGTTTTACTATTTATAAACGTTTTATACAACTTTGTTGGCGCACAGAGCGTTGCTCTTTCTTTAAATATAAACTATGCACAATATAAAAGTCATTCATTATTATTTCTACATAATAATTATGCAAAGGAATATGCAAAACATGTGCAAACTGGCAAGAGTACTTCTTTTGTCTGGCTGTCTGCACTCTGCAATGTTGACATGTTGTTAGGTATATCCGGTGGATAAAAAAAATGGCAGATGATTCCGATTCCGAGACAGTGGTAATAGATGTAATCTAGATCTAGATCTTTCTTTATGTATCCATTCTTTTGACTTGTTAAGCAAATTATGGTGGTAAATGAATCCATCGTCTTTAATAATTTGAAATGTTCTTTTAGTTAAGCTGGATCTAGAAAATCTAGTTAATTTAGAAAAAGTCGTGTCTCTTAGGCTGCGTTTATATTCGTACACGGGTACCAGTAGTCTGAGTAGACAATTAGAGTCTAGATTAGATCTAGATATAATATATGATATAGGTATAGATCTACACAGTTACACAGTTACAGTAGCACATGACTACTGCGGAACGCCTGGTAACTTCCAGAGGAAGAATCCTATTGTAACAAGCTCCCGCTATAGTCATGCCAAGATATAACACTGCTGAAAAATCCAACTTTTTGAACATTTAGGCTATTAGCTCCCTTATTAACAGTTTAACTTTACAGGACTCAGGACCATTGTTTTTGTTTTTTTGTTTTTAAAAAAAATAAATGTCACTTCACACATAGATCTATAGCGTGATGCACACGCAAACCTTGTCACTGTACACTGCATCATTAGAGCTGGAAGGGACTTTTTGAAGTTTCCTTCGGGATATCGCCCGTGTGTATCCAGGACAGGCACAATTAAGGTTCGTGTGCAGCAAACTTATATAAACAAATTATTTCTATTGAATAGACGCCTTTCCGGGTTTCCCCATTTTATTAAAAAAAAAAAAAAACGAACCGTAGGCTTCTAGGCCTAGATTAGATCTATAAGCTTTTGTTTCGTCCTATGGAATCGTTGACAAAATTTATTTAGTAATCGGATCGCCCACCCAGATCGCCGGAAATTATGTTTTGTTTACTTCTAGTTATGAACGTCACAATGGAGGCTATTAATTAGATCTAGAATCAATATTGAAAGATGCTTTAAAATCAACATTGGGGAGGTTTTGTGTTTTGGTTTACCTATTTATCAAAAAACAGTAGACTTTTCTAAGATTATCTTAAAGAATCAGTAGATGAATACTAGTTAGCAACATTTTATTTCTTTATATTAGCTACTAAATTTTTGGGCCCGACATGTAAAATCCTTCCAATATATGATATAGGTATAGATCTACACAGTTACACAGTTACAGTAGCACATGACTACTGCGGAACGCCTGGTAACTTCCAGAGGAAGAATCCTATTGTAACAAGCTCCCGCTATAGTCATGCCAAGATATAACACTGCTGAAAAATCCAACTTTTTGAACATTTAGGCTATTAGCTCCCTTATTAACAGTTTAACTTTACAGGACTCAGGACCATTGTTTTTGTTTTTTTGTTTTTTTAAAAAATAAATGTCACTTCACACATAGATCTATAGCGTGATGCACACGCAAACCTTGTCACTGTACACTGCATCATTAGAGCATAAGGTCACAGGTGGCATACTTTCAGGGAGTCTGAAAGGCACGTTGATGCAGAGAGCGCTGCTGCAACTTTTATTTTAAGCAAATTCTTGACTTGAGAAACTTTCCCAGTTCACCCCCTCATCAAGGTGTCCTTTGCCAAAGCAAAACAATAGACAAAGTGCCTAGATAAGATAAGCTAGGCTAATTTTTCATTGTTGTTATCTTCTTTATTTCTTTTAAAAGCTTGCCATCTCCCCTGTCGTCCATGAAACGCTTTTCTGTTGCCCTGCTTATTAGCAACTCTTTGTATTCCTCTCCTTTCAAATTGCTCGTTTGTTTGATGTTTTAATTGAAAAATGATACAGATTGGCATTACAATTCCTTTTAACCCCTACGGTGCTTTGAAGGCCGCATGATGGCCAGATGGCGGGTCTGGGTCTGGCACGGGTGACCCTGACTGGGTGTGAAAAAACGGTTTGTGGCACGACTGTTCACCTGGTTAACCGACTTAAAATGTTGTTATCGCCTATATCTTTTTCTATTATTTCTAGTCTGTTTGTCTTTGTATCTCGTGGGGCGGCATTGGACACTTCTATGCGAATCAGTCAAAGCATAACTTTCATCACCATCTTCCCCTACTTCAACGGTCCAATCGTCTTTATACATGGGAACTAAATACCGTCAGGTTACCCAAGATCTCTACGGGGGGGTATCTTGCTCCCTTTCCTTTCTTAGAGATCAAGGATATATCATCAGTGATATAACCGTCATATTACCTCATAATAATAATGACAGGGAGGCTGAGAATTCTCCAAACTGTTCATTGATTGAATTGGTTAAAGCTTTAAGAGCATGTACACCCAGATTGCTGGTCCATGTCAAATTTACCTGTTAGATTTCACCCCCTACTAGTTAGCTTAGTGTCAGTATGTGAAGGTCTGAGACAGAAGTCCTGGTATCCCTGCTGTCTTGTGTGTGGGAACATGTAAATTGTCCATGCTAGTCTTAGGAACCATCACAGTGTATGTTCCTCTTTGGGAATCTAGGAGAGTAGTTCTCTTTTCAAATTATATTGCAATCACAAAGTTTAGTTGAATGAGCTAAATACCCAGTCCTAAGGTTCTCAACAGGCGCACAGTCTGCAGTTAAAGCTCCACTAGTATAGCTGGAGAAATGGATAATGTTAGTTCCTAACAAGACTAAATCCCTGTTTAGAATTTTCATTGAAAGCTTTTTAGATTCATTCTTAGTGTGAAGAAAAATTGAGAACTTTTTAAAATAAAGGCAATATTTAATAAAACTTAAGGGAGAAATGTAGATCATTCTGTAACAAATAAGTGCTACTTCATCTTGACTTTCCAGTTCCTCTTTGCTATTTTTAACACGAATGTTGGATTCATATGAAAGACTGAAAATGTTTTATTGTATTTCATTCCAAAGGATTTATATAATATGTCTCTTTTTAAAAGCATTTATTTTGTATGATTTGTAAAAATCATGATTATATACTTTATTTTCATCTTCCTGAGGGTGTTCAAGACACTTGGAGTTAACATTTTTCTTTATTTGTGTATTTTAGGTGTCTTCTGGTTTGATATCAGAGGATGAGGTGTTTGCGTCATCCAATTCATTTGTTAGGCGCCACTCAGATGGTCCTGATACTGAGAGGCCTTCTACTTCGACCAGGAGAGACTCTGGAGATATGGTGCCTTACCAAAAAAAGAAATGTAAAATGAAAGATGATAAAAGTTGTGGTGTGTGCGGTGACAAGGCTCTGGGATATAATTTCAATGCTATAACTTGCGAATCTTGCAAAGCGTTTTTCCGAAGAAATGCACTCAAAGACAAGGTGAGGCACGAAATGAATTTGTGATACATATATGTAACATTACATGCTTGATTTCAAACTTTTTTCTGTGGCTAAGGCAAAAACAATATATATTAAAGAAATTGCATTTTCTTGTACATCTTTATTGCAACGTATAATATCACCCGTAAAAGTGATTTTTATTGTGGATCAATTTCCAGTGTGATGAGAACATGAGCAGAAATATTTGAAATGATATATATATATATATATGCGAGGGTAACTGTCTGATTTTACATAAGATACCTATAGATCAAATATTAAGAGCGTTTTGTTTATGATTATCATGGAACTTCAGAAATGATACAGAAGTGTGTGTTTTGAAGTAAATTCTTTCAATAAGTTTAGTTATCATGTAAAACTAAGATATTATGATTTCTTTGTAAACAGAAATACATAAATATGCATTCTGTTCAAAGCAGAACTTGGTTCATTGTTGAAATCTGTAAGTGTTATGAAGTCAAAGAAATATGATTTTTTTTATTTTCTTTGTTTAACAGACAATGGTTTGTCTTTTTGAGAACAATTGTATCATCGATGTGCGAACTCGGAGGTTTTGCCCAGCTTGCAGAATAAAAAAATGTTTTAGTGTAGGGATGAATAGAGAAATGATTTTAGGTAAGTCCTATAATGTTCCTCGAATATATATAAATATTGTAAAGTAACTACTGTCTTGTTGTTTCCTGGGCCCGATAACATTTTTTGTTAAGATAAGATTAACCTCTGGAGGCATATTAATGTTTATACTGTTATAGATAAGAAAACAGTGGCTCTTAGATATTCAGAGATTGTTGTCCATTTGATTTTATGGAGATTTTTATTTATATAACATGTATTTATAAACTTTTAGTTTACAGGTAATCTTTGCCTAGTAGATTTTTGTATAATATTCCAATCCATAGGGGTAAAAACATTTAAGCCTTTTTAAGGGGCATAAAAGCACAATTTTACATACCCAGACATAGATTTTGTTTGTTAGGTCTTTATTTTAGACATCCACAGAGAAACTTCAATATATCTTACTTTTTGTTTGAATATATATCATGAACTGTGAAATAGCTGGAAAGGATTTTAATTTTTTAATTATTTTTTTTTATAAATTTTATTACTCAACATTTAAATGCTGAAATATGTAATTATGTAAGACCATAATTTCTTAAGTTTTTTTTTTAGTGTCTTCTATCCAATTGCAATTGAAGGTTACATATTTTTGTTTTGTAGTTAGAATAAGAGGTTAGGCCTATTTCTGCATTCACAAACATTCTGTATTTAAAATTTACCATTTCTTTATTTTGCCTTTCCCACTCTTTTGGTAAAGATGATAGTGAGAAGAAGAAGCGCATGGGCAAAGTGATGGCCAATAGAGCAAAGAGAGATGTTTCAGGCAGCAAATCACCACTGCTAAGTGAGATAAAATCAGAAGTAGAGGCTGATGAGACAATGATGGATCTAGCCAGTGGTCTCAATATGCTGCAAGAAGTGGAAAGACCCCCAACTCCTATAGGCAAAGTTCATGCCAACTCAAGTGACATTGTTTTCAATCATGTCCCAAGGGAGCGTCTGTCGCAAGATCCAGGAATGTACTATCAGATGAGTCAAGAGGAGAAGAGCCTGCTAGATGACCTCACCAATGTGTACAAAAGTACTCTGGGGGCCATGTTGGAACATGGGCCTTACACAGAAGAGAAACAGTATCAAAAGCCTGTGGATCTTGTAAATCACTCTGAAGTAGTTGTCAGGAAACTGATTGTGTTTGTGAAACATCTGGAAGATTTTAAGTTACTGTCTCAAGATGACAAGATGGCCGCCCTTAAGGCTTGTGTGATGAACACACTTCTGCTTAGATCAGCAGTGTTCTACAATGTTCAGAGAGATTCTTTTATCACACCTAATGGTGAGGTACCCTCCACAATTCTGCGGAACGCTACAGGATTTGTGTCATTACACAGTCACCATGTGTACTACTGTAGGCGTGTCAAGTCGATGGCTCTCGAGGATTTCAGTGTGTATGCTCTCTTACAGGTAAGGCAGTCTGACATTTTTTGCTCTAACTCTGAATACAGGTGATCAGACCAGTAATAATGTTTTTTTTTTTAATTTTTTTTATTAATGTAAGGATTTACGTTTCTTGAAGACAATGCACTTTTATTTTGGACCTATGGTAGTTTAAAAGACTTGTGGAGTCTACCATCATTGTTTGATAGTATTATCAGTATAATTCTCATATACAGTTAATATTAAATACATCACTGGGTTATAGTTTACATGCACTAGAAGCTTTGCTAATGATGACCAGGCATGGAAACGCAGAGTGCCTCACGCCTTTGTCTGCATTGCACGAAGCTTTAGCTCCTAATGGTAAGCAGATCAATGGGCTTGATGTCTGTTTAGCTGAGTTTAAAGAACAAATTGGGAACTATGCAGGTATTTTTCTTGACTATATCATGGCAGTGTGCTGCGCTATAAATCAAAACTGGAAGATCTTTCTTAAGGCTGACATTAATAACATAACACTAAAGTTTAAATAACCAATTTTATCTATACTAGAAGCTGATATCAGTGACATCGCCCAAAACATCTTTGCACTAAAAAGCAAGCCGTTGAGAGAAATGATATGAAATAAAAAAGAGGCAGCAATATACGGAATAGACTTCTGGAAACAAAAGTATGATGTTAATATCTTAACTGTATTAGAGGCTGGGCTAAGACTTCTACATTTTAAAATTCTGCACAATATCTATCCGACTAATATTCTTCTCCAGAAAATGAAGATCAAGGAAATGAATGGTGTGAATTCTGTGGAGTGCACGATTTCATTGAGCATTTCTTTTTTCATAGTGGAAGGCTTAAGGGTTTTTGAATGTCTCCGATATACAAACAAAAACCGGATTTAGAATTGAAGTAGGTGAAAAGGTTTCACTATTTGGTATCCTTCAAAAACCCAGTCCTTATAAAAAATCAGAAAATAACAAATAAAATATATTATATGATCCTTCTGGTCGCAAAAATGTGCATTATTGAAAAATTCATTATCTAGAATTAACTTTCAACCATAAGGAACAAATGGCTAGACAACCAAAAAAATTCCCTGTAGCTGGGATGGCACGATGATTAATAAACAAAGTAAAGGCCATGACAAGAGGAAAAAACAGCACAGGAAAAGGTTGCAAGGGCCAAAGAAAACTAAAAACTGCTAACAAGAGAAGGTTTGTCCGTCTCTTCAAGTTTGTTCTCTCTTTTATATATATAAACACCTTTGATACTGCATTTTTGCATCAGTAATTCATTATATTGTTGAATATTACAATGCTTATCCAACAGACTTAAAACATATAAAGTCCACTCACATGATCTCCCTGAATTGTAATTTTGTCTCAAACTATAGGAATATAAGAATAAAATGGCGTGGAGGGGGAATCGAAAAGAGAGGGATGAGCTTAGGATGCTGGTTGACTTATTGACCAAACTGACTCTATAATCTGTTTTGGAAAATGCGACCTATACCTAGGTTCAAAAGGACAAAAGAGAATACATCCGGACAGCAACCCTCATAGATTTATTAGTTTTTGACTATTTATTTTCTATATAGAATAGTTAGTACAAGTATGAATATCATATATGCTGTAGTACTTATTGCTGTTTATAAATTAAATGAATAAATGCATTTATAAACCTATATAGTTTTTTTTATATATAATACATGTCATACGAAACATTACATTAGGGGCTATACTTGCAAAACACCTATGCTTGAACAAAAAAATAAAACAAAACAACTGCCTGGTATAATGGGCATTTTAGACTTGGCAGCAAGAATGATATCTGACTTTCTTTTCAATCCAATTGAAAAACATAGAATGATATCTAACTTTGTTTTCAATACAATTGAAAAAAAATCAAAATCAACCTAAAATAATATTAATAGGTGCTTTACCTTTAGGTATTGATACTAGAATTGACACTTGACCACTAAATCTCAAGAAATGTATTTTACCATTAAAATTTCCAGTCAAGGGGTTGTTTTGTATTTGGCCGTTCCTTAGATTTGTGTGATTCAAAAGATTAAATCTAGATCTTGTTCATAATCCTATGATTAAGGTTTGGAGTTATGCAGAGTATGACAGTGGAAAACACATTTAAAAGGGTTGTCTATAACCTGAATTCTGGCCTTTTCATCATACTTGTTTTTTTTTCCGCCTACCTATTTTCAGTATTAATCAGCAGAAGTTACTGTTTAGATACCTAAAAATAGCAAGCCAGACCTTTTACTGCATACATTGTTTAACGACTACACTGCAGCCATGGTTGTCAACACGTTCAGGAAACTTTGTCAGGGCTTAAAGTTAAACTTAAAACCTGAGTCTTGACTGTTTTTTTCTTATAATTTAAAGTAACACTAACAGCTACTGGATAAAATTAAGTCTGCTTCAGATATCTATAGCTTGGGAGTAAGATTGCTTTAGGGATAGTTCAGTGGGCTTTTATTCAGGAAGTTCCTAGTTCTATCTCACAGCCGGGTAAAATGTTTGTTTTTCGTCTCTTGGTTGGATCGGTGTCAGTATAATGTTGCAGCACATAAAATTGGTCTGGCATTAGACTAATCATTAGTCTTTTAAAAACTAAGAAACCAGCTATAATCATATTGTTTCTGAATAATAGCTGTGATGCCAACATTTTGAGGTTCCTCACTACAGTTATTAACCGTTTATAATACCTTTTTAACTTCAGGCCATGATTGTATTTGATCCTGCTGGAGCAAACATTACCAACCGTTCTCACATGTCTACCCTACAAGACAGATACTTGATCCTTCTCAAGCATTACCTGGAGTCCATTTATTCATACGAGTTTGCCAAGGAGTACTATGTGTCGGCTATGGATCGGTTATGTGACCTCAAAATGCTCAGCGAAGAACATGCCAAAATATTGTTACAAGTAAACCCTGTTGATGTGGAGCCACTAATGCTTGAAGTACTAAACCTCAAGTGAAATTTGCAAGTCTGCCAGTGTCCCTGAGGTTTGTCTGAAAGTGCCAATAATGATTTCTGCCTGAGATTTTTAATTATGCTTTTATAGTCAAGGGGCCCACCCATGAACTTTTATACCAGCACTGAGCAGGCTTGTTAGGGCCAGCGGCTAGGTGAAAAATATAGCTCTATGGTCTCTAACAAATTGAGCTCATTGTTCTAATATTCCTGCTGGTGAAAAATTTGATGGATTCACCCCATTATGTTTTTAAATCGAGTAGTTTTGATATAAAATCTAATAGTCAGCACAAGACTGTCCAACATACGTGTGCTTTTTTTTGGAATCCAAGAGAATTGCTGACCCTAAAATAGTCTATTCTAAAGAGCTTAGTCATCCGCCTAACATTGTTGAAAAAAATAAATCGTGCTGTGCTTTACTTAATTTGATTTTCAGAAAAGGATACTGGTTTTACTTAGAGACTACTTTTTCTAACATTGTTGTTTATAAAGTGTCACTAAACTGTAAACATATTTATCCTGTTCAATTCCACATACGTGCTGTTGAAACGTAATAACAAATGTTGACTTTACAATTTTTCCCTGGTTATTACTGATGTGATTATTAATGTTTTATTTTACTGATGAAACAGTTTTGAACAGTGTTTGAAATTAGGACGATTGTGTATTGATGATATTGTAATATGAATTGCATTAATCATGTAATTATGAAACACAAATTGATTGAATTACCCATGAGCTGTTGTAAATTATTTAAATGTTGAACTGATGTTAGTGACTTATCTCAACTTCTTATATTTGATTCTATTGTGCCATGGTTTTACATTAAAAAAAAATCCATAACATACTTTATATTAAATATATAATTTTTCCAACTTCATCTCTTTATCTTTAATATAAATCATGTGAAAGAACAGGAGGTTCCCTTGAATATTATCTTGTCAAATCAATTTTTGACAAAGTGAATATTCATATTAACGAAAAGTACGATTTGGAAAACAAATACAGACATAGGAAAATCGTGTAAACTCATTATAACTGATGTGTCATTTTTGGAAAGAGTTGATTTGCAAGACAAGTATACCTTATTACATTTTTATGTTATGCTATCAATGTCTTGCTCATGTTATGCTATATTGACAAAAGAATATTTATCATATAAAATCATGTTGATAATAATATCATTTATTCAAAGTTTTTTTATTATGACCTTTTAACCATTTTGTGTTACTTGTGAAGTCTTTCATTACAACATTCAAGTTTATGTTGACAAATCTTATTTTATGTGCTCAAATAGTCCAATTTGCTTTCTGGCAATCTTGGGACAAGTAAGTCATATTGATATATACAGTATTATGTTATACAAGGTAACGCTAGTTATCTATAGCATAAGCAATGTCACTAGAGCTTTGAAATTGAACTGAATAAAAAATTTCTTAGCTGACATTTATGATTAAGATGTTATTATTACCTTGTACTTTGGTAGCCAGTTTTGATATGTGCTTGTAGTAATCAGTAACTACTATTGCATTTTTTGTAACCCCTGCTTTCTTTTTGTATGTTTATACTTTCGAATTGGAAGAATAATGACAAGTGTTTGATTTTTATTGAATTGCATTTGCAAAACATGACATAAATAGCCAAAAAATAAGATCTGGATTAAAAATAATGTTAAAACCTGTAGTTGAAAGATATCTTTCTATAAATTCATTCTTGACAAAAAATCATCCGTTACTCAAGCAAGCAAGAGTATTCTGCTTTGTTTTAATGTTGTTTCTTTTCCCCTTTCATTCAAAAATTCACTAGAAAAGGTATTGCATGTACATTTATTATGAAGATGTTTATTTGTACTATCGCATCAATTAAGTGGCTGTACTGTAATACATTTAAATGATACTAATTATAATTTTATTGTTTGATGATTATCATTGTTAAGTATCGCTGTGACAATTGTATGATTATTTTCATTGTTGAAAAGCTCCAAGCAGATACAGTTTGATTTGTCCTCTGAATGGCTGGCTCTATTAATCAAATTTGTTTCATCATTATTATCCCAGTTAACAACCCGATGCAGATGAGATGTGTGTTTAAATTGAGAGACACCTGGGAGTCATGACATATGTGTGGCTCAGCCCCCATAGACTAGAGCCCAGTAGTTAAGGGTTGAGACACTTGCAAAAATGAGGATTTTTTTCTTCACCGAAGACTCTTTTATCCAGCTCCCCGGTGATTTTCTACACTCGAATGATAGTCTTTTAAATTTAGTGGTGAATGGGTCAAAAAGGTTCCTGGGACATATAATATTGTGATAATATTAATCTGTGGGGTGACACTGAAATGATGCTTTTTTTTTTGGAGGGAGGGCCTAATATTCAACTGCCAATCTACCAACATTTTTTTTCATACATGCTTCAAAGAATTCTTTCACTGAAAGAGAATAGCTGAAACAAGTCTTCTGTCTCTGCAAAGTAGCTTGTAAAATTGTCAGATGTTCTTTTACGATGTGAAGATGTTAAAACAGTTATATTCAATATTTTATTTCTCTTTTGAATTTGAAATACCCGAAGATAAGCAAATTATTAAGGAATCGATGGCTTTTATTTTTGTCCATTTTTACGATGTGGCATGTCTATTTGAACGACATAAAAACCTAGATATATCTGATCCTCTTCATGTGAGTGGAATTGAAATTAAATAGTTCCTTAAGCTTTTCAGTGGCATAAATGTCATGAATGACAGAGTATGAGAGATAAAAAGAGAAGATAAATTTATATTTTCTATTTTAGAATTTCCAACATCAAAAACTGGTAGTTTGTCAGAAAATGAGGAATCATTGCTGTGCTTGCTATGAAATTACTTGAAGCTTACTGTTTGAAAAAAGTAATTGTTGATTTTTCCCCACAGTGCATAATATCCTTAAATGTTATTGCCAATACATGCATTTTTTGTTTGAGAACAGTACATGGGCATTGTGCTGACCATGTGATTTATAACTCTGATATTAATCTTATGGCAATGTTATATGTCACATAATTTTCAATTCTAATGTTGAATGCTCTTTTTGCACCTAAGATGTTTTTTTTGTTAAATTTCATATAAACTCCTGTGTTCTTAATGTGATATCTTATATTTATATATTTGTATTTTATTAAAATTGTGTAGCTTTAAAGAGTAAGAAACGTTGACATATGCTTTTGACTGTTACAAAAAGTTTCATCTTGAATTGAGAAGAAAAAAGGCATGCCACCAACTGTAATTTGTAAAGAGTTAAAAAAAAAATTGTATGGCGATTACGATAAGTATAGTATAGGAATACTGATATCATGGCTTCTTTGTCGGTTGGAGATGTTATCAACCTGAAAGGTCATTTGCACTAGTAGCTACTAAATTGATGCTTTTTGCTTGTGGTTTATGATTAGGTTATTACTCCTTGACTAATATTTCTCACAGTTACACACCTATTGGAAAATAATTTTAAAGACCATTTTTACTTGCATATGAAATTTCTGAAGTTTAACTTAGAAAGGCTTGGGCCAAAGATTTCAAATGTGTTTTATTGAGATATTGACAATACATAATGCAGCAAGACAATGAAACTTGAAAATTTTAAACCAGAGTTCATGACTTAACCCAAACGGTCTTATGATAATTTCTTTTTCATTTATAAATTACTCTGACTTAACCAACATGTTTCAAACAAAATTGTCTCTGTTTGCAAGCCTTTGAATTCAAGTTATTCTACTGTAAGCATTAGGGCCTACTTTCATATTTGCTTCTTGACGTTTTTTTAAACTTAAATGTTGTTCATGATTGCTTTCTGTTTGACATTGTCATATATATGTTCATGTTGGAAAAGCATTCTTGCACTTTAAAATTTATCAATATAGATTTGTTAACAAAACAGACATGATCTGCCTCATGTAGCGTTCCACATCTCATTGTTGACATTTTACTTTACTCTTCTGTGTTTTAAAATGTGCCATTAATCTTTGTTGTCACTTTATTCTCTGATAAAAATTGAAAAAATATTATTATTTATATAAGCATTTACAACTCCAAAGAATATAGCAAAAATGAATTGGAAAAAAAAAAAACAGCAAGAGATTGGAATGAGCAATATGTAACGTTTGATACCAATGGATATCAGTTTTTAAACTGTACTCACCATCTCTGTTGCTGATGAACACCTTCGTTGCCAATATGGACTATTGTAGTTGAGAACCCTTAAAGATAAATTCAGTTTCCACTTACATTGTGTCAAATCTTAGACAAGTTGGAAGAAAAGCCTCTCAGCATTTACCATTATATTAGTCACATGATTTTATGTGAAAATACAAACTCTTATATCCTGCAATGACCCTTGGCAACTAGGGGTAAATAAATAGTAAAAAAAATACAGCATCAAAATTGTTAAGAGGCGTTTGAGGCCATAGGTCCAATATTCCTAGGATATAAATGCATGAAATAATTGTGTCACTTTTCAGTTAAAAAGAATGCTGTTGATCATTAAAATGAAGGCAGGGTTTCCAAATATTGTATGAGCGGAGAATAAAAATGAGCAAACATGACTGACAATGACAAACAAACACATTGACTGCATTAAAAAAAGGTTTATTAATTAGAAAGAATGACATTAAATGCATATTTAAATACGAAAAATACATGACACAACTCAAACATCTATTACAAATACAACATAAACGTTAACGTACCTAACATTACATACCGCACAAGAACAGGACCCGACCAAAAGTGCCGAGATCCCAAATCTCTTCTCTATTTAAAGGTAACATTCGAACTTTCTAGAAACCGCATTACTGACAAAAGCTCACAATGAACACAGATCATGAATACACAAAAAACCAACAAACACAGAACCGGTTCAAAGACACGCACAATGACATTTACAAAACACTATTCAAAATATAACACATGAAAAGCTATCCTAACACAGGGTTTCCAAATATTGTATGAGTTGTGAAAAAATGTGCAATGGCTGTTCAATAGAGATGGAAGATTGGCTTGGAAGAATGTAGAGAATGTTTATTTTGCATGCCATTGTCTTATTTTTAATAAAATTTTCATCACAGTGATATTTTTTTGCAAATGCAGCCACAGTAATGAGTATATATGTATTATACATTGAAAGAAACATTACCCTCTCAGCTTATTTTGTGCCAAAGTTATAGTCCTTCTCTTGTTATGCCCATTTTTACCCTATCCATACTAAGTTTTTGTTGTTGTTCCCATGATTTATCCATTAGCTGTCTTTAATTTCTTTGTTCTAAGGAATAAATGTTGTTGCTCAGCCATCTCTGGTTTCTACTTGGATCTCACTGTATGTTAAAGTTTACTGCTTGAATTTTATTTTATTGTTTGAAACCCTTTGTTTGCAGTCTACTAAGTACAAACAAATCTTTTTCTTCTTCCTTTAAAACATTGTATTCTGGACAACATAGCCGTTACCGTGCTGACGTGCCATAAAACAAACTCACATTGTATTATGGAGACTGATTAACACTCTAGGTATACAACCTCACTGTTATGTAAAAATCAGGGCCAATTAAATTACAAGCTGCAGAGATACAATCTTTCCTGGTATTAAGTTTTAACACATTTTTTTCCCAGTTTTGCTAAATTTAATTTTTGTTTCAGTGTCCACAATTCCTTACGCTTACAGAGCTTCACCTCAATACTGAGGCTGTAAATTTGTATTATAGAAATAAAAGTAAAATTTATGATTCAATTACAGAAGGATTGAAAGCTATATTATGTTGAGTTTTATAGTTTTATGAAGAAATGTGTCGGTTTTTTTTTATGCACCACTATGGAAAATTTTAAAACACCCATGATGCATATGAATGAAAATGATGGTCTTTGTGTGAACTTAAATTAAAAAAAAAATAATGCACATTCCTGAACCAACTAGATTATCTTTGTTTCTTTTATGTACTGTACCTGTAGTTAAACAAAAACAAACAATATTGTTTAGTTGCCTATACATCATCATATTTGAATTGGATATTTTCAACAATCTACATACATGTACAAGATCGATGTAAAAATAATTCTGCTTCGTACTAACTCATCATTAGAACTTATGGTTCAGGTGTGCTACCATTACATAATGCACCTCATATGGGGTTTAAAAGGTTTCACATTTTCGGTTTCAACACAGCAATACATGAAAAAACTAGAAACAGCCTTTTCAATCTCATTCAACGAAATATTTCATTGGCAGCTCTTGTCATTATTTTCTTGAAGTCGAATTTCTTTTTTTAAAGTTACATTCTCTTGATGAAGTCAACGTTTTATTCATTTTAACAATGGTCATATCTGTTTATGTTTTACTTTGTTTACATCTAAGCTTTTGATCCATTTCACTGTTGAGACAACAATTTATAATTCAACAAAAGTCACTGAATGAGATGACGTGTATGAAATGTCGGCTAAACCGTCAGGAGATTCTGTCTTCAGTTACAACTCTTTCTTTTATGATGGGTAAAATGTGGGTCTCTTTCATCAACCCCTTTACCAGAAGACTTTTAGGGAAACTCGCTCACTTTTGTTTGAGTAGTTTTTGTTATGGCTGTCGGCAATTCGAAGCAGCATGGGCCTCACCAACTAGGTTTGATAGTCCTGCTCGTTTGCAAGTCGATGGTCACATCTTTTCAGCTGTCTGTTTATGTATTATTGTTTATATCGTGGGTATTGAATTATTGAATCGACCTTCCGCAGCGCAAGGTGTATCAACTAACCCAAAGACTAAAGTGAAAGTATTTAAGTTACTTTTTTGGGGTTTCGATGGTTGTTACTGAATAACACCGACTTAACCTTTGATGCCGAATATCCCTTTGAATGTATTAAGGTGTTGATATTTCATTAGACTGATACAATGCTATGGTATTATATATTCGAGTTGATACAGTAAATTAAACTCATTGAGAAAACCAAGATACAAACTTTGTTCGTTTTTATTTACGTTGTCATACTTGTGTTTCTGCATTTTTCCAGGTAAGATCAAATTATTGCACTGATACATTTATTTGAGATAAAATCACCACAGGCATCCATGATTAAAAAAAAATACTTTACTAGTTTTACTCTGCCTATGAATGCAAATAAAAATAAATTACATGGGTCAGATAAATATTGTTAAATATTTGACCAAAAATAGTAACACTGTCCTAGTTTCGGTTTCTGTGAGAGGGTAGGAATAAAAAAAACACTGTTTAAATGCATGTTGAGTTAATCATGTCTTAATTTATTGTATAAATATATAACAAAGTAATAATTCTTCATTATTCGATTTCAAAAAGTTATTCCAGGGTGTCAGAGGATATCAGAGATGTTCAACAAGCAGAAACGCCACAGTGCCATCTTGTACTATATCCGAATTTTATTTTTGGCACTGTCTGCGAACAGTTGCGAAATTTCACAGATACTGCTGCGTTTGTTTATATGAACCCCTATGAAGCCTACTTTATTGACTGACTGAAGTGTTATTTTGTTTTCTTAGCATGATGACCCTTTTTAAAAATCAAGTTCTAAAAAAACAACATCAAACAAATCAAACATTTAGGCGATTTTATTTAGCATGGTAGATTGGTACACATAATTTTAAATGCGTTGCTTAGACCCTATAACTTTAATTGAACTATGCGAGTTTGACAATACAACCATAGGATGACAATTAGCAGTCTGCTCTGCCCAACATCTAAAGCCTGCTCAAGTTCAAAGCTCTTTTTAATATTGAGCGTGTGTGGTTAACTATAACCACCTGTTTTGTTTTTGCTTTGCCTCAATTTTTACACTACATGTACTAGTGTGGACCAAAACTTATACAACAGTTGACACACTTTTGTGGTCAACATAACTTTAAAAAATGTTCTGATTTTATTTTGTTTTTGTTTTGTACAATGAGATTGTTACCAATAAACAAGAGAATTTGCTCATGACTTCTAATGAGAAACCTACTTGATACATTGCCCGGAGTTGAACTTGCGCAAGTGGTAAAACAAACTACTGCATTCGCACAAAGTAACCATCGTGGGTAGGGAACCAAAGAGGTGTAACTCGAGATACGACTTTTTGGAAATAAAATATATAAAGCTCCTCCCAACAAAACAACAGAGCTGCATGTTTAAAATTGAGCAATTATGCCACATTCTCTTTTATCGTATCATACCTTTGGAAAAAATTGACTTCCTGAAGGTGGTAAGTCTAGTAATGTTAAGACTGTTTGATTCAAGTTTCTGTGCCATTTACATAATATGTGTACCATGCGACTCTTTGGTTTCAACTTGACTACACTCAGCTGTCAATTTCTGGGTCGTTTCTTGTAGAACGACTAAGATAAGATAAGATAAGATAAGATAAGATATACTTTATTGTCCATCCAAGGAAAATTTTTGGGTATATTTGGGTGCTCACGTTTGTTTACGGTGCTCTATGTATTTACTTTTTGTTCTGTGAGATACGACTTTCGATCGGTTAGTTGGTTATATGCAAATACCCAGTCCACAATAATAGATGATCTCACTTTATCAGAAAAGGTTTTTATCGTTCCACTTGAATTCTTATTCTTTCTCTTTTTCTGTGTGAATATTCTTTTTATGTAGATTGAAATTTTTTAAATTGGGTGTATTGACAGAAGGTTTAAAAAAATGACAATTGATTATTATAGGGTCTCTTTTTTTTGGTATAAAATCGATTTCATTCAAGTAGTACACAACTTTAAAAAAATTGGGCCTCTTTGAATAGCCTACTGCAATTATATTCTCTTATTGAAATAATAATTTGGACATCAGTTAAAACGTGGCTGATATTGTTTCACATACACTTGTCACAGGCTGACATTTCTGGTGTATTTAATTTGAGCAAGAAGCTGATACACTTAGTTATCAAAGTGTTGCCAATATTTACTCTGACTTGGCAACTTTTCTGGGAGGTCTGGCAAAACATTGTAATTTTCTTAAAGTTAAAGTTCTGTGTTTTTACCAAGTCTTTGCGATATAACTATAAACTTTTGGTTTTGTGTCTGACCAAATAAACGGTGCCCATTGGTGACCAGCTAAATCAGATCCATCGAATAAGTGTAAGTTGTTACAAATGCAAAAGATGCGTATTATGTTTGAGTGTTTAGGCCCAATTATCCAGGTAGACTGTAAATATATAAGGCACAGTTATTATAGGATTTGGCTTTAATTTATACAATTTTTCCAAGATATAATGACGTCTTTTTCTTTCAAAGCTTCACTCTCGCTTGACTTTATTTTTTCCATAAATCTCTCATGGAAGAGTCGAAATATGGCAATATTATGTAAGTTGATATCACAATTTTGAAGATTTTCATATATTCAGACTCCAAAAGAAAGCTCTGATGTTTGAATTTAAAAGATTCCAGGTGAAAAGGATCGTAGCAGGGTTTTTGTTCGGTGGCTTTCAATGTGACAGAACATTTCGTCTTACAGACTAGGTTCTCCAGCCTCTGCACCAAGGTTTTGTACAGGGGAAGATTGATATTTGCCAAGGGCTGTGCGCAGTCCTTGATACTGTTGAAGAACCTTATACATGTATGTGCCATATACAATACTGTCTTACTACAGAATCTGACTAGAGATCCATGTAATTTAGACAGCGAAGTTATGCCTGCAGTGCACCCCAATCTGTGTGGCATTGTTTCTCAAACTAGATTGTATAGATATAAGGGCTAAATATTTGGACCCACCCTTAACCTGAACGATCTGATCATCCAAAGTCAACAGAGTTTCTATATTATAATTATTGTTTCTTTTTTTAACATTGGCCCATTTTGTTTTGGAAGGAAAACAATTGAACTTTTTAGATATCCCGACAATGACTTTGCCTTTGCAGCGTTAAATAGTCCGTTGAAGATGGCTCAGGAGTTTGCCCTTTAAATAATTATATGGCAAAGCAGTTGGCGAAGAGTAAGGCATTTCTGTTTCTTTAAATGTATTTTATGTCATTGATTTTAGATTGATCAATATACTCCTAGAGGGTATAAAGCATCACGGAACACTGTTTTCTTGATTATAGGACCCAAACAGCTGTGAGTCCGATTTCACTATGAATTCATCGTCTATCCAAAATAAAACAATGATTGATCTAAGATCAAGATAATAAAGATCTGAAAGAATCCCATGGTTCCAGGTCGTAACGCAGGCCTTTTCAAATCAATCAATGAATACAGCAAAAACCTTGTAAACGCCTCTTTAAAGAATTTCAAACTTGACTAGATGGTCTATACAGTGTGTTTTCTCTCACACCATATTATCGTTTCACGCCATGAGTACCCAGACCTATCTGGCAATGAGCATGCGTGCATAACAAAACTGTTAACTTTGTTGGTGGGACAAAGTTGGTAGGGGTATTTGTAATTTGGCTGTACATAAAACCTTGAAATATTATAAATAGCATTAATTGGCGAAGTAACAGCTAACCCAAAATTTCAAGAGTAGAATACATAAAACCTTGAAATATTATAAATAGCATTAATTGGCGAAGTAACAGCTAACCCCTTTCAAGAAGATATCCACTTTTACAAAAAAGTTGAATATTCTTATTAAATCGAGACACTGGTAGTAAATACCACCTGGCTTTGCAGCAGATTCCTTGGGCACTGTCAAAGATCCGGTAAGCTTTGAAAGGATACCTGAAGTTGTTATATAAGATTGACAAGTGCATTGTAGGAAACTGGTCTGTTTTTGTTTTCAATAATGTCAATAAAATGGTGGAAAATTCAAAAGCAGTACATGTGTAATTTGACTGTACATAAAACCTTGAAATATTATAAATAGCGTTGAAAAGCATATAATTAGAAATAAGCTATTTACTTTGATATGTTATATAGAATAACCCATTACCCTAAGAAGAAGCTCTTGTTTCACATAAAATTCAAAGGTTACTGTTTATAAAGTTTATCTTGCTTTTTGTTTGTTTGGCGGCTTAATGTTACTGGGATATGGGAGACAACAATGAGATTTCTTAACTTCACTGTCGGTAATAATGAATCACATACCTTACAAAGGTGAATTTGCAAACTCATGAGGAAAACTTCAGTTTTACTTCTATATTTAGTTGAAGTTCGCAGCTTCTTTTTAGTGACAGGTAAGGAAAATATTTGGAGGATAGCCATACGTGCAGGCCCTATACAAGTTTTAAATTAGACACACACATCACACATTAAAAAAAAACAAAAAAACAAAAAAAACAACAACTTTAAAATTTCTTTAATCGTCATCAACCTTTATCTGTACCGCATTTTACTCTTTTACCGTTTCAAAAATGTTTGATTTTAGCCTTGCGACGATCGCGCCCAATATTTCCTAATTCATTCCTCCGTCTTTTCCACCCCCCCCCTAAAAAAAACAAAAAAACAAAAAAAAAAACCGCCCCCCACCCCCAAAAAACCAACAAAACCGTTTCAAAAATGTTTGATTTTAGCCTTGCGACGATCGCGCCCAATATTTCCTAATTCATTCCTCCGTCTTTTCCACCCCCCCCCTAAAAAAAACAAAAAAACAAAAAAAAAAAAAAACACCCCCCACCCCAAAAAAGAAACCAACAAACAAACACAACAAAAAACAACCAACAAACAAACACAACAACAAACAAACAAACAAGAAAAAAAAAACCGACAACAGCAGCAGCTGCACCACCGCCACCATCAGCATTACCACAACTACCAACAACAATGATAACAACAACAACAACAACAACAACAACAACAATAATAATAACAACAACAACATCAATAACAACACCAAAAACAACAACAAGCAATGCCTTCTTAGTTTAACTTACATCCTTGTAACGCCTTGTTTAAATTTAAGAACCATTATGCTACACTCCCTCTCATTTTAAACACACACCCTATCTATTTTGTTTCATACAGTATACATTTTCACCGATTAATGCTTAGTTGATAAACATCCATACCTAAGACACGATCTTGGTTTATTTTGATGTAATTTTTTATCCATTTATATATGTTTTAATTGCCATACTTATTTATTCCCATAACTCTAGTTCTCTTTTTTTATTATTAAAAATCTCCTTTTTCGTATGCACATTTATCCAATGCTCCATCGAAATTTTTTTGTGTGTGCTCAATATGTCAACATGAAAAAAATCATATCTTGAATTTTAACAATTCGAATTCCTTGAACATTTTAAAGAGAAAAGTGAAAGGTTGGTTGTTTGAGTTCTTAACACCCAACGCTAGCAATGAGGCTCTGTCGTGGACGGGTCTGACAATTCTATGTGGTGCCACACAGAGACATAGAGGGGATACCGTCTCAGCCTCTCGCATCACACCGATCCAGTCGGAATGGGACGGAGCGCGACAAACTAATGTAGGGAAAGGGATGCTAATGTTATGTAAAGGGGAAAATAAACTAATGTTATGTAAAGGGGAAAATAAACAACCGGTTAAACTGTCACACTGTTGAATATAAAAATACTAAGCATGGCACTAACATCAAAGCAAAAGAAAGGCAGACATCAAAGTCGATCCACAACGCCTTTCTGGCATAAGAGCCAACATCTTTTCTAACAAGGATGCAGCTAAAAGGTTTTCATGATTCATCTCTAATTGTATAACCATGGAATATGTTCTACTTTCATTTATATAAAGGGACTTGTATAGATAAAGAAACGTGGTAGCTCAGTTGATGTGACTCGCGACAGCTAGTTCGAATCCCAACCAAACTGCCTTGTTCCCATCTGGTTGTCTTGGGATCAGTATACTGCACATGACTTGCTTAACAGTATTCATGGTATCCTCGTTTTATTTTAATGTGGCAACAATTAAAATTGTCAGACTTTAGTCTTTGGACCGGCCCGCAGGATAGCCGAGTTGCTGACCATGGAAACAAGAAACAAAACGCAGATTCAATAAAGTCGAAGAAAGTTGAGACGTCGGACGTCTGTACTAATGACGTACATGTATTACTATTTTGTTGAACATCTTGCACATTATTATCTTCATTCCATTGCTCAAGGATTGATATCAAGCCTTGGTTTAAGACACTTATCTTTTAACGATGCATCGTTTCACAGATGCCAAGAGAAAGGCCGTTGTCAGTAAAATGATTAAAAATGATACTGGTTTAGACTAGACCTTAGATCCCTGAGAGATCAAGGCTAATCACATTAACTTCTTCACTCTGCATTTTCCATTACATAAAAAAAAAGAAAATGAACATAGGAGCAGATTTAAAAAGATAGATATTGGTATTCGATCAGTTTTTAGGTGCCTATTGGATCATAGCCTGTAAGAGCAACCGCATTGTAATCTGAAGTAATCTGAAGTGATGCTGTTCTATTTACACGTCTTTATGTGTGTGTGGGTGTCTTTCTGCCCCTTTTATTTTTGTATGTTTTTATTTATGCCAACGATGTTTCTGAAATGAGGATTTACGGATTTAATTATGCATCTAATCGACGAAGTTGAGATCAAAATGTGGACACAATTTACTTTAATGAGAGTTTGTTTAGTATGGAAGACACAATTCGCTATGTACGTACATGTAGTTGAAGAATATCACATGCCTTAAAGCAAACTGAAAAGAATGCATAATCCACGCGCAAATACTCTAATACTTGCTTAGTGTTTCTGTTCCTTGTATTGTGTGCATTGGTGGTAAATAAATAATTTGTTTTCTTTATTAACACTCGAGGTATTAGAGACACTGATTCATTTGCTGAGGAGCCCTGACCAACTGTAATTACTAATAAATCTTAATATACCCTTACTGATGGAGTGAGTCACAGGTCCATGAAGGTTTGTTCTAGCATGAGTTGCCAAAGGACTTAAACTCAACATGAAAGTGAGAGAGAAAGAGAAGAGGAGGGAAGAGAGGAGAGAGGGGAGAGAGAGAGAGAGAGAGAGAGAGGCAGAAAGATAAACGGACAGACAGGCAGACGAACAAAAGGTGGTGTACATTTTTATGAAGGTCCACATTTAATATTCATTTAAATTTTAACGCTCTGTCTAAAAAAATTGGAAAGACTTCCGAATTCCTGTGATTTTCAAGTCCACCACCGTGTTACGATGTATCAATTTTGGGCAAGTAATCGATAAAAGCACCTCAGTGAATCAATCCACTGTTACCGTTTAGTAAACCCTCCCAACAGGGCCGCTCCTGATATGTTCCAACCCTATCTAACTGTATTGTCCGCCTCCGGACGAATTCCACGCACCGCCTTAAGGATTTTGCGTAGCTCCACCCACTCGCGCCCTAGAAAGAAAGTTCTCGCACTCCTTCCTCGATGTTGGTCAGCTTCACACTAGAGCCCACTTGAAGATTTGTGGGAATTCCAATATTAATTCCATCTCGAATAGCTTTTGTTGGTTTGCTGCTGTTTTCTATTGCATAAAAACATGCTTTACCAAAAAATGTAATATTGCATTGCATTCAATTGATCTAAGAACCGACTGGCTGAAATAAATATAGTGGGAAGAAAAATAATCAGACTTAGGCTATGCTGAGGCTATTGAGTCTACAAAGGGATAATAATTACAGATGAAATTCTAGTGGAGGTGCGGGAGGGAATTACTCTCATTCAGTATAGACTTCTTTCTTTTCCGTATGTTGATAGTAGCTTATATTCTTTTTGTTTGTTTTTGTTGTTGTTGAATAAACAATCCTTGAAGCTTCCAGCACATTTTCCCAAAAAGGTCCGATACGTACTCCTGGAATACGAATTTTATACGTACATCCTGAATTATTTAAGATGTTACTAAAATCTCATTATCCTGAAACTTTTTTCAGCGTTTCTTAAAGCCAGAGAGAGAGAAAGAAAAAAAAGAGAGAGAGAGAGAGAGAGAGAGAGAGAGAGAGAGAGAGAGAGAGAGAGTTGTTGATGTTGTTGAGCTGGTGTTAACATCCAACATCAGCACTATATAGGCTATATTGTGTGACAATTTTATGTGCTGCCACACACGAGACAGGGCGGGGATGCCATGAATCCTGTCTCAGCTGATCACATGAAACTGACACCGACCCAACCAGTAGGGAGCGAAATCGCCAGGACTCGAACTAGGGACCTTGTGCGTCGGAAGCCGATGTTCTACCCCTGGGCCACCGCGCCCCAAAGGGAGAGAGAGAGAGATAGGTAAAAGAAATATAATAAGATGGAAAACAAAAAACAACAACAAAAACACAAAAAAACACACGAAAGAACACACACACACACACGCACACACAAACAACAACAAACCAAAACAAAATAAAAAGGAACAAAACAACAACAACAACAACAATAACAACAACAAAAAAGCAACCACAAAAAAGAAACAAAACAAAAACGAAAGCAACAACAGAAAACACGGTCAAACACCCATTGAGAACAACCCCAAAACACCAACAAACCAACAACAACAAAACAAAAAAGACATACACATGATATAAACCAATATAAAACAAAATGATAATCTCAAGCAAACATGTAAAATTAATCTGCATCTACAAAACAACTGGCTATAAACAAACACTATTTGTTTTTATGTCCCAAAAGGTTTCCATCTCATACGTGCTGCGTTTCCAAAATAATCCTCTCTTAAGCCGTGTACTACATAGTCATTTATTCATTTCCCCCACCTCACTTAAAATCTCTCTCTCTCTCTCTCTCTCTCTCTCTCTCTCTCTCTCTCTCTCTCTCTCTCTCTCTCTCTCTCAATCTCTCGCCCCCGCTGTCTATGCCTCTCTGTCTATCTCCACACAATGGGGTGTAGCTCCCTCTCATTATGTTTCTCTCTGTCTCCATAGTTTGCGATCTCCCCCCCTCCCCCCCTCTCCCTACACATTGTGGTCTAACCCCCTCTCACTCTTTATGTCCCTGTATATCTCTCCGCCATCAGTCCACCCTCCCTCCCCACCATCGATCTTTGTTGATGCCTTCCCTCTTCAGACTGATCTGATCGCAGACAAACCCGGGCTGAAAATCTGAGCCTGCTGGAAACTTTTGAGCCGCACGCGCATCGCATGCGGGAGAAAGTTAGAAAGTGAGCGCGCACCTCTTGCAAGCGCTGTTGCGGACAGGTTAGGCCTGGTCTTTGTAAGGCTTTTATAGTGGTTAGAGAACCGGAACCAAAATATTACAGGTGTTATTAGTGCTGAACGTGTTTACTTTGGTGCCGTTTTCCCAGGGAGCTACCTATTTCTGTAAAATTTTGCTGTCGCAGGTGGTATGCCATAGTGTTTTCTTGGAAAAGACGTTACCGAGATGACGCAAACATCCAATAAATGGTGACGCTTCATCTAAGTGAAAAAGACATAACATTTCGATTTTTAGTTGGTCTAAGATGTAGATCAGTAAAAGTAAATAATAAAAAGTGTAGAATTATAATTTTTATTAGATACTCCATAAAGCTATGTTAGCTCTAGCTGAGTTTTAAACAAACATAACTTGTGCCGGAGAGTAGAAATTCGTTTATAGTGAAGTGAAAATTGTGGAGGGATGTATAAAGCGGGTAAACCAACCTTTTTATGACAGATGTAAAATACACACCAAAGTGACGAAGTAAAAACGATATTTTTATGTAAAACTACAGAAAGAAAAAGAAAATATTACATTGCATATTTTCGATAACCATAATTCCATAAAACATTAATTTTAGAATGAAAAAAATTTTTTTTTTAAGAATGTAAAGATTAAAAAAATGTATTACCCGAATCACGCTATTTATCTCATATACGGGAGCATTTCAGCATTCGAGCACAGTTTTAGAAAATGTAATATATAGCATACCGCAAAGTACAATTTCCCTTCACATCTTTGAATGCAGCTAGAAGAAAAAGACTTTACTTCAGAACTGTCCTATTTTTTTTTATTAAGCCATTTAAACACATTAAAGCAATGGACTTCATATTGACAGACAATCAAAATCAAGGAAGAAAAACTTCGTGTAGTGAAAGAATTAACTTTATAAAAATCAACTTAAGCAGATATTTGCGGAGGAATATAATTGTTGGCCATTAATAGCCTTCAGGCTGGATATTTATTACGCTATGATTGCCTTGGCTTTATTACACTGGAAATTGCACTCTATTATACCAAATCACAGAGCAACAATTTTTTTGTTTTTCTGTGGAAAATATCGCTGCGTGCATAACATAATTACATTAAATTGCAACAATGGAGTCTCTTTCTCTTTTTTTCTTTCTAAAGGAACTAACAAAAGTAAAGCTGACAATTTATTATAAAATGTTTTCTGACACAATGGTGCACAAAAAAGAAGAAAAGAAACCAATAATTATGTAAAAACAAAAAAAGGCAAAGAAAAACAAATAAATAAAAACAACAACACTAGTTGCACAAACAAAAACAGGACCCCCCCTCCCCCCACCAAACCGTTTACTTTCAGTTTTAAATTATCTACATGCAATTTTATAGCTTTTTGAAACAAAGAGTGATGAAAACATTTTCTCGAAGAGAGAAAAAAAAAACATGCCCATGTATATATGCAACTTTAGAGAGTAATCATTTGAAGGGAAGAATCAAATTTACCACATGATAAAAAGAAATTAAAAAAAAAGAACAACCACAAAAAAGCTATTTTATGTATTTCAAAAATCAAAGTAATTAAAGTACAAGAAAAAAAACCCTGTTTATTCATAACATAATATTTGTGAACATTTGAAAAACAAATTACGCAATAAAACGTAAATAAATAAATGATGAACATGTGCTAGTAAAGTAAGACAAAGCATTAATTGGTATAAGATAGAATGCAATTAAAATTGTGAATTAAAATAATTCTCTATAGAGGGAGGGAGAGAATTCTCTCCCTCTCTCCGGGTTTAACGTCTTCTAGGTTCCCCTGGGGGGTCCTATACGGCGACAGGCGGCGTTGACAGAAGACAAAAGCTCAAGAGGAAGGCAAGACATGATAGATCCTATGCTTGCTCATTCTATTACTATGAGGCTAGTCCTCTAATGTATGGGGTTCCCTAATTT
>RQTK01000129.1:263022-286122 GCA_003991915.1 Elysia chlorotica | reverse complement strand
GGAGAAGAGAGGGGTAGAGAGAGAGAGAGGGGGGGATAGAGATAGAGAAAGAGAGAGGGGGAGAGAGAGTGGGATAGAGAGAAAGATATAGAAGTGAGAGGCAGTCGGAGATACCGACAGAGAAAGGTTTGAAAGAACGGTTGATTTGTGATATAATTAGAGATAGACAGAGCGGACAGGGATGGAGATAAAAGCAGAGAAACATGGAGAGGGATATACAAGTAGCAAACAGTAAAACATACACAGAGAGAGTGAGAGAGAGAGAGAGAGTGTGAGAGAGAGAGAAAAAGAGAGAGAGAGAGAGTGAGAGAGAAGCGAAAAAAAAGGCCAGACCAGAAAAAATAAAGACGGACAGGGACATAGAGAGCGAATAGCAGAGATAAAAAAGGGCCAGACATAACAGAAAAAGGCAGAGAGAGAGAGATAGAGAGATAGAGAGAGAGAGAGAGAGAGAGAGAGAGAGAGAGAGAAAGAGAGAAAAAATCTGAGAAAGATAAAGAGAGAAGGCGAGAGAGGAAGGGATGTACAGAGAGATTAATAAAGGGAGAAAGAGGGAGAAAGAGAGAGAGAGAGAGGGAGAGAGGGAGAAAGAGAGATAAAAAAAGGAAGTATGAAAGATAAAAACCTCGATAGAAACAGAGTGAAAGAAACAAGGAGAAGAAAGGAACTCCAAACAAGTAGAAAGAAAGGAGTATGAAAGAAAAAAACCTCGATAGAAACAGAGTGAAAGAAACAAGGAGAAGAAGGGAACTTCAAACAAGTAGAAAGAAAGGAAAAGAAAGAAAGAGAGAACTTAGAATGAGGATAACTCACAGAGTAGCAGGCCGCTTCAGAGCGCTGTTCCTTTAAGCGACGATTTGCAATTTTTTGACGCCGCGGTCGAGAGAGTCTCTTCACAAGTTCATTAAAGATGAGTGGATACGAACTCTCCCCCGCCAGCCCGCAGCCTGATGTTATCCTCTTTATACGTTCATGTAGTAGGAACCAAACTTCTCCTCTTGCTTATTTGCTTTGTATATCTTGAAAAGTGCCGAATTCATTATGATTATTAACTTTTTATAAATGTCCCCATTTCGCCTTGTCTGTCTGTATGTTTGTTTGTCTGTCTTTGACTTTTCTTCCTCTTCTTTTCTTTCTCTTTTGTACTCTCTCTCTCTCCCTCTCTCTCTTCTACATGTCTATCTCACTTCCCTCCTTCCCTTTTCTTTTTAACCCATTTATAAGCTTGTGAAGAAAAAAGTTTAACTATGCATCAGCAATTTCCCTAGTATTTGTATATATCCACGATCGTTCTTAAAAAGAAAAAACAAACAAACAAGGAATTGTCTATATGGGTACCCGTATGCAGCTTTGTATTGAGTAGCATGCCCAAAACATAAGACTATAGAATTTTTGGGTTATTTAACCTTGTCTTATACTTAAACAAGATCTCTATTGACTATTCAAGTCAGATTTTTTGTCACGTGATCTCAATTGACAATTTACGGAATTACCAATACAGAATGGGAAATATTCAGCGCACACATAGAAATTCGAAGACGTCTTTTGTTATTTTTATTTATATTCTTGGTGGTTAATATCATTGCTATGAAAGCGTTCTTTTAAAGGATACTTGTGGCATATTGGTATATGCCATGTGTACTCTTAGAGTGGCAAGGCTGTTTTCTGCAGACCAAAATCTAAACTGCCCAAAGTAACGGTCAAATTCACCGAAGGGGGGAAACATTTTAGTAAGATCTAAAGACGGGTAAAGCTTTGCATACCAATGCACACCCCATTTCAAAACACTATCAAATAACATTATGTAAATCAAATTTGTATATATTTTCTGAACGTAGTTGGAAGATACGAGCTGAAGTTAAGCTTTTGGTTAGCGTATCAAGCAAGGTAGCCATTATCAGACCTCTTAGCCAAATTCGACACGGTTGACCACTTAATTCTTTTTCATCGCCAGTTTGGGTAATGTGGAGTTGTGTTGAAGTGGTTTCAATCGTACCTTAAAAATAGATCACAAGCGGTAGCCATAAATGGGGACCACTCAGATTCAGTGCCCAACTGGGCTGGGTCCTTGGTCCTATCCTCTATCCTCTTTCCAACGCCATTAGACCTAAAAAATGTAGTAATCATATGATTGCGGATGATACTCAGCTTTATAAATCTTCCATCCCATCGGAAATATATTTTGTTATTGACGATTTGTAGGCATGTTGAGTAACCATACAAAGTTGGATGTTGTGCAATAAATTTAAAATGAAAGGTGAAAAAACTGAAGTTCTTTTATGTGGAACAAGACACAAAATAAATAACAAGCCAAAATTAAACCTTTTAATAGATGAAAGTACGATTGAATTTTGTCATAAAGCAAAAGATCTAGGCGTGATTCTTGACAGTTCTCTTACTATGGATGACCACATCAACAAAATAACTAGAATATTAAATTACGAACTTAAAAAGATCAATTAAATAAGAAATACTTTGACACACAGTCATTTAAAACAGTGGTCTGTGCATTTGTACAACCACGCCTAGACTATTGCAATTCTTTGTTAGATGGTCTCCCTAGTTGTCGAATAAAAATATTACAGAGAATTTAGAACAGAGCGACCAGACGTGTATTAGGATTAGATTTCTTCGACAAAACTACCTCTACTCATTTGCTCAAAACCCTTCATTGGCTCCCCGTTTCGGCTAGAATTGAATGCAATATTGCTCTTCTTTTTTGAAAAAGGCAAAGCAATAACTCACCCTCTTACATAAAAGAACTTATCTTCCATACAATCCTAGACGTCAGGTACGATCTGAAAACAAAAGTCTCTTGCACACTCCTAGGACCAAATGGAGATCCCCACTGACCCCACTCTTTGGAACTCTCTACCTCTTTTTATTGGATCAATGTCCAGTGAGTCCCTTCTTAGAATAATTATATTTAAAAAAAATTTCTTTAAAAAAATTTGTCAAGTTAGAATCTGATATCCAATCACAATTATCGCATTAGGTATTGTCTTGTTCATTTTTATTAATGTTATCATGTATTTTAATTTATTATCATCCGCCTATTGTATTGTGTATAATTTAATAAGTTTATGATGTACGTTTTATATGCTTTTATCTGAAATAATGTAAAGCGCTTTGAAACATCGGTGGAAAAAAAAATAAAATTCTTGTTCTTAATATTTTTAAGAGCACAGTGGCTTATTCTAGAGATAATAAAATATACACACGAAAAACTCTTTTAGATCTACTGTAATATAACACTATAGCAGTTCTCATTGTGGACCATTTCTCATGACTGGTCTTCCAACAAAGTAGAATAACTTTTCCCAAAATCCCACTGTGTTTAAGCATCATTGCTTCCTAGGTGTGCTCAAATTATACAGATATAAATCAATTTTACCCTTGGGTATCCTAAAATTATTATTATTTCAGTTCGTACCTTGCTATTGCAATGACGGTCTTTCGATAGCCTTGACATGACATGCATAATTGTAGATCTATGAAAACATGAGTTTACGGCAGTACCAAAGAAACACATGCATTTTCAGTCTTTTTAAAACCTATTTTAACCACTGCAGAGCACTGTATGAAACTCCAAAAGTAAATTAATTCTCTCTGTCTCAATCTTCAGAAAATAGACACTGTGTGTGAGCATTGGCAGCATTTAAGTAAAGCAGGACAGGCTTGGACCAGTATATTCAATATGCCGTATTTGAAACTAACTGTAGGAAAAAAAATGATAAAAAAATGAAATGAGAGAAAGACATTTTTTTTTCTAAACGAGTCGTTTCCAGTTAATGATATGTATCGAAGAAAATTTCACTCTGCTGTGCTTATTTCTTGTGTTTCCAACGGCTAATACTGGTTTACTATAGATCTGTCCCAAATTTGATGATAAAGTTAGAGACAATGGACAATTAAAAACATCCTATGCTTCCCGTCAATAGTTGACTTTAACAGACCATTTCAAAACCTAGGTAGTGTCACTCTTCAAATTTAAAGGGACAAAAACGCGACTAAGGCGACCTTTTCTAATTTTCATATTTGTCAACCACCACAAACCCTCCCCACCAACTTTCCCATATTCTGCGAAAAATACAACCAAAGTCTAAAGGTTCAAGCCTTGTGGACGCTCCGGCTACCAGGAATACATACTGACATCCTGTGAGGACTGCACGAGCGGACGGTAGCACTAGCTCTATTCAAATAACAGAGCTCGTCTCTAATGAAAAGAGGAGCCGAGGAAAAGAGACAACAATAGGGACGCAAGCCCCGGGCTGCCAGGATTTTAATCAAAGTGATTCCATATTGAAGGGGATTTCATCCGAATGATGTCTTGTTTGTAGATTCTGATGACAGAGATCGGCCGTCTGTTTGTAATGGATTAGCGGCCTTGTCACGGAGACAGATGGCAAAGGTTTGAGCCCTGCTTGACACAAGCTTGTTTTTAAATCCGACCCGTCTTTAGTTATTTCAGCTGCCATTGTTTCGCTGAAATGTGGATATCCGTCGTTCTTATTCTTTAGATTTTCGTTAATAAATATGATTGGTTCTTTGTTTTCTTGTTAAATATTTAAATGCTGTGAAATGTTATGGCCTTCTGTCAAAATCTTAATTTATTTTTAGATAGTAATATAAGTTATGTTTGGGCAGTGCCGGTATCTACTTCTACTCTCTATCGAAATTGCTACAGCCACAGCTACTGCCTCTGCCACTGCAGTTGTTGATTGTTATTTAAATTCTGCAACTGCTGCCACCACTACTACTTACACAGCTGTTGCCACTGCTACGTCTAATGCAACTGCTGCTACTTCTAATCCAACTGCTGCGTTTGCTACTTCTTATGCAACTACTATAACTGCTACCTGATGCTACTGCTACGTCTAGTGCAGATGCTGTTTCTGCATCTACTACTAGTTCCTATTCAACTTGTGCTGCTACTGCTTCTGTAAGTGCTAGTAGAGGCCTTACTATAACGTAGCCTAAAGCGACCACGAAGAGGACGGGTAAAGGGATCTACATTTGCGTCAAATCATGGGTCTAATCCAGACTTATGGAGCCAATCAAATTTAAAAAAATCTTCATATCTAAGGGTCCCTACAAAGAGCCACCGAACATAATTATTTCGGCGTGTAGGTGAAATCACAACTGTTGCCGAACACACCGATGGCTATACACAGTCGCGCATGTTCTGTAGTGTTTGATCGCCAATAACGAAAAAAAGCACCAATTCTGAATAAAAACGTGCACACATTCAAACACACTAGCAAGGAGACATGGAACTCCACAATTTCACACAGACCCTCGAAGAAAAGAACAAAAAATATGCATTTTTTAAAATATTCCACAAAATGAAATTCTGCTCGAGTGGCACCTAGAATATTTACCGCTGATTAAAAAAATCAATTCAGATTTCTTCTACGATGCTTCCCCAATAAGAAAATGGTCAGTGACAATTTGACCAGTCCAAACACTATGAGTTCACTCACTCAGCGACTAGGCGAAGACGGGCCACGTGCCAGCTGAGATCGGCGAGTAGGAATGAAAATTTCATTCCTATAAAAATTTCTGTCTCCTTGAGTGCTTATCGGCTCAGAGACTAATCCGTCTACATGAATGTTTACAGAAATTACATGAACTGATTCCTATAACTACGGTGCCTAGATATTCGGTGACTTAAATCTGTCCCTTCTATGCTAACTGCTGCTACTCTACTTCTCATCTGCTGCTATGTTCCCATACAACTGCTGCTACTCCTACTTCTCATACAACTGCTGCTACTCCTACTTCTCATACAACTGCTGCTACTCCTACTTCTCATACAACTGCTGCTACTCCTACTTCTCATACAACTGCTGCTACTCCTACTTCTCATACAACTGCTGCTACTCCTACTTCTCATAAAACTGTTGCTACTTCTACTTCCCATACAACTGCTGCTACCATTACTTCTCATACAACTGCTGCTATTCTCTACTACAACTACTTCTACTTTCTCCTACGGCCTCAAATACTGCTGCTCTTACCAAAACTGCAACTGTTACTGCCACTGCTACTGCTACTAATGCTACTTTTTTCTTTCTTTTTTAAATAAAATATGCCTTGGCGTGTTTCAGAAAAGATAACGTTTAAACGTAGACTTCTCGATTTAATTATTTTATTTTCTGTCTCGTTGGAAGAAAAGTAAACGTTAAACTTCTTGTTCGTGAAGTTTTAATCCCGCATAACAACTTTTTTTTTAAAGATTCACTCTGCGCGATGACGTACATATTAATGCCTACTGTTTTGAACGACTACATGGAATGTTATGCAACATCCTGATTAATTTCAAGACGCTTTTCTCTCCAACATACACAGAGATCTTTGTTACTGGAATGCAATTTCCTGATTAGAACCACATTGTAGCGTTTTTCCGTTCTACATTTTTTTCATGAGAAAAGTGATATATGGAAATGCAAAATGAAATAGATACATACTTAGCTATAAAAATGCCCAATGTTTGTTTCAACCGATGAAACGGAAGGTTTAAATACTATCTGAAAACATGCATCTATTTATTCATTTCATATTTTAATCTAACAAGGCTTGACAAAATAATCGAACAAAGTCGTAACTTTTAGAGATAGAGAAATAGATAAAGATAGGCAGTTTATACAGCTGTTTAGAAAGTTAGGTGGAAAGATGGAGTGATGGATAGAAAATTAAAATAATTAAAAAAAAACGGTGCAAAAGAGTGAGCACATTTCGGATTATTACAAAAATAAAGAAAGCAGAAATGCAGGACATAAAAGTGCATGGGCAGCTCAATGCGTTTGTAAATAGACTAAATATGCAAAAAACTCGATTGTGAAAGAGAAAAAATGCTCAAAAGGGAAGATAAATAGATAGATAGATAGATAGATAGATAGATAGATAGATAGATAGATAGATAGATAGATAGATAGATAGATAGATAGATAGATAGATAGATAGATAGATAGATAGAGAGATAGAGAGATAGATAGATAGATAGATAGAGAGATAGACAGAGGGCGCACGGCATAGAGCTCTCTGTGTGTGTGTGTGTTTGTGTGTGTGAGTTTCCACGAGAGAAAATACCAGATATAATAGACGTATTTGGAAAACATCAACTTGCAGGGAAGAAATTAAACACAATTTAAAGACTCAAGTGCTCCAAGGTGTTATCAATCGGGATAACAGGTATCGACTTTTGTTTAGTACGGTATCATTTAAACATGGAAGTATGCTTAAAAACATGAATTTCTCAATGAAAATTCACGACGACAAAATGCACCAAACGTAGTCGATTTTCAATATCGTGCATGCAGTTAACGTGTGAGATGCTCTCTTTTTTTACCGTACACAAATACAATCGATACTTACTACATGAAATCAATGCATGTTATGAAAAAAAGTAAAACAGAACTAGACTTTTAAGACAAATCACTTGTTGAAGGGTCAGAGGGAAAACCAAAGCGAATTCACATAATCATTATGTTTCTTTTCTCTTTAATATAAGGATTAGTTTTTTTTTAAATCAATTAGACCTTTTTGTTTGGTAAAAGGAACAAAACAGGCCTTTTTTACCTTCACATTTTGTGCTGTTTTCGTTTTTTTTTCGCTCACAATATCTTAGCAAGAGATCTTTTTAAAAATACCTTGTAGTTCTGTTACACCTTTCAATTTTGAAAATTAGTTAACTTAATTTTGTTAATGTTGTAATACGTTTTTCTTTCCTGTTCTAAGAAAGTTAAAAAATCACAATACTTATCCGAGAACTCCACTCATGACTTAAACTATTTTCCTAAAACAAACTATTAATTTTTACTAATGTAACGTGGTTTTCTCTAGTCTTCTAGCAAGGTATTGGTTCCGTAAATCTAGAGAGCTGTGAATGGACGCCGGTGCAGATCCGTTAACCTATCGTCTTCCTTTTCATAACGATCATATTATCGCAAGGTCTTTACAAATAAATCATAGTTTGAACAATGGAGGAATCCTGGTCATGACCTTTGTCCTCAAGCCCTGTGCTGGCCATTGGTCAAACGTGGTTCGTGCTCTTGCATGGGACGGGTCATATCATTTAGGAAAGCATTAAGCCTAATAGGTTCCCTCCCAACAGGGGAGCCAAGGTATCGAATTCACATCCAGTTATCCCCGCCTGATCTGAGTAACAGAGACAATAGATTTTAGCGAAACTTCTCACAAAAAGAGCTCACAAGGCTATTGATAAGGGAGAACTAGCGTGACGCGTGCTCACTCTATTTCTTTCTTGAAATTAAGGCGGTTGAGTAATGTTCAGGCAGAGGTTTTACTGCGGTTTAAAGAAGGACGGAACTGGTTTACTTATCCCAACCCATATTTATACTACAGTAACACAACTGTAACACAACTGGGTGCAATACAGAGTACAATGATTCTTTCGATTTGACGGTCCCGACTTCTATATTTACCAACATTTTAAAAGACGTATTATTTCTACGAATTAATTGATTTTTTGTAATATAGAGTTTTTGTTTGTTTTTCAATCAGGGTTGATCTAGTTCTAGATAAAAGACAAACGCTGAACACAATGCATCAACTTTATGGCCGTAAGTAAAACGTCGCGGTAGCTTATGACTAGTCGTAACCATAAGCGAAGGAGAGTCATCAACTAACTTTACATTGTACTTACGATCCCAAGTCATTAAAAAAAAACAACTCACAAAGCGTGCAAACGTAAAAATAAAAATCAGTACAAAATCATAAATGACGTTTTGACTTTTTGAATATGACCTACTCCTTCCAACAAAATGGAATGCCTTTTTCTTAAATAAAGCTTTCTTGCTATAGACTTGCGTAATTCCTTCATTAATTTGGTTTTCCCGACATTTTATGCTAAGGGTAACAAAAATATTCTTACTCATATTCCGTTGTTTGTTCAATTGACTTTCCGATAGAACGCGCATGTAGTAAAATTAACAAGTTTGAAAAATCCATTACAGTTATTGTACGAGGAATCTGCAAATATTGTACTCATGAGAAAATTCCACATTGTTCACACTGGGAGATCACACCCTTTCGCAATATTTACATTTCTGGGTACATTATGCATCAATTAATGCCCCTTCCCCCAAATAAGACAATGTAGGCACTAACGGTTAATTATGTGCGAGCACAGGCACGTGCTACTGTCATTACTTACCACAGTTTCATTCAATTTTCCAACTTTTGGTAAGGCGATCGATGGCAATCATACTTTGACATTTATTAAAGATTTGTTCAGTGTAACCAAAGAGAAACAAATGCAACAATTGATGTAAGTTAACTTCATAATCATCATGTCTTTCAAGTAAATATTACATTTTTTATAGCCTACGTAAAAGAAAATGCGACCTACGCAACTGGTACAGGAACCGTAACTTTTATCTCGTTACGAACCATACCTTTTAAAATAAACGACTATTATGTTTTGTAAGCCGTGGCGCTCTTTAGTTAACCGTAGCGTTAATTTATTAAAAGTACCGGATTACTTAGGTCAACAGTATTCTACACGTTCTTACAAATATCATTAATTGCATTATTGCCAGAAGCAGCATTTTTCTGTTGAAAATTGTTCTTTTTATTTTATAGATTTTGCTAATGAAGCAATACTGACAAGTTAATATTGTTGCAACAACTGGGTGAGGATATGATCCTAACCTATCGAAATGCGCTTCAGTATTACCATGCCTTGGGATAGACGTGTAGTACGGAAACAGCTGAATCATAAAGTTGCATATTTCTTAATTAGCTTATGCTGGGGGAAAATAATTATAATTATACTACATTAAGGTTAATTTACTGACTTGATAACACCTTGAATCACATCAGTGAACCATTCTGAAATGTACATTTTGCCATTAAGAAGGGGAGGATTCCATTATGGTAATTTTCGGGTGATTATTATAACTTAATTTAGAAGTATACACCACACCAACCGCGAAGAATAACAAATATCAAATAAGAGACTGGGCGGAAAGTCATCGAGCAATATTGCTATCAACACATTTAATCACCTAGCAGTGGACAGGGACAATGGTAGAGTATCACAAGAAACATGCGGTCTCACTAGAAGACAAATATGTTCATTTAGCCTAAAAGAAACCAAAAAAGCTACGATAACATTTACCAATTATAAAAAAGGATTCGGACTAAATTTTGATTCATCAAAAAATATATATAACGAAATAAGAAAAGAGGAAGAAATAGAAAGTATAAGATTGAAAAAGAGTGTTTTAAACCAATTGAATTTTTAATACCTACAAACCATTAATAAAGTGAGAGAGAGAGAAGAGAGAGAGAGAGAGAGAGAGAGAGAGAGAGAGAGAGAGAGAGAGAGAGAGAGAGAGAGAGAGAGAGTGAGTGGGGGCAGACAGACAGACATAAAAACAGACAGAATGACTGATTCACAGAGAAAAAGGAGGCACAGACCAACAGTGACAGAGAGACAAACGGAAAAAAACTTCTACAAAATAAGTCGTGCAATTTCAAAATAAAGCTGATTAAAAGTATACAACAATAACGTAGACCTTCAGCCTTCATTATTACATTCAGTGCCAGAGAGAATTCAATTTAATACAAATCACATCCCAGTAAATATTCAATCTATTCGTTCCCACATAATTATTATTCGTGGCATTCGTTAAATGTTTTCGAACCGAAAAATGTAATTGTTCTTTGTGGGAAAATCCGTAAGAGACAAGTACTTTCGCATTTTCAATAAAAGTGAACCATTTAATGCACAGATTCCCCTGATTGTCTCATAAGATATTCTTCTGAGTAAATTGGTCGTGATTTCAATGATTATGTCCTTTATATTTTCACACAGTTATTTGGATCCCTATCATGTAAACGTCATTTCATCTTGTCAGGACAAATTTAGAACTTGAAAGGTAATTTAGAAATCATAGAGACAATGTTAAGAGGGCGTAAACAAGTTACCAGGGTTTCATAAAGGACGGACCAAGGGAACCATGAGGCTCAATAGGCTTTCGATCGATGCTTTCTTTGTGCCTCACGTGGTTCGCTCAAACAGAGCTTATGGAAATTCTCAGACGTAGGATAATAATAGCAATGACTGGCCGAAAAGTCAGGTCTTATTTGAGCCCGAGAAGGCCTGCTCATAGTGGATTAAGCAAGTGTCTATGCAATGTTAGATACAATCATCGGATTTTGGTAAAGACCAGAGCAAAACACGCAGTAACTCACACAAAATTTGTTGAAGAAAGTTTAAAAATGAATTTAAGTGTAAAATGCACTTTCCGTCATTTGCTATCCTTGCTATCCAGAGAGAGAGAGAGTCACCGCAAATAACGTTTCAAATTCATTATAGAGTTAGGCTCATAATAAACGTTAAGTCCATGTAGTCATTAAAGGATAAAGTGATTGTTCAAGCACTTCATTTATGTCGCAATGACAACTTTTAACCCTACGAAACATGTGATGTAAACCATTGTTTTTCAAATGCACGAGTAAATCTACTGTTCAACATTAGCAGTGTTACAAACCACTGTGATCACCAGCACCACCGCTAGAATATATAATAATTTTGATATAAAAGCAATACCATCCGTTCAAAGTTCCTTTTTTTAGGGTACAAGATCGAATGCGCGACATCTAATCTGATTCCGGGTTCAACCGCCTTATTCCTAATTTAGGTGTAACAGTTTTTGTTTGTTTTGGTCGTGTACTCTGAAACCATGCCTGTTTAAAGTTAAGAAGCCATTTTCCGTTGACAATGCTTTTTCTTTATAATTATTGATTCGACCACTTTTTACAAAGACAAAACTGCTTCATTTATCAATAAGGGCCCATCCGCTTGTTAGAGCAACGCATTGTGTAGACTGGTGTTGCTAGTTGCAATTTGTGTGAAAACAACACTCCATGTGGTATTTTAATGCTACTAAAATGGCTAGGTAAAAACAAAAGCTGTACCGGCAACATTCCATTTCTTTTGTTAATATTGAAAAGAAAAAACTCCCACATAAAAATGGACCGAAAAAATAAGAAAAAAATTGAACAGCATGATGTCTGTAGGCTTTCGAGAAAAATAAACTGTAAAAAAGATAATCAAGATCAGCTTTAGAGAATCAATGCAGCCCTATCACATCTCAATCCATGAAAACATGTCTATTAAGTCAAAAACTTGCGTATTTTTCCGGAAACCAGTCCACTCGACTACTGGCACAGCCCTCTCCCCCTTCCAGGCAATTATCAGGCTGAAATAATCTTATGACGTAGGCATGATCCCTCCGGCGTTTAAATGTTTGGAGAACAAAGCTAAAGCTGGAACATGTTTCATGATCAGACTAAACAGGAACTGTGTCTTATTATTATTATGAATTTTGACGAAGATCTGAACTATTTAACACTGAGCCCAGACATAACACATTAGAATAAGAAATTTCATTGGTTTCGAGTTGAGGAATTGAAAAATGTAACTGAACGTGTGTCAGAATTGTGATATGAATTATTTACATTAAAAAAATCATCAAGGCCTTATCAAAGACATTCTCGTTTTTCTTTTTAATGAGGTTTTTCATATTAATGTGTACGTTTTTCAAACCAAAACTGTTTCCAAATCTTTGCCCCAATACATGTACCATTACTGGCACAAAAATATCAGTATGACATAAATCAACTAACAAAACAAAAACCAAAGCACACAAAAGCGAATTTTAAACAATGTATTGGCATTTACATCTATGTCATGTTAAACTTTTCGGTATATTTAATAGTGTGGCAATCTGTTGTTGTGAGTAAAAATATTTTTTTTTCTTTTCATTCTATTTCGAAATCCAGTTGCACACTTCCAGATGATAGTTGAGCAGCAACATTTGAAGGCTGAATATTAAATATGATTATACAGTTAGGTTAAACACTTTCATTTGACATGCAGTCATTTCCGTGCAACCCGACTTTCAGCATGTGCAAGCTAGTCTGACAGAATAGTGCACGATTGGCACGAGGCGTGGTACACATGACCTTAGATATCCCCAAAGCAGTATGTAGCAATATTAGTAATTTTGACACTACGACTACTATTTTCAAACGGATATTGGTTATGCAATACTATAAACATGGTCTGTACAGGAGCGTAAGATCCTAACGATTTGTGAACAGTAGTTTACCGCCCCCCCCCCTTTTTTCCCCCTAAAATTGCGATATTTGCTTTTTATAAAAAACTGTCATTGACTGTGCATCAGTGAAAGACTCCTTTAGAATCTGTCTTTTCATACTATGATGGTAGACCATGAGGCTTATGTTTTGCAACACACATTCTTAGAATTTTTTTTTTGGGATAAGCCATTTCATTGTAGGCAGTTTTACACTGTTTCAATTTCATATTTATTTTAGCTCATTATTTAAATAAACCTGGACATACATTAATAAAAGTAATCCAAAATGATGTGTGTGTCGCATCTTATGCCTAAAGTATCGGCTTCTGACTTACGCACTGGAATGGATATCGTTGCATTTTTGCTACCTTGCTGCTAGGTGGGTTTTTTTTACCATCTTTTGTAAGACATTAATTTTTGTTTTTCTCTTTCAACCTAGTATTATCGTCTATACCATACTATGCTTAGAAGGCTCATCGGGATTATTGTCGTCAAGCTGAAAGATAGTAAATTGGCCAGGCATCTTTTAGGATTTCCACACGATAGTACTGCCCGCTACTTATCCATTTTACCGCTAACAACAATAAAATGTTCTAGAATAGTAGCCACTCGGATAAGACAAAATCACGATTCATTTCGACATTTTCAAAGAGGAAAAATTATTCCAAATCGAAGGGAAAATTTTAACCTTTGCTTTTATCGGAGCAAATACGTTTAGTTTCATGAAAAACAAAATGCATTTGATGAAGTATGCCCCTCACATTTAAATATATTCTTTCCTCTTTCGTATAAGAGTTCTCAAATGATTGATATACCAAGTGTTATTTGTCATTCAAGTGCGTGAATACGTGAGTGTTTACAGTCGAATATAAGTTTGAGAACGAGCAAAGCTCTGGGCCTTGAAGGACAGAAGCGGAGCAAGACATCGGTTGATACAATACAACCATGATGATTCAACCTTTTCCCAACTTAAACCAGTTGTTTGAATATTGCTGTTGTTTGTTGTGGTCTTTAAGTGTATTGTGAAAGAGTAAATTACAATAATAAAAGGGTCTTCTTTCATATAATGTATTTTTCGCCATTAAATTATTCATTCGTTATTTCAATCGTAGTTGATTTTACTGTAGCAAGAGCAACAAAAACTTGTGAGTCTTAGCTCGTGTGGCTCGTGTGGCTCGTGTGGCTCACAATCCCCAGTGTCTACATACACAGTAGCGTGCAGTAGGTCCACGTGCACGAAATGTAATCTCTTGTCTTCCCGAGGCATTTTCAAGGGATCACGAAGTGAAAATTAGTGATGCTTTATTTTCCAATGCAATTTTTATGATATACGTTTTAATTGATATTCTTAAAGTAATAATTAAAGAAAGAAACAAAGAAATTATTAAATTTGTTTCAAGTTCAAATTTATTTGATCAAGAAAAAAAATGCTATTATCCCATGAACAAAAAAAAATTGTAGGCCATTAAAATTTTTTTTCTTAAAATTTGACTTTTTTGTTGTTGCTCGTAGAAAGCACATTTTAAACTGCATGAAAGACAACAAAATTAATTCACTCTTTTAGTTTGAAAGTGCCGCTGAAGCATGCATCGATTTACCCTTCAAATAACGATCAACGATCTTTACTACATCCTATTATAATTCTTCCAGAGAGAACTGACGAGTTCAATCTTCGTAACATGCAAAGTATCGACAAGGCACAGCGTCAGTTTTCTATGTCACTTCCGAAGGACATAAATATTTCAAGCCAATTGGAGTACATTTTGTAGACACATCGACATTCTTTTACCTTCTACGTTAGAACTATATTGTTGCTAGCAAATTAAAAGAAAGGGGGAAAAAAAGAATACAAGACTGCCAAGACGTGTTCTGAAGGATACCTGCAGAATGTTTCTGAAAACACACATTTTGTTTTGTTTTGTTTTGTTAGTTTTTGCTTATTTGTTTATATATAGTGCCAACAGAACTACAGCCCAGCGCTTAGCCTTCAGGAGTCTTAGGCGATGCACACGCAAACTATTCCAACCCTTCATTCATCTTCCTCTATTTCATGATAGAAGATATTTTTTTCGAATCCTCCTTCCTTTATTTTTTCTCTTTTTTCTCCATTGAGGAATTAAAAGGTGATGTTTGAAGCTGTGACCCTCCGCTGCCGAAAGCTGGAGGTGGCATTGGGTTCATAGATTTCACTAAATGGATTTGCATCGCGTGAGCTTATAGGCTTTTTTCCAAGCAGGATTCGTTGTATAATATAATACCGACCTATCTTTCTATCGTTATTTTTACTACCGCTAATCAAAATTCACATGACATTTTTTAACGGCACCATAATTTTGTTGACTCATAATTTCTATGAAATATAATATTTTTATTGTGTTCATTATATGGAATCTAATTGCATTAGCCTATGGGTCCTCTCAAGCAGGGTCGGTTTTATAATTTTATTACTTTCTTATTTTTATATATTAAAAAAAAATCAAAATTCACGAAAACAATTTAATTACCATTCTTTGCCAACTGAGTCTATGTTTTTTTTTCAAGCATGGTCCGTTTTACAATTTAATTCCTATCTGTCTTTTCACATGAAGAAATGTTCTAACCGAGACTTTTTTCACGGCGACTCAGCATCTCTAAAATATCTGACTGGTTTTTATTTTTTTACTTGGTCTCGGCTTCTAAGCCACACTATTCCAGGTTGATGCAGTGATAAACTTTAACTGTAAGAACTTTTAGATTGAAGCTTATAAGTAACTAAGACTTTTTCGGAGAAAGGAACAGAAATCTTCTGAGATACAAACCTGAGATCTACAGTTTAGATCTCTACTGACTGAACTTTCTAACGTCGTTCAGTAGGCATACACTCATCGAGGAGCGAGGTGGCAGGAAGCCAGTAGAGAAAAACCATACCCCTGACAGCTGTGAAGGGAAGCAGAGCTTGTCAATGTGTCATATAAATACGTATGGAATAATCTGAATTAACTTATTTTGAATGCTCGTTAGATCATCTTGATTCGCATTCATAAGTGCCAAGAAAATTGAAAAAAAAATAAGAGTCGAAGCCAATGAGTTAATGTATGAAAAGTTCTAAAACTATGATTTTAAGATATGAAAGGCGTGAGGGCGCAATATGTAATATTTTTTCATTAATATCTTCAATTAATTATCTACATTTTAAGCAAGCAAAACAAAACAAAACAACAACACCCCGCAATATAGAAAAAATAGCAATAGAATAACAAACATTAGTTATATAATAATAAAAATAATAATAATAATAATAATAATAATAATAATAATATGATTATCAAAAGAAAATAAACAGCAAAAACCATAATAATTTTAGATTTGAAAACTTTAAAAAAATTACGTTGGATCATAATAATGAGTCATTCCAGTACAACTTAACAATGCATCCGACATTATCGGCATAACCAATTCGAAATAAGGACGGTCATTGAAATGATTATGCATGGTTAATGCTAGATTGCGAATGCAATTAATAGCCCATACTTCCATTCACTGTTAATGCGGTACCCCTTAGTTTTTCCATGGGTACCCCCATCGACTTCATCCCACACGCCCTTACTCTGAGACCGAGTACCTCGTCTGAGACAGATGTCACTGTTCGTGTGTATGTGTGTGTGAGAGAGAGAGAGCGCGCGCGAGAGAGAGAGAGAGAAAGAGAGAGAGGGAGGGAGAGGCAAAGAAAAGGGAGAGTGAGACAGAGAGCATTAAGACCACCCAGTGTCATGGCATCACACGTTATGTCAGGTAATGTTTGCGCTCAGATGATTCAATTAAAAAACTGCTCAACATCTGTCATATGAACGGAGAGAGATGAGCAATTCAGCACGCAAAGCAATGTTCCGTGTATTCTGCACAAAGTGATAGTAATGGTAAAAATAATAATACAAGTTTAGTCGTTTTTATATAATTTCATTTTTTTTAAATTTTATAAATTATGTCTTGCAGATAAATCATATTAATAGCAGTAATGATGATGATGATGATGATGATGATGATGATGATGATGATGATGATGATGATGATGATGATGATGATGATGATGATGAAGATAATGGTGATGATGATGAAAGTGATGATACATATATCAAATAGTCGACAACATGGCCAAACAATAATTTTGTGTTGACTTATTAGACAGTAATCTGTTAGTTTAACCCACCTAAATCAATGTTTCACAGGAATCCTTTTCGCATAGATGGGCATTATATGAAATTCGAGCCGAAGACTTTCCTACGGCGTTCCTTCAATTATTCTTTTAAACACTGAAAACAGTTATCTATAATCTTGGAACATACAGGACAGTCATGCAGTATGAATGGAGCAAAAGTAATTTATCGCTATTATAAGCAAGCGCATACGAAACTCGATTTTCATCGTTTTAATTTTATAAGCAAAAAGTTTAGAAACCAACAATATAACGTTTGATTACTTTATCTCTCGTTCCATTACGTGAAGTTTCAAGCAATTTACTAGCCTAGGAGCGCAATAGCCCCTGCTTCATGCCCTGGAGATTTTGCCCTCTACTGGTTGGGTCGATGGCAGTACAATGTGACCACCTGAGACAGGAGTCATGGTATCTCCGCCCTGGTTCGTGTGTGGCAGCACGTCAGACGTCAGTCTTGGGGCCCGTCCACAATATAGTCTACATAGTGCGGACGTTGGACGTTAAACCAACTTCGCTACAACTACAGCCTAGTTCTCTTTTAGAATGGGACGTTTTTCTTGGTAACCGGTTGTTCGGTCTGGGATTTCATGTATGTTTCTTTTCTTTTCGCATTACGCAAATAAATAGATAAAAAGAAACAAAGAGACGGAAAAACAGAAGAATTAGCAAAGAGATGTGTATAACAAAACCATTGGTATTAAGTCAACTTTGGATTTTCGATGTTTTTTTTGTTTGTTTTGTTACGGCGCGTGTGAATGTGCCTTTTATAGTCGCGCCGTTGTGATATTTGTCCTAACCGTGGCCTGTAGCAAAGGACTGCGGGAGGGGTGTTCGTATGGCAGTGCAAACATGATCCATTCCCCTGGGAATCCCACACGAGAATGCATTCCGCTCATAATCTCCCTTGGTGCATGTTATACTCTGATTCAGACATTATGTTCATCTAGTGCGGCTAGGGCTGTTTGCGCCACAAACCACTTTTCTCACTTTCATTCTTTTCCATAATAACACCAGCTTTTACTGCCACCCCACCCCTTTCACCTTATCCGCTACTATTGCAAAGAAATTAGAAACCCTAGCACCAATCATACGTTATTTCATGAGTTTATGTTGATTAGGAAATAAACAATTATTTCACACCGCAAGTCCATCGTTATCAGAACACTTTATCTCTTTACGCATGTTAATTTTTCGGCAAAACACAGAAAGAAAAAAAAAAGAGCAGCTGAATACACGAAACAATCCTAAAACGGTTTTCATCATCGGAACCATCAGCGCCGCCACGAAATGAAAGTTTGTGTAACGCCGTGTTTATGCCTACCACCCCTTGCAAGCATTGCAACCCACGCCGCCCCGAGCTTCCAGTGGTGTTGGTAGACTCGCCCTCGCCGCTGGATCAGAGAAAACGATGATAAAAATTGCAAATTGAGACAAATGACGCTTCCGCAACGGATATTAGCCGAAATTGCAAAGAGCTGCGTTTCGAGGGTTGATTGCTGGAGAAAGTGGGAGTTCTCTCACATGCAAATACACACAGGCAAAACGACGAGTGAGAGAGAGAGAGAGAACGAGAGAGACAGAGACAGAGAAAGAGAGAGAGAGAGAGAGGGATAAATATAGAGAGAGACAGAGAGAAAGAAAGAGAGAGAGAGAGAGGGGGGCGGGAGAAAAGAGAGAGAGAGAGAGAGAGAGAGAGAGAGAGAGAGAGAGAGAGAGAGAGAGAGAGCGAGAGAGAGAGAGAGAGAGAGAGAGAGAGAGAGAGAGAGAGAGAGAGAGCCAGCCATTATGGGCACAGCTGGTTTTGAATGGAGGAGAGAGAGAGAGAGATACGGACAGACACACAGACAGACAAACAGACAGACAGACAGACAGACAGACAGACAGACAGATAGACAGGCAGACAGACAGACAGACAGACAGACAGACACAGAGGCATAGTGAGAGTCGTACAAACTTTCTCCTCAAGACATTTTTTGTACTTTGAGAAAGTCATGAAAAATCTTAGGTTACATGAACCCAGTTGTCCTTACAGTCGCCCCAGTAAAACTTCAGTATTATTCAAGTCCTCATTTTCCTCATTTCTGATCTTTACGGTTCTCAATTCCTTTAGGCCTCATCTTCAAATTTACATTTTTTTTAAAGTCCTTTATCCCGTTTTTTTTTCTTCCTGTTTTTACACCACATTTTTTCGAATCATGCAGCCTGCGAAGTAGGCATACTTTCTGTTAAGCCTGCAAATAAATATATTGAATAATTTGGTACGATCATACAATTTAGCAGTATTGTTGAGTGAGCTCATGGTCCAACCAACATGTGTCTTTGAGTAATTTTGTACCAAATGCAAAAACGCTCACTAAAATTTATTGTTTTAAAACTTAATCAGCCAGGATTTTTTTATGTTAATGATATCTATTGATTAATTTGGTATAATTAAATCAGTGTAACATTGCTGTTGCTTGGGCCGATAATTTGACCATTTATCTGACTCACTTCTATTAAAAGAAAACACATGAAACAAATCACTTAAAGCCTCGGTGTGCACGGCTTTGTTTGCCGTGATTGCTTGGCCTGTGCTTTGGGAGGCGTCGGGTAACACTCCATAACCACGACAGGTTTAGACTGTCTGCCACTTGGCTGCGTCTCTCTCTCTCTCTCTCTCTCTCTCTCTCTCTCTCTCTCTCTCTCTCTCTTCTCTCTCTCTCTCTCTCTCTCTCTCTCTCTCTCTCTCTCTCTCTCTCTCTCTCTCTCTCTCTCTCTCTCTCTCTCTCTCTCTCTCTCTCTTTCTCTATATGTTTGCCTCTCTCTGTCTATATGTTTGCCTCTCTCTGTCTATATGTTTGCCTCTCTCTGTCTCTGTCTCTGTTTTTGTCTTTGTCTCTGTCTGTCATCTCTCGCGTTCTCTCTCCTCCGTTTGCTATTCTCTTACTCTCTCTCCCCCTCCCTCTATCTCTTTCTCTCTCTCTCTCTCCCTCTCTCTCTCTCTCTCTTTCCAACTCTCTCTTCCTCCGTCTTTTTTCTCTGTCTCTATGTCTCTCTGGCACTTCCTCTCTCTTTTTCACTGTCACATACTAACTATTTTGTATTCGGTCAGTATTCACTTACTGTTTAGTATCTTGTTCGAGATTCAGGGTGCGAACTCTTATGTAACGGTAGACTATATGAAGTACCTATCCGTCTCTAGTTTCATGAACTAAGTCAGTATGGAATATCATGTCATCATTGCTTTTTAAGGACTGAAGCAAAAGATTAGTAACAGTGGTGAGTGGGTTAAAAAAATCATTGAATTGAATGTTACAAAGTCACTTTACATTTTAAGAGCTCATTTACGGTTTTAAAGCTTCTTAATAATAATAAGATTATTATTATCATTTTTTTGTTTGTTAACGTAAAACTAAAGGAACGTGGCTAAACGTTTAAACATAAATTATAATTGTGCAATGGGAATAACATATTTCATGTATAAGGTTGCTAGTGTTAATGCAATTTTGAAAATATATCACCTCGATGATAGATGTAGGTATCAAATAGTTGTAAGTTGTCGTTTTTCAAGTCGAAAATTGAAAGAGTTAGAACAAGTGGCGCCAATTCTAAAGAGTAGAGAAGCAACAAATAAAAACAGTATATAAGATAATTTTGTTTATCCCAGGCCCAATATCAGCTAAAACCACTTAAACAAATCGTGCTGTATTTTATTCATGCCACATATTGTATTAAGGCTGAATTTATCATCCTACATCTCTAAGGCACACCGGGAGCACCATGATATATCTGTAGGGCTTACTTTGCTGTCCGAGATGTTAACCCATTAATCAGAATTTCACGGACCAGCAACAGCCTGAGAAGCATATAACGAAGCGAACCCTTAAAGTATGCTGGGTCTTTTATGGAGATGATAAATTGGCTATTCCCTATCCTTCTCCTGCCCACAAAGATACCACAGAGAGATCAATATATATTGGATACATGATAATAATTCCAGTGGCATTTAGTACAATTAGATGGCTCACTTTGTTTCACGTTTAAAAGGAGATACCACGAGAGCAGTATATTATTAGTTATGAATTACAAAGCATTGTTGAAGTGACCTTGGCGCGTGGTTCTGTTGATAAGTGCCAGGGCCGATACGTTATTGTATAATCTGCTCAGCTGCAGATATTGGATACAATGCGAACCAGTGAATGCTCGCCACAGGGCAAAACCAAGTGGGAAGTATTATGGAATAGGAGCAGGAAGGGTTCAACATAATCGAAAGCAAAGATAAGTATACTTGTAAGTTATAAAAACCAATGCTTCATTTCAGTACATATGAAGCAAATTTCCTTCAAAGTTTCAAAGCTATCTATATAAAAAATATAATTATATTTTGTCCAATCAATGATATGTGCCGTATATATAAACGTAATATAGTTGGAAAACACAAATATATGGGGGAAATTTGAGAACTTTCCTTCAGAGCGTTGCAGCCATAATAAACATTTGGCGATTTTTCTTAGTGTTTTGAGAGATCCACTTTGTACACAGGGAACTAACTCATTTCGCTTCTGTGAGTAGAGGCTACTATTGGACAAGTGTGAGGTGAGCAGTTATGCCCCTCACGTAGGAGTCAAAGACAAGATTGTGGGCTCAAGCTCAGAATTAGAGGCCTTGCTATCACGGGCCGAGAGGGAAAACGAAGACGTTAGGTCAGGAAATCTGCCCCGGCGTCCAATCTTAGCTCTGTGCTAGACTTACGAGGCCAAAATTAGCTATGGCCCAAGGGCCTGTATTATCACTGTATCATCCGTTATGTTCTTGGTGATCGCAAACCCTTGATGTATCTGGCGGAAGAAGACGCTCTGGTATGACCTTCCCTGCCCTTCCCTGCCCTTCCCCCACCCACATGATCCTATGGTCCAAGAACAACTCTCTCAATGTAGAAGGGAGGAATAAAATGACCAAAATTGTGAGCGTGTTAATTGAGAGAGAAAGAAAAGAAAAGAGAAGAAGAAAGCGAATAAAGGCCATGTCGTTAAGATAAGGTACGGAAAAAGAAAGAAAGGAGAAATTAAAAAGTATGAAAAGGAATAAAATAAATGGTCTTGATAGGGAAGAAAAGAGCAAGGACGAGAATGGCTATTGCCTTTTAGAAGACAGAGGGTAAGCAACAGGAGATAAAACATGGAGTTTGGTTTTAAAGATGTACATATAAGTATGTAGCAAGATCAAAATGTATAAATATATAATTACATAGAAAGATAGTAAATTGAGACACATGCATTTACTTGGAGAGGGATTAGGTTGCGAAAAAGTGAGGGAGAGGAAAAGAGGTAATGGATGGGGAAGAATGATAGTGAAATGAAAGAAGACACTTGCATGTGTTAAATAAGGGAATTCGCATAAGTCTTATCATGGAATTCCCTTAAGTTGAACTATAGCAAAGAATCGTTACAGAATTTTGTTGAAATCAAAACAGAGAGAAAGTCGTCCCTTTAAGATTCACCAAAGTAATTGTATCAAATCATTGTTCATACTTTTTTTTAAAACCTAGACTCATTTTATGCTTTAAAAAAAAAATTAAGCTTGGTAAAAATCTCTAATTTCCTTTCCAACACGCTCAATTTTTCGCGTCCTCTTAAAGTTAATTGGTCTATCGTTTTTAAAAGCTTGCGAAAGATATTCATGCTTCCAGGGTGTAATTATCAGAGAGCAAAGTGGTAGAGAGAGAGAGAGAGAGAGAGAGAGAGAGAGAGAGAGAGAGAGAGAGAGAGAGAGAGAGGGAGGGGGGGGGGAGAGAGA
>RQTK01000129.1:223493-262771 GCA_003991915.1 Elysia chlorotica | reverse complement strand
GGGAGAGAGAGGGAGGGAGAGAGAGAGAGGGAGGGAGAGAGAGGGCTAGAGAGAGACAGACACAGAATTCCAGAGATTAGCAGCATCAAAGGGAGTAATAGTCTGTTTCAAAGGGGGAAAAGGAAATAAGGAATGACATCGATGGTGTAATCTATTTTGTTTCCTTAGTTTCAAGGATAATATTAAGTTCAGTGTTAAAGACGTTATACAGCTGTTAAGCTTGCAAACGAAGAGTTAGCTATACATCAAACGTATCAAACGAGAGTGTTAATTCTTGCATAGGGTGTAAACAGTACCAGCTAATCTCATCCAATATTACCAATTTCCTGCACTAAAACCAAACGGATATATGACAGAAACATTTGTCTCTCTGTCCGCCTGTCTGTATTTCTGTCTATCAACTGTCCTTCTGTTCCTGTCTCTGTCTCTTGTCCACAATATAGCCGTTACTGTGCAGACGTGCCATAAAACAAACTTTGACATCTGTCTGTCTGTCCGTATCTCCCTCTCTCTCTCTCTCTCTCTCTCTCTCTCTCTGTGCCTTTGTGTCTGTCTGTCTGTCTGTCTGTCTGTCTGTCTGTCTGTCCGTCTGTCCGTGTCTAAGAGAGAGAGAGAGAGAGAGAGACTCTCTCTCTCTCTCTCTCTCTCTCGTATATTTCTCTATCAACATGCACTGCGTTCAATAACATGTTTAAACGCCTGTGGCTGATTCAGGCAAAAAGCGTCTGTTTACCGTGTTGCCTAGGAAAGGCTAGATTGAGATAGCTTTGTGAGCACCATGACCAGGTCTCGATTTCTGGCCGTTGGCAAAATTACCCAGCGCACCAGAGGACAGAGCCTGTATGCGCGCATTCCTCTTTTTTTATGTAATGAGCCGGCACAGTTAATAAAAAACCAAACAAAATAAATGAAAAACAAACAAACAAAACAATTATATTGAAATATTAACGTTGAAGTAAAGAACAAAAAATAATATTTACAATAGTTTGTTAACTCATACAACATTTCTTCACGTTTACATCTCCTTAGATTCCTGAAGAACAACAAACAAAACAATTATATTGAAATATTAACGGGGCAAGAGCTCAAGCTAACATTTAAATTTCGGATCTCTTGCTCTATAGCCGAGAGTACTATCGACTGAGCCTTGTAGATTTTATGCAAATTACAGAACATAAGTTTGGTCATTAATGATTTCTTTTAAACGTCCAAAGAGAGACGTTACTATCTACACGATTTTATAGAAATAACAAAGTTTACCTCTATACATCGTATTATCAAGCCTACCATGAATGATGTAAACATGGCTATTAATTGAAGGCGGTGTCAGAAAAGAAAAATGTTTCTTAGTTTTAAGTACCGTAAGTTCCTGAAAGAATCTGGTTCGGAGACAAGGCCACCAGTTCAGATTTGAACCCCACACCTCATGTTCGTCGGTCTTGATCACTATCGACTGAACAATGACTAAGTCTGAGATCACATGCCTATCTCTTCCCGTGAGAAGACTTTAAGCTAGTAGAAGTCCATAGCAACCAACAACAAGTCTGGGCACGATATGAGAATCCACTTCTCCGTTGCCTAGTCACTCCTGTTACTACTGATACTATGAGGGTTGACAGTGGCAACATGCTAAGGAATATTGCCCCACATCAGACAATCATCGACGATGGCGACTATAGTATTGTGGGAGATAATCATACAAGTTTGGAAAAAAATGTGTTCCAAAACATAAAAAATACGGTCAGTAAAGGCCAAATATTTAGACCCCCACCGAAATTTTCAGCAACAGCACCAGCACCACCTTCAACAACAAAAACAAACCCCCTATCTAGGAAAACAGCACCTAGGGTAGGAAGATACTCTTACTGGTTAGGAACCAGACTTGCCAGTTTTAAGGACTAAGTAATATGGAACGTATTATTTTTTAAAATATCTAAACTGGACAAATAAAGTGTGAGAATAGCTTGGACGAGGCGATCTAACACTATTTGCCAAATTAAGTGGAGAAAATTTAATACGAAAACAGTTGCGAATGGCTTTTAAAAATATAATATTAAAAAAATCACTAACCTAACCTAACCATAAAAAGCAACGAAATATTAGTTTTGCAACTGAAAAATACTTGGTACTCTTTTTCTATCAACAGATTTGTTCCACTGTAAAACAAAACATATGTAATGGTGTAATGGTGTCTAGTAAATGGGATGAGGAAAAAATAATAGAGCCAATGGTTGTTAAAGGAAAGGAAAAAAAAAAAAAGAAAATGTGTTTTTGTTTCTGTATATAATTAGACGGAAACAGTGTGAAACAGTTCGCTTGGACCATGGTGGTACGGGCTCCCAACGCGCTTCTCAGTGCGTTTGCCTAAAAAGCACGGGCCTCATCTGATTAAAAGACAGACCTTGTTTGCATCTAAGCCGTGTGTCATCACGTGTCCGCATGGTGTATTCTGTGAAGAGCAGATCGTAGGAACAGATCGTAGATCAGCAGCGAGAGGTAGAGAACAGATAGATGAACAGAGAGAGAGAGAGACAGAGAGACAGAGAGACAGAGAGAGAGAGAGAGAGAGAGAGAGAGATAGAGAGAGGGTGAGCACAGTGGCTACTTGTTGCCAGGATATTGCTCAGATATTGCCAACCGGTCTGTACTCAGAGCTAGGCGTGGATGAGATGGACTAGACATGGAGGGTTAAGTGTTGGCTGCTGTAAAGCTAACCACAAGAATGTCTACGCTTTTCAAAGTTTTAAATATAAGCAGTGACAGTATTGCAAAAATCTAGCTGTTATCTTGTAGACCCGTTTTCCCAATCAACGTGGCAATCTAGTAATAATTTCTAGTATCTTGGATTCCAATTTACGCTACATCCACAATTTTCTCTCCCTCCTTGGAAAAAATTATTTGATTTTATCATTTTGGTACACCCCCCCCCCTCCCTTACCCCAAGAAGACGCGTTACCATTATCCTTGTCTCTTGTCTTCAAGTAGAGATGTTTCCTGGTTATCAGTTGAGAGCGTCACTCCCCGCCCCCCTCTCCTTGCCTGCCTCCTTGTGATTCTCTCCCCTTTCTCTCCCTTTAAGAACCCGTGACTCATAACAGAGATTTTGAAGTCTCTATTTCAGTTAGGAAACTACCATCCATTTCTTACGTCTGGCTGTCAAACTTCATATCTCAAGAAGTGATCGCCTGAAGGATAATATTGCTCAAAGCACTCGCTGAGCTTCTGTTCTGACAAATCCAAACCTCAGAAATACCCAAAAAGGCTTCCCTGTTCCATAAAAATCTATAATGGCGTAACTGGATACGGCTTTTACCGCAAATGCAAGAGTTGACCATAAAAATCAAAGGTGGATCAACTTTCAGGATTGTGGATAAATGGTTTTGCCCGACCTTAATAAGAATATAAAAGATAATTTCAGTATAATTATCGGTAGAAAATATAACAATTTTGATGAACAGAGATTTTTATTGGATGAGCGATCCATACAACAGCGTTGCCATTCTTTGCAGTCAATTTTTGTCATGAACTCGAGTACGCTAAAATGGTGAGGTAATAAAAGTATGTCGCATCACCGAAGATCAAAAAAGAGGGCAATCCTTATCACGCCATATGTGAAGAGCGAGGTAGCCGAATTAATATCAAAGTTTTTTTACACAGATTTATACACGATAGGAATCTTTGGAAAGGAAGTTCTTTCGTGCAATATAATCACATAGCGTAGAGCGCATACGTAATAAGTGGCTTTTATGAATTGTGATAAAAAGGCTTTAAAATGTTAGTACACATCTATCTACCAAACACAATTGTCTTTATGGTCATTGATACGGTTTCAAGTTGGTGTGTCTCGTATAATGGGATAAAATGGTTATGGCCTAGCTATAAAATGCCTTTGTTTTGCAACTCGTTTAATTGTCAGACTTTTCTCTTTGAACACGTCAGTGCTGACGAGGGAAGTGGTTTTAGTTTGATTTGCTTTGGTTGGTTTCTAAATGTCTAAAAGTCAAAATCTAGCCAATATCGCGGAAGGGCCCAGAGAAGAACTTATGACAATTACTTTTTTACGCAAAGACAAAGATGTACATATCAGGGTTTCTGTACTTTATATTGTTGATCCGACACTGCAGACTTGAAAAAAGAAACAATAACTTCAGAATGTGCCTCATTATATAAAATAATTTGATTCTCAGATAGGACACTTAGTGGTTTTTTTTGTCTACTTTGAGTAAATTATTTTCTTTAATTAAAAAAAAAAACAACTACCTAAACAACAGTAAACAAATCAAATATCTGAAAAATATAATTGAATATGCCTCAAACAATAATTATCAACATCAATAGCCATTTGATAAATAGCAACAAGAGAGTAAAAAATCTAGGTGTTCTTTTTTTAATCAAAATATGTCGATGTCATCATAATGTTCCTGACCTTTGTAAAAAGTTATATTTTCAAATTAGGAAAATTGCAAGCGTACGAACCTGTTTAAATGAGAATGTGACCAAGACCATTGTGTCATCTTTGATTTTGTCCAAGCTTGACTACTGTAACGTTTATTGTGAGAAGGAAAAAACGTGAGCACATTAGTCCTATTCTTCAACATTGGCTGCCTGTTAAAAAAAGGATAATGTACAAGTTGTGTATAATTTGCTATAAATGCCTCAATCAGATGACACTACATATATCTCTGACTGTCTAAAGATGGATGTACCTGCTAGGCAGCTTAGATATTCAGCCGATAAAACCATCCTTGTTGTACCAAATAGGAATTATAAATCAACAGGTCAGCGATCCTTTTACCATCTCGATCCCAAAGTATGGACCAACCTTCCCAAAAACATTAGAGAAGAACCTTCCTTAGAAATTTTCAAACGCATGCTTAAGTTATACCTTTTTGACGATTGAAATTGAACCGGTGAAAGTTGTAAATTATTCCTTGTAGTCTTTGAATGTAATATTGTAGTGTGTGATAATGGAAGTTGTTAAGCGCATTGAGCATGATTGTTCATGGAAGTGCACTATATAAATGCAATATATTATTATTAATTGCCATGATATAATTATGGAAATTCATCGACTTATGGAATATCAAGTCGAGTAGGTTATTAGTGCTTTGTAAAATAGAAACAACAATCATTGCAACATGCCAGGTGAAGAGTAAACAAAAACCCAGTATAAAATCTATAGAAAAAAACCAGCATAAAATCTATAGAAAATGATAGTAATCAGATTTGAATAATCATTTTAAAGGTTTAAAAATCTTTAAAGTACGTGGACACCATATCCCCCCCCCCCCCCCCCCTCTCTCTCTCTCTCTCTCTCTCTCTCTCTCTCTCTCTCTTTCTCATTCTCTCTCTCTAACTCTCTGTCTCTGTCTCTCTATTCTCGCTCTCTCACTTTGAGAAGGTTGAGTAAATTTGGAATAATTATTATTTTTTTTAAATTATGCATAATCCAAACTTACCGTGGCAGTTTTTCATTGCTTTTTTTAGTGTACTCACAAGCAAATTTTAGATCTATTGTTGAATGTTACTATAGTATAACCGCGACACCAAAACGTACGTTATGTTGTCCTTGAAAGGTTTCGTTTCAAATTATTCCTGAGTGACTAGCGCGAATCAATGGATAATTTTTGCAGTCGTCGAGTGAGGAGGCGGGCTTTGAACAATACAATAGCACTTGTTGCGCTGTGAGAACAAAGCTTATGATAAACGATTTCCTTCGTATCTAACAGTTATTTCTTGTTGGTTGGCGTCTTAACGTCCATCGTCAACAACAAGACTATGTCGCTGAGTAACATCGAACAATTCTACGTACGGCTTCTTAGAAACACAAAACAATACACACAAAAATAATACACACACAAAAAACAACAACAACAACAACAACAACAACAAAACAAAAGGTTGATATGATACATGATTTGTTTTTATTCGGCTACATAATATTTACACCAATCCAACCAGGAGCAGTTTGATCGAGGATCGAACCCGTAACCTTTTTGGTTAGAAATCGCGCGCTCTACCTAAATTGCTACCCCGTAAAGTAAGTTTTTACACTTAGATATTGCTGTTTCACTTGGCTTGGCTTCACTCTGGCTGAATGGGTTTCCAATGTTCTGGAAGCAAAGGTGTTCAGCATTCCCTTATTATCATTACCCTTTTGGTTTTCTCACTGTCTCCGACATGTCGGACAAAAATTGAGCTTCAACCTTTCACTGTCAAGTTGAGAAATCTTTACTCGGGCTCAGTTATTAGCTCTTCGTCGATGGATCAAATGAATTCCCAATAAAGAGTAATTTTTAGTAGACTAATGAAAATAGACCTCCGTAACACTAAAAGCCATTTTTTTTTGTGTTTCCATCTCTCTGGGTAAATTCATCAACTATTCTCCATAGTATACTTGCTTTTAGCATTGTCTTAACTTTTCTTGTGATGGCCAAGAAAGATAATACATTCTGATCCGCGTTTTTTTTCCTTTCTTTTTTTTTTAGTTTTTCTTTAGTTGCCCATGGCCAATTTTCTTTATCGTTAAACATTTGCGCTCCTTTGCTTTTGCTGTTATTCCAACAATATTTTGTAAAGAACACGAATATGAAACCCAAAGAGCGTCCGATTATGCACTTCGTATGAATATCATTTTATGTTTTCTTCTTTTCATAAAAGTTTAACCTCAAGAACGATTTTAGCGTGAGCATATTTATTTTCTAAAGTAATAAAATATCTACAAATATTAACAAAATAATGTTCCCTCTGAATTAAAGCAAGAGAGAAAAAGAAACTTCACGGGTATCTTATCCAATAATATTACATAAGACGCAAAGTGATTGAAAATTGTAAATAGTTATCAATTTGTTTAAAGAAATTTCCTTCAATGTGCAAAATATTATTTAAAATGTAAGTCACATTTTCAAACCTTTAACTTCTAATTAGTCATTAAGATAAATTATTTTCACACAAAAAAGAAAGAAAAAAAAAGAAAAAAAAGAGAAGATACAAATAAGACAGGTACGACTCTCTCGAGTAAATAAGTTAAGATAAAAGCCCAACATCAGATGAGGGATATTTCTCATTTTCCTGGCTAAAACACTTTAACTTCTGCCATCTTGTCGCGATGAATATTGATGAAGATCTGGGCCGCTCTGAGATAAGTGCTTTCTTTTTGGGTGGACTCACCCTCGGCGTGACACTTTAACAGGTCCGTGTGGCAGCTCAGCCCTTCCACAAACACATTTACCCCAGACACGGTCCACGGGAGGCGCCAGCGACAATAAACAGGGGGCCGATGTCCAACTAAATTAGCTCGCCCTGACGCGCGGCCCACAGGACGGAACGACGAGCCCGCGAAGTCTCACTCTCTGCTGGGTTAACATCTTAGCAACAAAAGTAATCCTTGATTAGTTTTATGTTGAGTTCAGTTGGTAGGTTAGCGTCCAACGTCAGCACTATAGAGGCTAAATTGTGGACGAGTCCCAAGATTACCGTCTGACAATTTTGCGTGCTGCCACATAAAAACATAGGGATACTATGAATCCTGTCTCAGTCAGTCACATTGTAATGACACCAACCTAATCTGAAAGGAGCGAGGTAGGACAGGCCCTCCTCTCTACAGCCAGTTCATAGTACTTATCTATTGAAAAAAATTCTCATCTGTTTAGCTCAGTTAGTGCTATTGAGTGACCAGAAGGAGCTCCATGGTTTGAATCTTCGCTGGGGCAGTCATTTCCGTAGTGGACCCGTCTGGAAAGCTGTAGCGCAAAAAGTAAAGGGGTGTAAGTATCATTTACAAGAGGGTTGGGGTAGGGGGAGAGATCCTGTAGTATGCGCTGGCCTCATCGGTGAGCTCGGAAACATAGACATTTTTATGTGTGTTTGTGTTTGCTTAAACCAGCAAGTTTGAAGAAAAAAATGCCAATCAAAAAATCGACCAAAGAAAAATACAAAACAAAAAACAAAACAATAACACACTCACACGCGCACACGCAGAGAAAAGGTCGAAAACTCCACAACAATAACACGCTAGAAAACGTATTATAAACTCTACAAGTAACTAGTTTGCACAAAACGTCTGTTTTATGCGCTATTAGAATTGACCCACTACGGACTTCCATCACCTACATACGCTGATCTCTTCGATAAAGCCTCTGCTTCTACTTTTCTGAAGTTGGTTTACCACCTCTTCACTAGGTTTCCACTTGCCTCTCCCACTTTGCTCGAACAGAATAAATAATTGAAGATGTCGCGCGCGAGAGATCCTTAACCGAGAGACCTGGAGATTCCACAACTTTGCTCTCGCTGACTCGGAAGATCGAAATAGAGTCAATTAGCGACGCAATCGCTGAGAACTCACTCGGACACGTCCTGTCGGTGGATTACTCGCTATTGCAAAGGAGATTTAGGCAGCTCTCCGACTTAAAGAAATGGGTAGAGAAAGATACATAGTGAAAGAGAGATAGGGAGAGATATATAGATAAACAAAGAGAGAGAGAGAAAGAGAGTGAGAGAGAGAGAAAGAGAGAGAGAAAGAGAGTGAGAGAGATAAAGAGAGAGAGTGTAGCACGGAATCTGTTAGATCTATCTCTGCCGTATGACATTGCAACGAAGCGGCGTATCTTTGTTGGGTCTATCTCTGTGCTGTATGCGACATTCCAGCACGGGATCTGTGTTAGATCTATCTCAGCCTTGCGTGTGACATATCAGCGCAGCACTGAATCTGTGTTAGGTCTATCTCTGCCGATTATCAGTGTTGCTAAATGTTTTAAATTGATGTGAATTTTATTTTCTCATTTTGCATTTCTATTTCTAAGATTGCTGTACACTTTGATCAATTTTAATTTAGTTTGCATAGAAGTTATTTTAACAATACACATTTTCGTTCTTTAGCCACGTATATTATCTGATATATAGCTTGATTCAAATTTGTTTCTTTCAGTATCCTTATAAGTAAAACAAATAGTAAGAGTATACGCCCACAATTTCCTTATTATTTTTTGTGTGTGAAAATTAATGTATTTGCATATCTCTAGACATGCCTTTAACGTTTGTTGTTTTCATAGATTTTCTTACATTTTAGTGAAATAATTTCAAAAGTAACATACAACACTTGCGCATACGTTTAAATTAATTTTTGGTCTCCCATTCCCCCTTTATTCCGTTTCAGTGGGGTAGATAAAGTTCAGTTAAGTTATAAAAGTCACCTGAATTACAATAAAACCCTAGTAAATTTGAAGAAAATTTACTTTTATATGTTCTTTGTATTTATGTAAAATCAGATGTTCTGGAATTATAGGGACAAAGTCAAAATTATCACGGCATGGTTTTGAGGGGAGGTTTGTAAAAATAATTTGAAAAGTACCCGATGAAAAAATTTAGTTTCATATAACAGTTTCAATGTTAATAATACACTTGTCTGGCTGAAATAAAATTGCCGTTGGTTCCTTAATGTGGGGTAACAATAGTATGATTGAATGATCAGTCGATTGACCCTTTGAACGATTGCAATTCGTTGTTTTTTGAACATGTTATATATTTTAGCTGCCTATCCTGCAAAAATTGGAAGCTTTAGATTACATAATGTCCGCTGAGGAATCGCTGAAAGTATGGTTCCCATACCGCATACAAAGACAACAACAAAGCGTCTTGAAAAGATAAGTATTATTGCAGATAGACCTGACGGGATTCATGCACTTCCAATGTTGATGTGGATCCTAAAAAGTTGTGATGTGAGAGAGAGAGACAGAGAGAGAGAGAGAGAGATAAATAAAAATAGAGATAGAGGGGAAGAGACATAGGTGAGAGAGAGAAAGTGAGTGGAGGTGGGGGAGAAAGAGACAGGCATAGACAGAAGTGAGAGTAAGCAGCTAAGTACCAGAGAAAAATATAATGAAAGACAGAGAGATACAGACGACTTCATAACTAGATGGCAGGATATATAGATAGAGGAATGAGTCACATTATTAGTTGCGAAGACAGCTAAATGGTATAGTACAAAGATAAATAAAAAAGAAAAAAAGGATAAACTAATAAATGAGTAAAGTAAAGATTTACGTAAATATATTGAATCAAACACTGCCCATAAAATAATAGTATCAATTACTATAAGGTCTAAACGGGTTTAACAAAAAGTATGACAGTCAAAGTGCCGACATGTAACACAGAATAACATGGAATTATTATAAGGATGTGGCACATTGGAAAAAAAATAGCTAATAATAGCTCAATCGATCAGAACTAAAATAGCAACATTGTAACAATGCAACATTCCAATTGCAGCCTGCACTGTTCATTACGTGAAAGATAATCATTGGTATTTGAAAGCGGTCTATTAAAAATAGAAGCAAACGTTATGCCTAGACGCAAAAATAGTTTCCTCGAAATAGCCATAATAGTGTTGATGGTATTAAGTTCCTTGCAAAATACATACAAATATTTTCACCGTCCTCTTTTTTGGGGAAAAATTTAAATATTGATTCCTCAATATACATCCAAAGTTAAGAAGCTAAACAGGTTAAATGCGATGCGTTTAGAAACAAAACATTATTCTATTTTAAGTAGGCCTACTATCGTGTTGCCCAATACATAATTGTCTACGCGTGAGTTTTCCATGTTTTATTATTTACCTTTGCACTTCTATAAGTTTTAAAGTACGTATTATGAATGGTGGTGAAAGCGATAAGTAGACAATCACAGTGCGTAACACGGTGAACTTCATACGTTTTGTCTGTAATCTCATCGATTTAGATGCATCCGTTTGTGTTTGCTCGGTGTATTCCCACAAACCTCTTAAAGCCCTGAATTAAAACTCGACCTGGTAATACCATTGTCTTTCGAATATGAAAATTTAAGAAATAGTTCTGGTGTGGCTTTGAATTTTTTTTAAATATGATGGCAAACAAAGAGCCATGTGTGAAGCCAGCATAGCACTTGAAAAAAATCAGCCTGTTGATTCTAGTTCTTGGAATCCCAGCAAGGAGAAAGACAACGCATTGTATTGATATCGCTTTAAACGGATTTGTGCAAAATTTTTAAACGACCTTTAGTAGTTTTCTTTCTTTATTATATATATTATTACAACATCTAGTTATTTTCATTTCACCACTAAGTCAACCATTATGAAATACAAACCTTCTTGCGACATCCTGACGAGGCAAGAAATCTATGTTAGGTCTATCTCTAGTTTGAATGTGATATTTCCCCCATAAAAAGAATAATTATGTTTTATCTATTTCTGCCATATGACATCGCAGCGAAGCACGAAATAATGTGTTAGATCTATCTCAGCCTTGCGCGTGACATTATCAGCGCAGCACGGAGTCTGTTAGATCTATCTCTGCCGAGCAACATCCGAGCTCAGCACAGAAACTATGTTAGGTCTATCTCAGCCTTGCGTGTGACATACCAGCGTGGCACGGAATCTGTTAGATCTATCTCTGCCGTATGACATCGCAACGAAGCGCCGTATCTTTGTTGGGTCTATCTCTGTGTTGTATGCGACATTGCAGCACGGGATCTGTGTTAGATCTATCTCAGCCTTGCGTGTGACATATCAGCGCAGCACTGAATCTGTGTTAGGTCTATCTCTGCCGATTATACTGTTGCTCTCAAACTCAAAAGCCAATTTCCAAGTTGGCCGGGCATCAGCTGAATTATCGTTCCTGGCGGGAAGCAAATAGCAAAAGCAGGCGGCCACAAGGGGGCGTTCCCTTCTGCAACGTAATCACTTCCACTCTGCATTTAGCTATCAATAGCCAGGCCACCAGAGAACTCTTCTGGGATTTCTATCTATTTTTCTCTCCCCTTTAAGCTTTTTTTTTCAGTTTGCTCATCCTCCATGATTGCCCACAGGGGCACAAAGCTAAGTGCGCGAATAGGACAGAAAACATTTTAGGTCCAAGATTAAAAAGGGTAAAAAGTTTGCATTTATTTTATGTGGACCTCCTTTTTTGAAATGAACCCCAAATTGAAACTTGAAGTTGTCTCATAACATGGCTTCTTTCTTGTAAACTTTGAAACTCCGTGAAGCCATTTGGCTGAAGGAATATAAGCCAGATTTTCAAAACGTGCTATAGGGCTCGTTGCTAAATGTCTTTTTTATATTAAAATTATTTCTTCACATCTTATTGATGTAAAATGAGAACGTGGAAATCTAATAGAAAATAAAACCACATGGAAAATTAAACATTGACAACAGAGGAGGATTGCAACATTTTTAAGCATTCGATCTCACCCAATGGATGTCAAAAGCAATAAAATTCTGGATTCAATGTTTAAATCATCACCAGAGCCTTATCTCGTTTTTTACTTGCTAAGAACATTCTGCATTTATCACATTTTTTAAGTCGTCTTTGTTCTAAGGACCTATTTAGTCTTAGTTACAAACTTTATGTTAGTAACAGTCTAATTACGCTTGATAAATTTGAACTTTCTTTTGATTTGGCAGCGAACATTAGACACTTCCAGATCTGCCTTGGTTTCTATTGTCTTTCACACATGAGGTTGAAATTACCAGCTGATGGTCGAAACTGGGATATTCTGCTCGATAGTTTTGAGCACTATCCAATAAGTTTTCTGGTGCCCAATCACACTTTTGTAAAATAGTGAAACGACTTTATGTATGTCAAGCTATTTAACTCTATATTGTAAACCAAAAATGGGGCTTCCTCGTCAGTTGTATTAGTTTACTCCTGTTTCAGCATCTAAAATTGCTGCCTCTCTAATTTACTGGATTTTCACTTACACTGCAACATATCATTACGAATTACTGTGAGGCAATCAGCCTTCAAGAATTACTTCCTGACATAATAAAAATAAGGTTATCAGATTTTTTAGAGCAATCAACACATATTCTAGCTGCCCAATTGCCACACGTCTAGTAGTCAACCGAAAACCTTCACAGAGGTCTATTTCCACTTTCTATCATCCTACATTTCTCACATTACAATCACGTCTTCCCATTTCGCTGATCCCTCGGATGACCGTCCGTTCGCCAGCAAGTTTTCCCTCCCCACCCTCCACCCAACCACTCACATTATGCTCATCAGTGAGGATGGCGACCTCGAATCTAATGTCTTTATACTCCGATTTTCCTTAAAGTTTCTTAATTGTCTATGGTAACTATGACACCAGCTATCGAGTAAGTGTAGCTTTCTGTGTCGTTTTGTTTAGAGGTTAACTATGCAGATAAGTTTAGCTTTAAAATGGTATAAGTGTTTATGTCTGTATAATAATAATAATAATAATAATAATAATAATAATAATAATAATAATAATAATAATAATAATAATAATACAAGTTAATAGTAGACATAAAGATTGTTCAGGGAATTGTGAATAGATTATTTCTCATGTGAGTTCATTCATAAATTTTATATGACTAAATCCTGAAAAAAACCCAATTAACAGCCGGCACAGATAAAGCTAGCAAGTTTGGGATTTCAAAAGATTAATGATATATAAGGGGGTAACAACTGTAATGCCAAAAGTGGCTTTTCAAAGCATAACTACTCCAAATTGAAAAAAACAACATAATTTTGTGGTAGGTTAAAAATTGACTCAAAAACTTGTTTTTCTTTACTGAGCTTCGTTACCAAGCTTCGTTACCACATCAATGCACCATCTGCATACCACAGAAGTTAATTTTAGTACTTAATCTTTTTTATTTCTGACTTTATGTATTTCGAAAATACTAAACTCGACTAAATAGATCTTAAATGCAGACTATTCAATAAAAAATCCAATAGTTTTTTTTTCCAGTTCTCAGGTTTTTTGATATTTTCATTTAAACCACACAGTCAGTTTAAAAACCGAAAATATTTTGTATGCTTAAATCTACTCTTTCTAAAACAACGGCCTAAGTTGTGTATTTCTTTTCATATTGTTTTATGATCGGTAGATTAGTCAGCATTACCAAGAGACAACTTTAAAAAACTACTATGATGACGCAGAACAAGGGCACGACGGTTATTTCACCCCAGTTTAATTTATGAGCTTATAAAGCAAATACAGGCGATTGCACGTACACGAAATATAAGTCACTTAAGCCCTGTTTCTAGAACAAGGTGTTAGACTAAAACTTTAATTATTTGATAAAAAAACCCACTGCTTTTCAAGAACCATCCATGATGGGCTTAGTAGCGTGTCTCTGTTGAAAAAACAGCTCGTCATTGGCAAACCTGTCAATTTAATGTAGTGGGAGAGGGAGAGGGAGAGAGAGAGAGAGAGAGAGAGAGAGAGAGAGAGAGAGAGAGAGAGAGAGAGAGAGAGGTAATATGAAATATACATTATAAAAAGTATGTCTACAAAATAAGTTGGATTATATTTGTACAGAAAGATGAAACCAAGCACCGATCTCAGAATTACCCCACCACCAAAAACAAAAAACAACACATAGCAGCAATGTAATTAAAATAAGTTGACTCTGTACCTTGACGGTATATTAAAATGATATGCCATAGAGTTTATTCCACATCGAAATAACATAAACGAAATCTGTCCGATAAACATCGTTTTGACCGCTTTTCGCAAACGCTCTTTCATATTTTGTTTTCCATTCACACGAAGCACATGCTTCGCCTATTCTCAGCAAATCCATCATTATTCAGCTTTTGTCGTCAATGCGTGACAAATGGGTGCATCTTAAACAAGCTTCTTTGTGATTGGTGACCAATGATTGACAACCGGAAATGAACTTTTGACCATGGCGGGCGGGATAAAGTCCTTGGTGTTCTATCGGGTTCTCTTTTTTCTTTCTTAGGCTTTCCAAAATGCTTCCTCCCTTTTTTTCGTTTCAATCCTTCCTGTCCCGTTACAGACAAAACTACCAATGTTCAAGCAAGACCCCCCACCCCTCAAGGAAAAAAGTCAAAGTACTTATTATCTCACTATAGCAGATATTCTGGTAACTGATAGATAAAAAAGTAATATCCATTCTCTCCCAACTCTATTGCCCTCTTTTTATATTTCGCCATCCCTCTGCGCCTTCCTCCTGTCCCTCAACACTTTCTTCTTGCTTTGCCACCAATGCATTATGTTGTCAAATATTAACAATCATACTGCTCTGCTTTCTTTAATAGTTTAGAAAATTACGATTGAATCGCTTTGTTATTCGCTGTTAATCTTTTTGTTTGTTTGTTGTTGTTTTTTGTTTTTTGTTTTTGTTATTGGAGGGATGAAAATAAGCTGAACGTTAAACGATTTTTCGAATATAAGGGCCAGCGTTTTCAGCGTTGTAGTTGGGAATATCTCAACCCTGAACAATAACATATCGCAATCTATCTTCACAACAATGCATAGGAAAATAAAATATAATAGTTGTATAGATATATATTACGCCCATGTTACTTTTATTGATAATCTCAGAGAGTTTTAATAATTCGGATTCCCGGATGTACCACAACGATGTGTGTGAACATTCCACACTGTCTGGGTTAATGTGTAATACGGAGAATAAATCAGCTTGATACCTTTCCGACCATCACAATGTTAAAATCATAATCTTTATGTTTCTCGAAGAAGCGCTTTATGTTTTCATTTGAGTGTGAAGTTTCTCCGGTCTCCTTAAATAGGTGCGCTTTTTCCCTCCCAACCCCTTTTTCCCCACATACACATAAATTAGTTTCACCCTATAATCGATAGCATAATTCTGACAATATAATGTCTCTTAGTTTTTTGTTAGCTCAATAGGCAATAAACAAACCTTTATTGCTTCATACAACTATAAAAGAAATCTTTTTAATTTATAAAAATAACCCTGCCTAGTCTCACTTTTGTAGGGATCCTCATATTCTTTCAATATTTCACCATACCGAACACTCAATCATCATTGAAGCACCACCACAGTGCTCAAACATATCTAAAATCATGCGCATCTTCTGTCACCTTGACAGGCGTACAGGCATACAGAACAAAAAAAAACCCAACAAAACGAAGCTGTTAACTGTGATATCAGTTTCTCTCAAAACTTCTACAGGATACCGGATCGATCGAGAGGCCTAAAGTGATAAGACAGGGCATTGCCAAGATTACACTCATCCTACCATAACAAATATATTTTCTTTTAGAGGGAATATGTACAAGTCCGAAGGTGGCTCCAAATAAAAACATGCGCCGCATCCCCGTGTTTGCTAATGGTGTCCTCGGTTAAATGATGTGAAGTGCTGACATATAGGGAGCCATTCGGCCGCTACGTGGAAGGTGTCAAAAGGCTTTTGTTCACAGCAGGACACTTTTAAGCTGTATTGAATATTTTATGCAGCCATTACTTGTTTACATAGTGGCTATTGAGACGTTTGGTGTTGCCTTAGACAAGATGGAAGATCAATGTACGCTTTAGAGGGTATGGACAGGCGGACAACTGAATAGTTAAATATAGAGAGATAGAGGAAGAGAGTGAGAGAAAAGGATATAGACATAAAGATGTGTTCGTGTTTTTATAAATTAAGTCAAAGTACTAGGGATATCATCAAAGAAAGATAGGCACAAAACAGATAAAGTGTATTGAAAAAAAATAGACAAAGAGGGTGAAAAGTAAAAACAAATGGCGGCATTAAGGTGACGTTAGATATAACACAGACGCCTATGTCGACACAAATAAACATGGAAGAAACCTATCAGAGAATAGTCAAAGTTAAAACATATTAAACCTCACTCAAACGTGAAAATAAAGGTCTATTAAGATATGTAGATAAACAGAAAAGAAGGAATATCCTAAGATCTTAAGAGATGAAAGGAGCATAGACTGGAGGAGAGCTAATAGTGTCAAATCATCTCTTTCAAGAGCTATTGATTCAAGAATGCCCTTAAGGAAAATATAGAAAAGAATTCAAAAGGACAGTGGAACAAGGAAAGAGGGCGGACATCGCTGGGGCTGAAAATCATGGTCCAAAGAGTAAAAAAGTGCAAGACAGATTAAGAAAAAGCTTATCGTATATTGAGTCAGAAACATTGCAGAAGTCTATACCCAGCTAATGCTAAGTACAGTTATTTAACTTTTAGTGCCTTTGCATTTGTTTTGCACCCTTTAAATGAAAGCAATCTACACACTCTTTTTTGTGTGTGCAAGAAAGATTTATTGACCAAACAGTTCCAATGCACATCAAAGTATAACCGTCACCATTTATGTTATTAGTTTTACTTCGGTTACGTTTCCTGAGTTATCCGTTACGGGTAAAGGGCGGGTGGGATGGGGCATCCGACCCTCAACTCTCCTGCTCGTCAGTCTAAAGCACCACGCATTGAGCCGACCCCAACATCACCAACTCTCAAGGTCTAAAAAAATACATGTTCTTCCAGTCCATGCGGAGCAATACGTCCAGTGGATTTCTCAAAGAATCATTTACTAAATAAAAAGTGTACGAGCTCAGATTCAAACCTCGGAGCTCCGTTGCAGCAGTAAACAGCACTACTAACTGGTCTATGTGTAACTTTATAGACATTTGAGTACCCACGCGACGTATTAGGTGCATGAGCCTTTTTGGTATTTGTGCCAACCACGCCATTTATAAATGTATCTTCCCAATCGCATCGCGCAACAAAATTAATATATGTTTACAAAGATTACACGTATTTAGTTGTCAGTGTGTTCCTTAAATCTAAAAAAAATATAACTAAAAAAGGATACAAATGTTATAAACGAAAGAATAAGTACGTTGCCACATGGAGTAACGTTGATAGAGCAGCAACAGTGTATGTGTGTTTGTGAATAAATTTAAGTGAGCACAGAGAGAGAGAGAGAGAAGAGAGAGAGAGAGAGAGAGAGAGAGAGAGAGAGAGAGAGAGAGAGAGAGAGAGAGAGAGAGAGAGAGAGAGAGAGAGAGAGAGAGAGAGAGAGAGAGAGAGAGAGAGAGAGAGAGAGAGAGAGAGAGAGAGAGAGAGAGAGAGAGAGAGAAGCAGAGCACTATTTATCCAAAGGGCAATTATCTAAGAAAAGACACTCACCTAAAATAGGTTAATGATATTTTGCATGCTATACATAGCTTTTACGATTTTAGATTATTCTATTTTAAGAGATCACTTATTATATCTTAAATGTGAGGGTAATTATTATATTCTTTTAATCGTTGATCTTCTTTATCATTATTTTATTTCTAAATTTAGAGAAGACTCTATTCACAGACGATTCTTTCTGTTTTAGTCTTGGGGTAGTTCATGCGAAACCTTTAGTGCGATCATCGATTTCCGAAATATGCAGCGATAGTTTCAGGTTGCGTTGCGGTTAGTCTTGCACAATGCTTTTCAACGCCAGTGCATTTTTTGTTACTCGACTCATCAGACATACTTCAAAAGTGATGTATGGAAAGGAGGGGGGGGGGTATCCAAACAAAAATAATTATTTATTTCAGGTTTCCGTGAATTTTTGAACATATTTACTTATCTTTTGTATATCTAAAACAAACTATTAGTAAGTAATCACTGAGAAATTCGCTTCCTGAAAGATATTAAAACATGTTTATTCTTGATTCCTTATAATGTCGCAATCGTGTTCCAGTGGCAATATTAGCAGAGTAAGCAAACCTTGAAAATGTTTCCTGTATCGTTGGAAAAGGTGATGCGTTTTATCTTTATTAGTGAACCAAGAATAACCCGACATGTATTTTTAATACGTTTCAGAGAAGATTCATATTGATATGTGAATGTGCAGTACTGATTGAAATAGATGATGATTAATCACTCATTTTGCGGTAATCCTTCAATAACAATCTTGATAGAGGAAAACTAATTAGTGTCATTAAATGTTTGACGGTTAAGTGTTCAATCGTAAAATATATAAGCGTCTTTGCTTTACTCGTTGCCTGCTCAAAGCGTGCAGATGTTTTGAATTTAATGCATTCATAGCATGGTCTTATCTGCACCTTGCACTAGCACTTTGGAACTTAGCTTAGAATCTGGATTAGTCCTTCCTGACAAGCCAAGGGGTTCCAATGCTTTTCAATCAAGTAGGACTGAGTGGCTCAGACCAGGAGCCACTTGAGGGCTATTCTCCCTCCATAGGCAATCGCCAACTTGTGCATTTGGCCACACGCTGCATTGTGCCATGGAGAGCGCTGTTGTTTTCAACACTTGTCCGCTTCATGTGCGCCAAGCAAAAACAGAATACATACACTTCCAACTTGCCCTCAATCTCATCTCTCGTCTGAGTTCTAAGATTTTTCTGTTATAGATTGCTATCCTTTATTTGGCTTATCACTTCAAGAATTGAGCCATTATCAGCCTTGAAGTTCAAAGGGAAACCGTTGAAGATTTCAGAGACGATCACTTTGCTTGTGAAGAAGCGCTCAGCCAAGTCCTCGTGCTAAGATATCTTTCTTGATGCCTGTTCTTTTCCCAAGAGGCGCTGTGTGCAATTATTTGTTTCGCAGAGGCAGCTCCAGTGTTTTTTTGCCATTTTTATGACAATAGCCAAGTAGAAAAATGTCGAGGCAAGAGATTTTAATTCTAAAAGCAGTGATATGAACTAATTATTTAGCACAATCTTTATGGCAGATCTTTTTGTTCAGATTTTCATAAGTAAAACCAACTGAAAGGACAACAGAAAAACCATGGCATGTTTATATTTATGAAATCAAAACAGTAAAAAAGTGTTTAACCTGCATGGTCTACTTAACGTCGCATGAAATATGAGAGATTAATAATTTATTTGTATCTAAAAAATTGTGCTGATATGTGTATTTATACTTTGCTCTAATTTCGTACATGATGAGATAGTAAAGCAGGGCGAAAAAATTGACTAATGTAAAACACGCCCGAGAGATGCTACAGATACTCTCGTATATAAGAGAGGGACACCGGTGAGGGAGTGCGTGAAAGACACATACACAGAGAGAGATAGATATTTAGATAGATAGATAGAGAGAGAGAGAGAGAGAGAGAGAGAGAGAGAGAGAGAGAGAGAGAGAGAGAGAGAGAGAGAGAGAGAGAAGCAGCGACAGAGACAAAGAAAAAGTGCGATAATAAAATGGCAAAAAGAGACAAAGAGACACTGAGAGGAAAAAACAATAACAGACATTATTACAGCCAGATAGAAATAAAGAACTATAACATCATAACTAATATAAAATTAAAAAATATAAAACTTTATACGCGCATTTATAGCTAAATCAAATATTGATCATAAAGTATGCATGCCTTTGTTTCGCCAAGGTGCTATCTTTAAACAAAAGCTATATTATTTCACTGAATGCTTATGCAATAATAGTCGTTAAAAGTAATAATTTTTTTTGTTTAAAACCCCCGAGTGAAAAACAATGTTAAAAGTAATAATTTTTTGTTGTTTAAAAACCCCAGTGAAAAACAAATAGCCCATGCCTACATCTGCTACAGAAAATTTCACTATATTTTTTAGTATCATTATACCTCTTTTGGTCTCAGTGTTGCCTTTGAATCTTGTATCATGTTTTAAAAAACTCGTATAGTTTGTTTTATTTCTGATAATTATTTTGTTTTCTCAAATCTTATATCTAGAGGAAACGGATCCGTTACATGAGATCTTGACATTAAATTTGTGGCGTCACATGATAATTGAGTCACACGGAGTTGGATATATTGAAACTTAACATGGTGTGGGCAAAAAATATGAACTAAATTTTTTATTTTTTATTTTCATATTTTCGCTGAAACACAAGCCTGAACAGAAATAACAAAAGGCTTGAGTGAAAATGATTAAAGAGTAATCTTTTAAAAGTCTTATTTACCCCATTATGTCGAAAAGAATCATATAATACTAGTCAAGAAAACCAGCAGAGATTTAAACTTCCGATTTTCTCCTCGTCAGTCAAGATTTCCACCGACTGAGCTATCGTTATTACTATGTGTGATTCTATGCTGACTGATGTCTTCAAACTCCAGAATTCTCACCGCATGGTGCAGTGGGAAGTCTGCCACAGGCGTTCAACCCAGGGCTCGTATGAAGAAAACTGTCCTTCTTTCGAGTTGCTTTGAGCATCCTTTAATAAAGTGTTGTAAAGAAAAAAATGTTTGTAATTAAAGAACATTTTCCTTTGATGCTCGTCTCCCTTGCTCTGTCATTCTGTCTTTCTTTTTCTCTTCTCTTCTTATTTTCCTATATAGCTCCGTTTCTCCAAACTCCGAAGCACGCTATCCCTGTTTCTGCCTCTGCCTCTATTTCTGTCTGTCTCGTTCCATGTTCCTCTCTGTTTATCTTTCTCTATATATTTACATCACTATTATCTTAATTATGTATCTATCTATGTGTCTATGTATGTAGGTACATATGTATCTATGTATCTATGTATGTATCTATCTATTTATGTATGTATGTATCTATCTATCTACCTATCTATCTATCTATCTATCTATCTATCTATCTATCTATCTATCTATCTATCTATCTATCTATCTATCTATTTATCTATCTATCTTTCTATCTATCTATCTACCTATCTATCTATCTATCTATCTTTTTCTCTATATTCGTATACTTTCCGTCTGCTTAGTCTTTCTGTATCTTTCATTCTCTGTATATTTACTCTTCTTTCTTGGGAGCTGTCTCATCACCCTCCCCCCTTCAATATCTCAGTCTTCCCATACATGTATTTTGGCTAGTTCTACTTCTCTACTTGCCTTTGAAACCAAATTCGATGTAACCATTTATCTGAGAGACTGTTTTATCTCAAAGGATTATTGCTACAAGTGACAAACGTGATAATTAGTTATTCGTTTATGTGATTAGAAGACGAAACAAAAAAATCAATGATCATTGAAAGTTAGTTGGGAATTAAAAAAAAAAACTACTTTCATGAGAATTCAGAAAAAGCATTTTCAACTCCGGGATGATTTAAGAAGTACAGACGGTGTATCAAGTTCTCATATCTGACACAGTTTGCCCCTCCCGGCCAAGCTGAAAATCTCCCTGTGAAAATGATACAAATCAGGACAGACATGAATGCAAACTGAACACGATTAATGGCGGCTTTGTCGCCCTCGCCCGCTCCCTCATGAATATTTTTGACTTGTGGTTATTATATGGACTGCAGGGCGTGAACTCTCAAGTTTATCTCTGAACGTTGTCAGTCTGAGAGACTTTTGTTTTGTTTCCTTTCTTTAAGGCATTTTAAACATAGCAAATAACGTCTTGATACAGCGCATTCTTCCTCCACTACTGACTGAACTGGGTACTTTTTTAAACTCACAAGCATGTCCTATTTTTAAAGTATCAAAGTGACATTAACATGAAGTTTAAACATCCATCGCGTGAACTTAAGCACATTAGGGCTTGAAAAAAAAATTATAACATATTTAGCATAATAATCCTCAACCCTGAAATCATGTTAAACATTTTATGAAAGAGATCACTTTCAAACGAGTTGAACTGTTTTAAATAAAGATAGGTGTAAGAGCTTGCTAGATGATGTACATATTTGCAATGACATATAAGAGACCACTTTCAAACGATTTGAACTGTTTAAAAAAATAGGTGTAATAGCTTGCTAGATGATGTGCATATTTGCAATGACATATTATTTCCCTGATTGCTGTGATGTCAACCTCAATTTCAAAGCAATATTGTTGGTAATTAAAAGAGAGAGCTACAAAAGAATGCAGCTATGGAAAACTTTACAGACCGTACTGCCGAAAGCAATAACATTAAGTCGATATCTACAGATTGAATATTTCTCATTACATTAAAAACAATGTCAAAAATATTTAATTGGATTAAAAAGCAGTTGAAAAGATAGAAACAAAAACTAGGGTAAATAAGAAAAATCTAAATACTCGTAGATAGATATTTAAGCATACGTGTAGCCTACAACTAATTAGCTTATTAAAACACATTTATATGAATGAGGGCAAGAAATTCAGCTAACACTACAATATTATTCATAAAAAACAACAATACACACACAACACATACACTTAATCATTGTTATATTAAAATAGAACTGGCTGTAGTAATCACTATGGAAAAGTCTCGTACGCTTAAGTCATATCAACTTTTTATCTCTTGACGTTGGTATTATCAAATACCACTGGTACCACTCTTGACTGTAATTATGAGTAATAACGAACAGATTGTATGGACTGTAAAGCACTATAAGTTAGAAGTTCCCATGCGACATGCATATAGCAAACTTCGTTCAAATAAGTTTCGACCGTAGCCTCTCTAAATATTATCATTGACGCAGAGGAGGCAAACGCACGCCAAAGGAGAGTATTTGTTTCTATTAAAAAAAAATTAAAAAAAACTTCTTTCTCTGAAATACTCACTTTGTTACTTTGTTATCTGTTTGGGTTAGTAGCTCTAATCTATGAGTAAAACTAGCCCATGATGTACCGATCGTGTACTGTGGTACATTCTGTGACGTCACGATCACATGACTTCCGAACGCTATCGAACAAAGCCGTCGTTGCCGCCACTAAGACGTAAAGCATCGACCTTTTACCCTTTAATTTTCTCTTTAATCGCTTCAGAGAAACGAAGCACGTCATTTGCTCTGCTGACTATCAATTGGCAGAGATCCCGCAGTGAAGAAGGCAATCGACAGGCTTTTAATGCTGCTTTGAATGTGGTCCTTTCGGATTTCTACAAGTTTACGCTGGCTCCCTGGTCCCATTTTCTTGTCTAGCAGCCCAATTCCCCTGATTCTGGCTCTCCGACTCTCTGTTTCTCTGTTCCTCTCTGTAATGCTCTCTCTCTCTCTCTCTCTATCTATCTATCTATCTATCTATCTATCTATCTATCTATCTATCTATCTATCTATCTATCTATCTATCTATCTATCTATCTATCTATCTATCTATCTGTCTATCTATATATCTATCTATCTACCTATCTATTGTATATATCTATATGTAAATATCTTTCTGTCTATCTATCTATCTATCTATCTATCTATCTATCTATCTATCTATCTATCTATCTATCTATCTATCTATCTATCTATCTATCTATGTTCCTCTTTCTTTACTTATTCCTAATGTTTCTTACTCCCACTCCCTCACAAACACAAACACTAATAATTTATCTAATTCTAATGTAAGTTTTTAGATTTCTATCTTTTTTAGCCACCGTTCTAAATTAAAACAGTCATTAAATCTTAAATATTTAACAAAGTTAATACTTAGGTATACAAAGTCGATTTCTTTTTTTCTCGAGTTTTCAACAAAGTATGTATTTTTAAGATAAATAAATAAATCTATGATATATATTTTAAATCGTATGTCTATATGTTAAAATGAATGGAAAAGGTTGGATTCAGTTTGTCTCTATAAAATTCAGGAAGCAGTTCTGAGCGTCTGTCTAAGCCCTTAAGCCTCAGTTTTGCAGATGAATGTTGAATTCTCTCTCGCCAAACAAGCAATCAGCAGAGGCGATCATCAAATATTAGGCATGGCGTCAGGTTTCGCCAACGCTGGTGGAATCAAGAGAGATTTCAAGGAGGCAGTGAAGGGACAAAATAGTTAGGCAATAAAGATGTTGATTTAAGAAGCACAAGGAAGGCAGAGAGAGAGAGAGAGAGAGAGAGAGAGAGAGAGAGAGAGAGAGGAGAGAGAGAGAAAGAGAGAGAAAGAGAGACAGAGAGAGAGAGAGAGAGAGAGAGAGAGAGAGAGAGAGAGAGAGAGAGAGAGAGAATGTGTTGAAGATAAAGAGTGGGAGAGAGAGAGAAAGAGAGAGAGATAGAATGAGATATACAGAGTTGAAGTAAGGGGTGGGGAGATTTATTAGAATTTGAGAGAGAGAGAGAGGGAGGGAGAGAGAAAGGGACTTTATCCCATCAAAGAAAATTTAAAATGAAATATGCTCTAAAACATACAATAGATACATTTGTAAAAAGAAGTGTACTCCTTAAAAAAGCTGACCATTCTATAAAGCATTCAGAGGGTTGTGCTGTCTTTAATAATGCATTTCATTTTATCTACATGTTTTGATTACATAGTGACATGATGTCTTCTTGTTTTTTTACCTATCATCCCACCTGCAGTTTTAATAACTTTGTCAAGTCTCTCCCAAACTTGTTTGAACCTGTTGTCTCCCAAACGTACCAAGCCAAACGTTAGTGTACTGCTTACGATAGATGAGTAAAACAATCGCAGCAAATCGTGTGAGATGTCAAAAGAATATAATTTCCTAAAGCAGGTTTTGTTTTCTTAAAATGGCCTGTGTGTTTTGTTTCCAAGTCAAATTTGTGCCAATCACTACGCCGAGGTATCTAAAGGTGTCTACTCCCCCTACTTTTTTATAATTTATTATAATTTGATCAAGTGCTTTAGTTTCTTCCCGAAAATCAATAACCATTTCTTTAGTCTTGCTAATATTTGAGAATTAAATGATGAGTGTCGCACCAATCGACAAAAGATTTTATTTCTTGCTCGTAGTTTGTGTTATAGAGAGAGAGAGAGAGAGAGAGAGAGAGAGAGAGAGAGAGAGAGAGAGAGGGAGAGAGAGAGAGAGAGAGAGAGAGAGAGAGGTAGAGAGAGAGAGAGAGAGAGAGAGAGAGAGAGAGAGAGAGAGAGAGAGAAGGGGTGGGGAGATTGGCCATAATGGGTGCTATGTACTGATGAGGGTCATGTGGGATTCACAGATGAATAGAGAAATGGAATTATAAATGGATGGCCATGTTTAGAAGGATGCGGACATTAAGAAACAGCATAAACGTGTGTGTGTATGTATGTGTGCATGTGTGTATGTGTAAATATGATGTGTATTAAATGTTAAAATATTTTAAATTAGAGTGTAGTTGAGATTGGTTAATATAAGTGGACGATCCGCCTATTTATGCACCATATACTATAATAAGATACATTTTTCATAAAAAAATATTTTACTCTAATTCTCATTCTCAGGCTGTTCTTCAACCGATTTATTCCATAAAATACCTCTTTCCGAGCGCCTCGTATTGCTGATTAGTAAGGTAGAGCGTGTAAAAATGTTTGTTAACACCTTTCCTTAAAAAATTACACTAATCTGTTATATTCCTATCCCAAGATCAATGCAGACCTCTTGATGGTGTTATCTGCACAGAAGCCGGAAGGCTTTTCTTCCTGGCATATCAATTAGAAAAGATTGATTGATTTACAATACACCCAATTAGAAATCGATAATTTGACAAATCCGTTTAATATTTGTTTCGATAAGCTCATATGCAACACAGGTGCCACCGCAAGAATACCATTGGTTTTTTGCTTACGATGTAATTAGATTAAAAGTGCAATGTAGACAATGTTTTGTATGTTACCTGGAAGAAACAGGTGTTAAAGAAAAACAATGAGTCTGGTTAAGTATAAATGGATTCAGTGTTTATCTTACTATTAATGCTAAGAAAATAACGTATATATGACTAAGGCTTAGAGAAAATAAAATTTGATAGGTTAAGTCAAATATAGACATACATGTAACGTTATATCACAAAAATACTGATAGCGATCTTCAACAGGTTTAAAATGTTTATGTAGCATAGAATTATGTAACATGTCATTTTATACTTTAATATCTTACCCACCCCTCAGACTTACAACGAAAATAATTATGAGCAATATACATTGCCATTGCCTGAAAGTTGCAGTATCGCATATAATTAATCGTATAGAATTAATCATTTACGACAAGCGCAAGGATTAAAGTTATTAAGATATTAAATTACCGTAATTTACAGCTGCATGTTGGCGGGTTTAAGAGGGGATGGATCTTTCCGTACTAAATACTAGGGCCTTTCCTCTTACAAATCAAAGGCATTTGTTACAGAATAATGTTTTAGACCTTAAAAAAAAACCATCTAGCTTCTGTTCTTTTTTCGGAGTAGCATAAACTGTTTTTGATTTTAACAAAGCTGTGTTTTGTCAACATTTTTGTTTTTCTTGTTTTCAGATTTTTTTTAAGTCCATTTATCTTACAACAAAAACATTTTAATGAAATAGTAGACGTATTTGACAAATATTTTACTTAGGTAAACTTTTCTGCATGTCCCATTATAAGGTAACACAGGTTTATGAAAGAAGGTTCTTAGTTGTATTTTTTTTATTTTTTTTTATAAACTTTAATCCAGAACTATGGCGCGAGTTTTAACAACATGTTTATCAATAATAAAAAAAAGAAAACAGCAAAAGCAAATAATAGTCTTCCAAAAAAAAAAAAAAAAAAAAGATTTTGTTCTTAGATTTTCAATTTTGAACCAGTATCTTTGAAAATGTTTCCTCAGGTTGATAGCACAGGTAGCATAAAACAAGGGCCAATTACAGGGCAATCTTTTTATTAGTTGTACTTTAAGAAGTACTCCCCGCCCTTTGGAATAACCACTAAAGGGCATTATGTTTTTATAGTCTAATTCAAGTATTTATACTTATTGATTAGTCAGCTGGAGACACTGATAGATCTTCAAGTGTTTTTATTCCCATGATTCAATTACATCGATTCATGGGCCATGGAGTTTTTGTTCGTGATATGCACGGAGTATTGAATAGAGATAGTCACGCAAAGCTATTGATTTTCAAGAGAGATTCTGTACCAAATATGTTGAATGTAAGGGTGAGACGCTTCAAAAGAACTGGCGCTTATTGTTTTCATCTGGTCTGTTGAGCAAGGCTGTTAGGGCATCAATTATAATTATCAAGTTTGAAAGTAAATAAGATGCAATAGCAATTGCGGTTATAGTAAAAGTGTCAGCAGCACATTTTTACCGGACATGACTACAGACTTCTGGGCTATTTTTAAAGGCATCCACGATGGCATAGAATGCACTTGCATTTCTATCTAGTTGGTTTACAGAATCATGAATAAATAAATAAAAAATATTTAGCAGCTTTTCAGATAATGCAGTTGTTAAAAAACAATGTCGAGCTGGTTTCGCCGTGAACCAGTGACAGTGTAAAAGTTTGATTGTTCTTATTAGTAATCTTATTCCGAAATATTTCAAAGCAAACAAAATCTTATAGCCCTTCTCCAACATATTCATACTAATACTTGCGAGACCCGGTAGCCTAACTTAAACTGTCGTTGGTAATTTCGATTATTTTAGAGGCTCATAAGCACAACTCAAACTTTCCCTTCGTTTGACTAGAATGTAATTTCATACCTTGATTTAACCTGGTCGACCAAACAGAGATGATTAATTTGAAGGGAAGTGGTTGACTGCCTAGACCAGTGTTTACTTTCTAAAGACCTCGTTAGCCTGTGAGCCATTTACAATTATCCATAATAATATTGTATGAGTGCTCATTAGGATGTTATTTGTGTCAAACAATGTCGTACTTAGCATGGAGACGGTTTCTGACAGTTCTGGGAAAACGAGGAGTCCGTTTAATTAACGACTGGAATTGGCGTATTAGAAGACGTTTAGACCAAGAAAGAGAAGAAAGAGAATAGACAAGATATAGAAATTTAGAGAGGAATAAAAGAACCGTATTCTAAGGGGGCGTAAGAGAGAAATACGTGGAAATAGAAAAAGAAATAGAGCTAAAGAGAAAATATTGGGGGAGATAGATAGATAGAATGAGAAAGAGAGGAGGGGGGGGGAGAGACGTAGGGAGGGAGAGAGAGAAAGAGAGAGAGAGAGAGAGAGAGAGAGAGAGAGAGAGAGAGAGAGAGAGAGAGAGAGAGAGAGAGAGAGAGAGAGAAGGAAAATGACAAAATGACCAAAACACAAAAAGAGCAGTTCATGAAAAGGGTGTGATAACATTAGATTGGATTTTCGTTTGTTTTGGCTTTTAATAAAAGTGTAATATTAATTACCATCTTCATAAACAAAGAGATAAGAGGAAACTTTAACAGAACGAATAGATATGTGATGTTTTTTTTTCTTCTTTTTTTCTGGTCTGGTTATAATCATTTGGTCTCTCACGTTTCATTGATTAAGCAGGCGGTGTTGTCTTTTAACTGCGCTGCGTTTGTTAGTTAAACGTACTTTTTAAACAGATCTTACGGATCGTATTTGTAGACTGACCTTCAGCAAAATCTGTTTTTTCGATTTTTCTATCTACCTGCCTGTCCCATTCTCTGTGTCTGCGTCTGTCTATCTTACTTTTAAAACTCCTCATTCAAATTAATTTGCAGCTAAATTTCTTCCTCTTTCCGATCACATAAGACAATATTGCAAAGAGTACAACATGTTTGTGTATCTCTCTCTTTCTGCTTCTCCCCATGTCCATTCCCCTTCCCCCCTTCCCCCCCCTTCTCGCGCTTATTCATAATCTCTCTCTCTGCATCAAAGACAATATTAAAAGCCACACATAGATTTTAGATACAATACATTCTACAGTACTATAATCGATCTATGAGGGGATAATGAGCATTGTCAACCAGATACCACCATCATCATTGGTGAGATGTCTGAAGACTAAACCAAGTAGCTCGAAACGAGTAATGGTTATGGTAATAACGGTGTTTCGTTTGCATGACAATTTTATGTGTAGCCTAATAATGTATTGTGATAAATGAAGTTCCTTGATTTTTTCGCTCCATTTTTGATTTGTCAAAATTTTTTTATGTCGAAAATGGACAAGTAACTGCATTTGGAAAAAAAAGTGAGCGCATTTTTTCTAGAGCAAGTACGAGTATTTGACTTCACTTCAAATTCTTAACAAAGTTTTATATGGGTAACAATACTTTCATTGATGTGCTGAAAAGTAACAATACACGCTTGAGGGTGGTTTAAATTTGCTTCGTTTAATTCAATAATTGGATGTTTAGATACGTTCAACCCTGAAAAATATTTTTCCCAACACTGAACAAATCAGAATGACTAATTTCTTATAGGTTTAAAAGATTTTGGTCGATGGACACCACTTTTTCCCTTTCAGTCTGTTTCGTAGGTAGGGTTTAAAACTGTGTATGAACTGATAATAATCATTGTGATATTATGTGGACAGTCGTGTTGTACACCAATGATTGACTTCTAGAAGAATATCTTTCTTCTTCTAAATGATTCTTTTCTTGGAGAATTTTCAAGAACCAAGGTTATCTTTATGAAAGCTACTTGCGTCAGCATAACTTGTATCAGAGGTATCTTATTATTTATTCTTTTTCTTCTTCTTTTCTTGTTCTTGTTCTTCTTGTTCTTCTTCTTGTTTTACTTTTTCTTTTCCTTCTTCTTCTTGTTTTTCTTTTTCTTCCTTTTCTTGTTGTTGTTGTTGTTGTTATTGTTGTTGTCGTTATTGTTGTTGTTGTTGTTGTTGTTGTTGTTGTTGGTGTTGTTGTTGTTGTTATTGTTGTTGTCGTTATTGTTGTTGTTGTTGTTGTTGTTGTTGTTGTTGGTGTTGTTGTTGTTGTTATTGTTGTTGTCGTTATTGTTGTTGTTGTTGTTGTTGTTGTTGTTGTTGGTGTTGTTGTTGTTGTTATTGTTGTTGCCTCCTCCTCCTCCTCATCATCATCATCATCATCATCATCATCATCATCATCATCATCATCATCATCATTAGCATCATCATCATCATCATCACTAATGGACACTATTGTTATTCCCCAGCGGTGGACTACAGCAAAGAGGACAGGCGAGTGATTGACCAGACCCCCATGACCATTCGTGTGATAACTGGTCAGACTGCGTCGCTGCCGTGCACGGTCGATCCCCGCTACACAGAGCAGCACGCTGACCAGTATAAGGTGAGCACACTTGACGGGCTTGAACTTACTAACCATTATAAGGTGAGTACATATCCCATTCTTGAACTTGCTGACCAGTATAAGGTGAACACACTTCCCAGACTTGAACTTGCTGACCAGTATAAGGTGAACACACTTCCCAGACTTGAACTTGCTGACCAGTATAAGGTGAACACACTTCCCATACTTGAACTTGCTGACCAGTATAAGGTGAACACACTTCCCAGACTTGAACTTTCTGACCAGTATAAGGTCAGCACGCTTACCAGGATCCCGACTTTCTAGCTAGTAAAAGGTGAGCACACTTACGGGGATTCAACTTACCTGTATTGCGTGAGCACACTTTCCAAGCCCTTAACTTACTGTCGCCGTAATGCATCCTCCATGGGAAGCTAAGAAACGAGAGCTGCCGCACATTCCCTTCAGATTTTAGATCCTGGCAGGCTGAACTCTTTGGCAAATGACGCAGATGAGCAAGGTACGGGTTTGGTTTGACGGTCAAACTACGTTTTAATCCAGCCTTGAACCCGCTATGATTTGCATGGGACGGAACTATAGATTAAGGGACGTGAGACCACTATAAATTACCGCATAGTGGCTGAATTTGCCGCCGGTCAGGATCCCCATAAATTAAAGACTTTATACGAGGAAAGGCTTTTATGATTTTGACATGCGGCATCAAACAACTCAAATAACATGAGGGTAGTGTCCTGGACTTATGAGCAGTAGATCCGCGGTTTAACCTGGTGCTGCTCCTTTTCTCTGTATAAGATTCTACATGAAACCTAAAGACTTATTCTTACTTTTTTATTTGGGCCTCACATAGTTCCGTTGCAAGAGTGGTTTGGGGAGACGAACGAGAGATGTAAGGCTCTAATTTCAACTAATGACCCCATTAATTTTTCGTATGATTTTTTGTCGGTAAACCCAATGGTCTCTCTCTCTCTCTCTCTCTCTCTCTCTCTCTCTCTCTCTCTCTCTCTCTCTCTCACTTATGTCATAGCAATACTCTTAACTTGTGGACTTCTTGCTCTCCACTTACGTGGTCTTCTGATCTCTCTGTTTTGATCTTCCATCAAGCCACTCTTCTTTTTTTTTTGGAGTAAAGAAAAGAAATGGTACAGATTAAAAAGACACCATCCCTCCCAGAACCAGCAACCCCATCACTAGAACTAGGAACAGTACTATATTATTGCCATGTGAAGAAACCGAATTAATTTTGCGTCTTTCTCCTTATTACTGCTATTATCGCCTTTATAAAATTTTGAATCTTAGTCTAATATCTACGACGATTATCGATAATTGTTTTCTTATTATTGTCCTTTTTCACTGTCTTAACACCTCACCGAAAACTTCTGGATGCAGTTTGTTTTTTTCAATTATTCCTCTTAAAGCAACCAAATATAAAATAATTTTTTTTTCGTTTTATACACGGTGTATTCTTAATTGAGCACCATACTCATCATGAATGTGAAAGATATCATCAAGGACTGCAATTTCAATTTTTAACCAAAAAAAAACAACAAAAAAAACATTTGCCTCCCCCTCCTAAAAAGATAAAAACAAAAAACACAAACAACAACAAACAAAAGACAAACAAACAAAAAACACCAACAACAAAAAGAAATTAAAACCAGGGAAACAAAAACTTGCATTCCTACCATCAGTCTCAAGGAGCGATTTGTTCTCTATAACATCTCTAGAATCACTGAAAATTGCGCATGCAGTGGGGTAATTCAATTTAATTAGATCTAGTACTCCCAGAACAGCGTTAATCAATATTTTCTTTTTTACACCAATTTCTGCATGTTATTGTTGAGATCGAGATTGAGATTATCACCCTCAGCAACAGCAGCAGCAGCATTATATTTGTTTTTTCATTATCATCATTGTCCATCGTTATAATCATCATCATCATCATCATCATCATCATCATCATCATCATCATCATCATCATCATCATCATCATCATCATCATCGTCGTCGTCGTCGTCGTTGTCATCGTCATCGTGTTCATCGTCGTCGTCGTTACCACCAACAGCTGCATTGCCATAACTAAAGATTTTTTTATTTGATTTTAATGTGAAAAGACAACACGCAAATTTCAAATGAAAGTAAAAAACAGCATAAAAAGACAATTTTGAAATATTATGATAAACAGCAGCGGCGTTTAATCTTTGAACCCCGCCTTTACATTTACCAATACATTTATTGGGGGTTTCAAACGGGTCACGCCTATCCTTAGTTTTGATTATGACAAATATGACACCTACGCCAGAGCGTTTTAACCGGTTGCTGTGAAGTGGAAAGCATCTCTTGGAAGATTCGGATACATCAGCAGCATAACTCATTCGCTATAGCCGCCTTTTCGTTTTTAGTTTTTTTTTTTTTATTATGAACATTAGCTCTTTCCGACCCTATATCTACCTCCCATACTCCCGTTCTCTTCCTCTTTCTTCGCCTCTGATTACTCATTTCTTTTGTTGTTGTTGTGTCTATATATAATCCAGTTTGCCTGTCTATCTTTGTTCCTACCTACGTCTCTCTCTCACTCTCTCTATCTATCTATCTCTCTCTCTATCTTTATCTATCTATCTATCTATCTATCTATCTATCTATCTATCTATCTATCTATCTATCTATCTATCTACCTACCTACCTACCTACCCACCAATCAATCTATCTATTATGTTACTGCTACTATTATTAGTATTATTATTAATATCATTATTATTATTATTATTATTATTATTATTATTATTATTATTATTATTATTATTATTATTTATATTATCATTATAATTTGTATTATTACAAATATTTTTTGTCTACCCTTTTAAATTATTATAATCATCTATGTTTGTATCAACGCAAGCTCGCCTCTTCCTATTACTCTTTCTCTTATTCCATTACAGTATGTTTATTTCTTTTCAGACCCATTTTTTTGTTCAAACCAAACTATTTTTCCATTTTGAATTATATGTTAAAGTATATTTTGTAGGGAAAAACTTCACAGTAACTTTAAATGTGATAATTTCAGCCTCACGCCGTTAAAAATTACAGTGAAAACGAGAAGAAAAGACTAAAACGAAAAAGCGTTATCTAAAAAAAATACTACTTGTTTTTTTATGACAAAGCATAATTGTCAACTTGCAGTTGCATTTTCTAGAAAATCCGACAATTTTGCCTTTGTATTGATGGCTTTTCTTCTTCTTTTTTTTTTCAACTTCATTGGTTTATCCTGCTGAGTATAGCACCTCAGAATCAAGTCACCAAGTGTGTGAGATTTGAATCTTTTAGAATCAATCTGTAAGTAAAAAGTTATGGAAATAAATGTGTCAATCTGACACACTGAGCACACATTTGAGTACATGTGTACATGTTTTCATTTCTTTCTCCGAAACCCTACTCTTTCACAAAAATCTTCAAAAAAAAGGAGATTTCGCTCATGTTGAAAGAAGTGAGCGATATTGAGACACTGGGAAAGCCACAGTGAGAATTAGCAGTACATCTAAAACTTCAATTTTGTTTTCATTTTTGAGCATTATATTAAAAAACAACAACAAATATAACAAATGTAACAAAATAAACCGAGCATTATTTAACTCCCTATTCTTGATGAGATAAATTGAACCTAAAAAAGCGTCCATTGTCATTTCCTACGTTCCGTTATAAATGTAAATCCCTAATAAATTTCAGGGTTGGTGTCTCTGTGGATTAGTGAAGAGTGTCCAAACACCTTAAATTGCAAATCTTGATCAACATTCAATCTTTCCCTCTAGTGTTATAATATCTAGCTCTGTTTTTTTTAAGCCCTTGCGTTTAAGGTATTATCATAAAATCTTCCTTTCTTTGATTTTCTTTTTGAACAATACCCTCTTTGAAAAAAACAAACACCCTATGTTTGGTCTTTGACATCCTTTGTGCTATGGACCGAAAAAATGAAGGACCAAGATTCGAGTCTCAGCTAGCGCCCTCGTCTATGGTTCTTTTTAACACCTAAGTAAATCTAACCAAAAAGGACATCATTTTCTACATGGTTATTTTTTTTTACCAACGACATACTTTGCTTGCGGTATATATATGTCACGGATACTCATCAGGCATTGTGGAGGCGAGGTAGTTCAGTTGATAGAGAACACAACTTTCACTCAGAGGGTCATGAGTGCGAATTCCAACCGTACCGTCTTTTTTCTTATCAGATGGGTATGATTCAGTATAGAGTGACAAGCCCTGATCCCAAAGCTATCTTTGGGTATCTCATAACTATTATTTACCTTCAAGCCAGACTACTGTGTGCTTGTTGTATATTTGCCTGTTTGCCAGTTGCATATGTCTTTGTTTATTTCCTTTTTTTGTTTTACCTCATTGTCTTTTCCGATCTATCGATCCATCTGCCTATCTATCTGAGTCTTTATGTCATTCTCTTTCAACAACTTATTCTCTTTCCTCAATATCTGTTTGTATGTGTGTGGATCTGTCTCTCTTGCTCTTTGCCTCTTTCCTCTTCCCTGCCCCCCCCCCTCTCTCTCTCTCTCTCTCTCTCTCTCTCTCTTTCTCTTTCTCTCTATCTCTCTCTCCCTCTTTCTCACTCTCATTCTCTCTCTGTCCCCCCCTTATCCAACATCTCACCCTTCTTTTCTCTCTACACTCCTTCTTTCCCTATTTTACTTAATTCCCTATTTACACTTTCTTTATATTAACCGCCTCAGTGATACTCGTAAACTCATAAATATCTCTTCTCTTACTTCCCCCATTACCCCTTTGCCGACATCATGACGCACCATGTTGTATGTGTATGTGCCCCTCCCCCCATCCAAACCTCGCCAACCTATTGGCAACCGGCTAAAGACCTCTTGAGTTTTTTTTTTGCATTAAGAAATGATTGATCTTTTTTATCTTAGAAGTGAGCTGCCATGTTTGCGGTTTTTCTCCCATCATTCCCTTGCCTCCCTCCCTCTCAAGTTTTATATCCTCTTTTCGTATACGTCAATTGATCCGATGATTTAGTCATGTGAATTACTTGAACCCCCTCAACAAACCAGTCCATCAGCGTGTGAATAGTCTTCGACCTTTTTGTGCATCGGTTGTGTGAATAGGAGACGACGCATATGTCTGTTAGCGTTCAATACTTGAAGATGCCCTTTAAATACACAAGCATCGAGTGGTTTCTTTTGTAAGTTTTGCCGATAAAAGTGGTTTAAAGTTTGATTTCCATTTAGAAACAATTTTCCCTTAACAAGAAATCGAACTTCAAAGGCAAAAATTTCGCTTTGAATGTATCGATAGGCTTACAAGATCATTATTTTCAGCATAACTTTCGGTACGTCCAATATAAGCAGTTGACGAAAACTATGAAAACGGCTTTAAATTATAAATCAAACCATCAAATAGCTCCCATGGAAATAATTGAGCTGTAAAGTCAAAGTGTTCTCAAAGTAAATTATACTCCCTCTCCACCCCCCTCTCTCTTTCTCTCTCTCTCTTTCTCTCTCTCTCTCTCTCTCTCTCTCTCTCTCTCTCTCTTGTCTCTCTCTTTCTCTCTGTTTTTTCTCTCTTTTTCATTCACCCCTCTAACTCTGTCTATTTGTACTATATATATATTCTTTTCGTAAATTTGTCTCGACGTCGACCTATAATTTCTATTTTACATATCTATTTATTTGTACTGTATCCCACTCTCTCTGTTTCCTACTCCTTTTTTGCTGATCCTTAGTATCTCTATCTGTATGAAAATTGTCAGCAAACTCTCAAACAAATTTCAAACTTACAAAACGCTTTTTCAAATACGTATTCTCATCATGAATCAGTGCCTAATGAAATGTGTTGTTTTTTTTATTAAATATTAATTGATTTAGTTTGATCAAATATTTAAACTTTTTATACATAATAACTCCAAAATTTTATACAGGATACATATCAAAATTAACCATTGATATTGATTTTTACTGAACTTAAAAAACCGTCAAAATTAGTTGTCGTTTTTTTTTGAAAAATGCAAAACTCGTCAAATTCCTGATTAAATGACTGGTCTACGATATACCTTGCCACGCTCCCAAGAAGGGTACGATACAAACTTAGCACTTTATAGTATAATCTATAAATTACGAAGGTTTCATAACATTTGAACATGATCAGAGGAGCCTGATTTAAGTAACATGCACTATCAATCAATGTAATTACTACACGATTCACGGTAAATGTGTAGATTAGAGGTGCAGAAAGTGTACTCGAGTCGATAAAAACCAGTTGCCAGCTATTGATAGTATAGTGAGAAAAGCTGACTGATTTGGGATGTATCCTTAGAGTCAGTTTTATTTATATTACGCACATTTAAAGAACAAAACCTTAGAAAATGAGTGGCAGGTAGAAAGATGCAGGTAGTTATATATAGATATTGATAGGCATTACAATAGGAAGCTGGCCCGAGGGCAAAACGCGCTTTTTATAGTATGATTGTCGGTTTGATCCCGTTCTGGTTCAAATGGATATTTGAGGATAATACGACTCAACACTTAATGAAAAGAGAAAATTGCTATGAACAAATAGGGAGAGTAGGGTAAGTAAGGTGGAAGTCTGCAATCATAGAGAATATGGCACTCAATTGCAGATCTAGAACATCCTTTCATTTTTTTTAAGTGGCGAGGACATTTATAACCCTAAAAGGACACCAGGAGTACTAATATTTTCCCCGGAAACATCACATTAAGCCGGAATGATCTACTCCTTAGGTTATTTGGGTCAACCCTGTGGAGACTGCCATAAGTATCCAAGACCGACGCATTCTGAATGACGATCGAATGAGCGTGGAGCGGCCGTTTCTCAGAGACTGGAACCTTCACATCCGAAATGTCAGCCTCACAGACAAAGGAGTGTACAAGTGTCAAATCAACACAAGGCCTGTGGGCACGAAACGCGTGGAGCTCATAGTTCACGGTGAGATTGTGTTATAGGGGTAACTGTAGTTGTGAATTTAGTGGTGATTATTGTAGTAGTGGTAGTGGAGGTGATGGTACATGTGATTGAAAGACGAGTGATTGATATTATACAGATTTATAACAAATTTTAAGAACGTTAGAATGCTCTATCGGTGGTAATGATGATGATGATGATGATGATGATGATGATGATGATGATGATGATGATGATGATGATGATGATGATGATGATGATGATGATGATGATAGTGATGGTGGTATTTGGGGATGGTGGTGGTAGTAATTAAGTATTATACTCAACAAAAAAGTAAGAAAGAAGACAAGATCATCTACTATAGTCATCAATTTTTTTAGACTTTAAATTAATTATCTAGATAGCGGAAAAAAGGTTTGAATGATTGCTTAACTTGTATTCACTTTTTATTTATATGGATTTTAAAACACAATATACAAAGGATATTCTTAACTTATAAAAAGAATTACGATGGTCGTGTAGTATAATGGATGACTATAAGCGTTCAGGAATCATAAACAATTTTTACAAGCATGCATAAAACTAGAGACCATCCAATGGCTTGAATAGTGGAGAGATGTGCCACAGAGCTCAGTAACTAGATCCTCATGAATCGAGATCAGTAGGTTCGCGCTCCCGTCTTAAGGGCAAAAATGTATATGAGTTCTTTTGAAGTAGGCCTATGCATTACAATAAGACCACATTCCAATTATTCTAACTAGTTCTTGCTTTCTTAAACATTTTAAAAACGTTATCCTTTAATTATTTAAAAAGTTCTTCTTTGTTTTAAAAGGAAAAGTTGACTTCCATCACGCGTATTTTCTTGTCTACAATGTTGTATTCTCTGTTTATTATACATGCCTCGCTCTGCTTCTGTTTATAAACGTTTTCTTCACCCAAACTATCGACCGTGTAACTGTGCTACTTCTTTTGTTCCGCGAAAAGCTCATTCATCTGTATGTTTAATTTCTCTAATAATTCTATATCCGTCTCTCCACTAACCAGGTCTTATCAAGCGTCAATACTTTTGTTTGCTCAAATGAAAAGATACTTCTTCGTCTTGCTCTTGAAAGTTGCATTGTCTTACTAATCCTGTGTTCCAAAAATCCCTAGGAATCAGTGGCTCATTTTAAACCCCTTTGTCTCCTCTCCACTCCTACTTGTAGAGCCGCCAAGCATTACGGATCACACCAAACCAAGTGATATAGAGCGACCGGAAAAAGACACTATCGAACTTTTCTGCAATGCTACTGGGACTCCGCCCCCCGAAATCACGTGGTACCGCCTCAACCGCAGGACAAATGGAGTAAGAGAAAGTGAGTTCTTGCTTTTACACTCGTCCACAATGTAGCTTTAATAATGTTGCCGTTGGACGCCAAGCAACAAAAAAAAAACCACACCAAAAACCATGTTCTTATACTCTTTGGAAAATACTGGTTGAAAAAACAAAAACAAGCGCAAGATTTATACATAGTAGACAGACAAATAAATACTGGAACCCTCTGTCACAGATTACAATTTATTGTGTATCGTTAATAAAGTACTGCTGTAGTGCTTATAATTTTTTTAAATATTGTGTGTATGCCTCTTTAAGTCGCAATCACACTATTTACAAATTTAATGAAAACAGAATCTGTTACAACAAGAGATAAAACAGCGTCGACAACAACAATAACTAAGTGTTACAACTTTTACCTTTACTACTACTACTACTACTACTACTACTACTACTACTACTACTACTACTACTACTACTACTACTACTACTACTACTACTACTACTACT
>RQTK01000129.1:202878-218422 GCA_003991915.1 Elysia chlorotica | reverse complement strand
ATTATTATTATTATTGTTATTATTATTATTATTATTATTATTATTATTTTTATTATTATTTTTATTTTTTATTATTGTTGTTGTTGTTGTCGTCGTCGTCGTCGTCGTTGTTGTTGTTGTTGTTGTTGTTGTTGTTGTTGTTGTTGTTGTTGTTGTTGTTGTTGTTGTTGTTGTTATTATTATTATTATTATTATTACTATTATCATTATTATTGTTAGAATGGTGTATGTCGATAGTATGCCTTATATATTTCTACTTAGCTTCGAAAACAAAAGGAAAAAAGTAAGTCTACAGGTTTTTCCCGCCCTTGTCCCTTTCTAAAATGTCGTTTTGTACTCTCCACAGAGATTCCGCCTAGGAGAAGTTCCTCCACAACCACCACCACGCAAGTGGTGAATGTCTGGGGCAAAAACCACCAAGGCAATGGGGACCGCAGTGGGGCCAACTCCATGTACCACAGGCACAGAGACGGCAACGAGAGCGGCGGCAATGGCAAGGGCAAGAACTCTGGCCTGGTGAGGGACCACCAACAGGCCAACCTGTATGGGGCGCAAGTCGACTCCAACGACGGCGCGCTCGGCCAAAATGGCGGGAGGAACTACGCGCCATCGGAGGGTGGCTCCAAGTACACAGGTGAGTTCCATGAACTCAAACCGGAATATTAATAATATATTTTTGCTTACTGGTAGGCAGTAGGATGAAAAATTGCTGAATAAATAATTAGTATTTTGAAAGAAATCAATTATTTTCTTCATTAGTAGGTTACCAGATCGTCAGGACTCTAGCCCCGTATCAGTCGGGATGTACTAATTTCTTTTTTCTACAAAGCTAATACTAAAAAACCCTCTTTTCGCTCGCTTTCTTTTCGATTTAAAATAGGCAACTAATCTCAATATCGGCCACGATGTCAAGTCGACAGAAATACGTGTGGTATAAGCATTTATTTAAAAAATAATGCTAAGAGTTCCATATTTCCATGTTTCATTATCATCTTTATTTTTTTCTTGCAGGTGTGATCGACAATGATAATAATCCCCAAAACGCGAGTCCCACAACGAAGTGCGTGGTCTTGGTCTACACTGTAGCAACCTTTTCTCTTCTGGCCATAACAAGTGCATTTTGAAATGTCCATCGTTGCCATGATGTGAAAAGAGCAAGCTGTATTATATACACAACACAAATTTATTACTAGGAGTTTAGAATCGGGAGTCCTTACCTGCACATACTATTAACTGTTACTCGCTCCTTAGAGTAGGCCAATTTACATTCCAGGTTAGTTGTGCATACCAAATTCCCTTGCATGACATCTATACCAACTTGTTTAAAAAAGTACAAAACATGGGAACTTCCATAAGCATGCCCGATGGACCAGAGCATTAGATTTTTTCGGTAAACTTAGGCATAATTATTCACCTGTCAACTTTGTATTAAGTTAGAGAACTGTAATTACTACACCATACTGTTATTGCTTTGTATGCCATAGAAACGAACAAAATTGAAAATTAATGTTTCATTGATGAATGAATGAGTTTAAAGATACGAAATTTAAGGATCTTTTAGTATTTAAATTGAATTAGATATTAATGTTGCTGTGAAAATGGTGGTCAAATTTGTAAAGAAATGAAAAACATTATTCGCATTGATTTGTGATTTAAATGTATTTATATGACTTGCGTGGGTGCACACATGATTTTTATGACAAAGGTATTATACTTTACTTCGGGAGGGGGTGGCGGTGGGGGGGGGGGGCTCCTACAGGCAAGGCATAATTAACAATAGAACACAAGACACAAGATGAATTTCTGCTCTTTTGTAAAATTCCTCGTTTTCATGATACGTATCGATATAAAATTGAATAGAAGTGTATAGCTGCAGTCGACTATTACATCTGTAAATTTAGGGACAAAGGAGAATAATTTATGTTTGACCTTCGCCTGACGGTATGAGTACTTAATACTATATTTTAAAAAAACTAATTTTAAGTTAAGTAAATGTAAATATCAAAATAAAGGTTTGTTGAAATCGTACTATTTCACCCATCCATTTAAGACAAGATTTAAGATTTATTAATTTATTATTTGCATGTTTGTATTTTATATCCTCTTTAAAGTAAACATCAATCTTTTCTGAATCCGTTAGTTGACTACTTTGGCAGAGCTTGGAAAACTTCCGAGTATTTATTGCGGGTAAAAAAAAAACACTCGTTGGGCCCATTTACATGGCCTACTCTTGGGGATCTCTATTAAATTATTAACTATTCAGACACAGAAAAGAAGACCACGGCGTTTGTGTAAATTATTTCGCTATCATATGATATGTAATTTTATTTTGTAAGTGTGATGGCTGCCTGTTGGATTTACACCATGTCTTGAGGTTTAAATGAGTGGTTCTGCAAAGTTGTACTCCTCCTGATCGACTCAAACCGAATCAAAGAAGAGCGCTGTGGCTCAACACCTCGATCTACTTTAGTGGACCATCACTTGCTCCAAATAGGCTGCTGTTTTGTGTTATGGAGTTTGACAGCGACCAGCGACCTGTATCAAATAAGACCCTAATGTCCTTCTGCTTCAAATAATGTCTCCTATCCACCCTGTTAAAGAGCTGGCGAGCGTCGAACGACTCCAGTCACGTCTTATATACCAAAGGTGCCAGTTAGACTGGAAGGTTCCATACTATGGTTTACGGAATATATGGCCATGCATACGTTGGTTCGATGACACCGAATCTTTAAAAAATAGCTGGGATGGGTGAAGCTTATCGGTTGAACCTTGTCTCAGTTCACCTTACATGGGTATATCTTTTTGCAATATTCACTAGTCAAAGCATTTATGTAGAGCACTTCATAAAAAATATCGCTAGCTTGTCTAAGTCTCTTTAGAATATGCACGTTGGCAACCCAATGAGTACCTCCTAAACAAGGTTAGATAATATGAACTTTGAAATAGTAAGACTTAGAGAGAGAGACAAAAATAGGTTCAGTTGACAAGGGAGCACCTGCATAATAAGAGCTGAACTGTGCGAAACCTGTATATACTTAAAAGATTGAATCAGATGAATGAATGCTTGAAAGTCGGAAATCTGCTTAAGGCGTGATTTATGAGATTTTCCAATGAGCATATGATTGAAATGTGAGTGTGCTTGAGTAATCTATAAACCTCTGTAATGATGCCGCTAGTTTGACCTTGCACTGTGTATAAATTCCTTGTCACTTCCGGTTATGCTCACTTCAGCCATTGTTTTAGTTCCATCATGGATCTAAGCAAGTTATTTTAATGACAGATTTTGAGTTAATAGAGAAACCCCTGATAATTTTTCAATGTCATTATTATATCACTTGTCTTGCTACTGTTGTTTCCCATACCAACTGTTTTTCTATTTCCTGTAATTTCTTTTTAATAAAAGGCTGTTGGTAAAGTAACAAATACCAGTACCGTCGTTTACATTGGTTGTAGATGTGTTTAAGTGTTATAAATAGTACGTTTTTTTGCGAGTTTTAGGATCGCTAATAGTATAGTCGGTAGTGCTTAAGAGTGGTGAGCAGAATCACCATTGTTCAAATCCCAGCTAGCACCACCGTCTCCATGTCACATTCTGCTTTGAAGAATTTTTGTTACCCGAAATTAGAAATATACCATGAATGCATAGACATGAAAGTGGAGAAAGACTAGTATGTATTTTGAAATTTAAAGAAATTCTGAATTTTTTTAGCTCTAATAACTTATTCTTTATTTTTTTCCGCTGCCATCGACACACCTTGGCTCAATTAATTAAGAAGTTTCTTTTCTAGTGTATTTTGTATCTCCTGGTCTTTGTACTAATATTGTTTAATGTTTATTTCAATGCCAGGTGTTTTGTACTACACGTACTTTATATCACGCTTTACCTCATTGCATTATTACCATCTTAGCCATTGACAAGTCCAGGGTGACATAATTCTGGTTCATTTTAATGAATTTGTATCCTTGAACTCATCTCACTTTCATGATTCATAATGAGTAATCAAATTGAACAATTTTATTGGAATGTTTCATGCCGCTAACACTTAAAAGGAGGCAGAAGATTAATAAGTTAAATACTAAAGTAATGAAGCAATTTTTATTTGCGTTTGTTTTCCTTTAAAATTTCGATGTGTGGAGATTTGGTTTCTTAAATATGTCGTACATCAAAATTTGTCATTTTATAGTCCACAGTAAGAAACATTTTAGTTCAAATAAACAATTTTATCACAATCTTTAAAAATGTGTATGTTCTTATATTGTTTACATGTCCATTACCAATCAAAGAACAAAATAAAAGTACAAGCAACTATTGTTTTTTCAATTAAGTTGCCTACAATTAATAATAAACAGTTAATATCCGATACTTTATGCTCTATAGCATATGACTACTGCAGCACTGCTGAGTATATGATAAAATAATCAAAGATTGACTTAAACAGTAGGGGAAAAATCGAAGGACATCTAATAAAATAATTGCATGCATATAAAAATGCGCATTAAGAATATAGATAAGCGGCCAAAATTAATGTGCTGTATGCTGATAAAGGAACGGCGTTGGAAAGTAAGATTTTTTTTTTTTACATTTGTTTGTTTTGTTTCACTCACGTCTCTCTCTCTCTCTCTCTCTCTCTCTCTCTCTCTCTCTCTCTCTCTCTCTCTCTCTCTCTCTCTCACACTCTCTCTCTTTTGTTTTTTGTTTTTGTTTGTTTGTTAATACCTCGTGCTTTTCTATTTTGGGTTCCCCTGTAGCCTTTTTTTAAAAGACTTCTTCTCCCTACATCGCAATGCTAGCCCCCATTCTTTATTATTTCTTTGACCTGGGAGATCCGCCCCTGACAATTAACGGGCTTCCCAGGGAGTGTGCCAGACTACTAATTGGCCTGACTCGGGTCTCGAGAGGAGAGTCATGGGCGGAACCACAGGGGGAAACCAGAGGTCCGGTACAGATGAATCATGGCCTGACTCGGAGCGGGGCTCCGATGCCCAAGCGAGCTCTTTTCTGCTTAGCTTGAGGAGTGATATAAACGATCCTGGCTATACACTCTTTTTGTCTTCTTATTCTCCTTCTCCGTCTTCTCCTCCTCCTCGTCCTCGTCCTCGTCCTCGTCCTCCCTTTTATGATTTTCCTTCTCCTCCCCAATTCTCCTTGCGCTGCTTTTATCCTCCCCCATAATTTGTCTATTTCTTTTCTTTTTTCTTCAATTAGTTTTAACCCTAAAGGGCGATTTTTTTTCAATATTCACAATCCTTACAAATGGTCCAAAAAAATGTGCACCAACGACTCGAAATGTCCATGATTTCAACACACAAACGCACATACACATAAAACGGAGAGCATAGATTTCCAGAGAGAAACTCCTCCAAGTATCCCGGTGAGACAAGCTTATGGTGCTCGGAAAGAGAGTGATCAATGGCGGGGATGACTTTCGAGCGCAGTCAAAATGGCTCTTTTGGAAGCCAGGGGTGGCCGTAAAGATCTTGAGAAAAAGGGAGGGAGAAGAAAATGAAAAGCCCTATTTAGGAGACTTAGCCCTGGGGCGCGCGCCTCTGTCCTGCTAGGTCTAGAAGAGAAAGAGGATATCGGACTCGGCCAGACTATTTACCACCGGCGGAAAGAAGTGATTTCCTCAGAGTCGGCTTTGAGAGAATGCAGATGCTTTAGTAATGTAAGTGTATGTTTCCGAGAAATCAAAGAGCCTATCTCTGATAAGGATCGATTAGGGCCTAGAGCATGGTAACAGATTGCTTTAAAGCCACTTTATTTTGCAGGAGGCTAAAAATTCTATGGTATTTTGATAATTTAAAAAATATGGGGAAAAAATTGAGGTTCATAGAAAAAAATTAACCAATACCAGATTCGTGAATGGACTTAGAAAAAGCGGATTTAGAACTTATAAAGCAAATTGCAGTAAGGACTAGATACAGAGTTGAAATCAATAACTGTAACGATATACTGAAGTAAACGATCTGTGTTTTTTTTTTTTTTTTTTTTTTTTTTCGTATGTGGACTAGCAAATGTACGGGAACACGTCACTCGTACCTTTATTCAAACCTATGGTTAATTTTTTTTTTTTTGCGAGACGATTTTGACCGTTATTGGCTATACTTAATTGTAATACATCTTTTTCCTTTATTATATATAATTTAAATATTGGTGCTGTGAAAAATGGTACACAGGCATTCGTTTTTCATTGAACTTTGCATTATTAAAATTGCTACCGCAATAAAACATTGTATATCAAATAGTTGAGTACTTGAATGAAAAGGCTGTTTTACAGTCTGAGGCCAGTGACTTGACTAATCATTGTCATATAATAAGGCAAACAAGGCCAAAGTAGCATTATATATTGTTCTAATTCTAACGGACCACGTTAGTTACGGTGGCCTGACATATCAGTTAGGAGTAAAATAGCGATTTTTATAAACAAAAATAATGTTAAATTTAGCAAAATTCTATTTCGGTTCATTAAAGCATGTTTACTCTTAACAATATAATAAACAACCATGTCGTTGTATACTTTAGATTCACATTAAAAAAATTAAACATAATTACCTTTAACATGGTGCTATATTCTGCTAACCAGTTACGTTTGCTATAATTTCTTAATATCACAGAAATATGAAAAATTCAGTTTCCAAAAAAGCACCTACAGATTTGGTTGAAAGCGAGTAATATTCTTGTTTCAGATGAGTGAATGTGTTTAATAGTACAGTGTATTTATGAAAGACACGGCAGTTAAAATACAATTGTTTGACTCATAAAAAGAGTTATCATGCCACCAAAATGAGGGTTTAAAAGGAGAGATAAAAATTATTGTTGAAGCTGTTTCTTTGATTCGTCATTTTTTGTTAAATGGGATTAAAAACATTGGCCACACAATCAATATTTTTTGCGCGAATTATTTTTGCTATTGCTGCAAAATATGTTTGAGAACGACTATAAGAATTTAAAAAAAGAACTTTAAATGCAAAAAAACTCAATCCAAAGCCAAAAAAACAACCCCAAAATATTCATCTTTTCAATGTAAAATACTAGGCTGTACATTTTTAAGCATACACAAAAAGTGCATTAACAATGAAATAAGTATACTCTTTCTTAAAGTTTTTACAGGAGTTACTTTAACGCAAGTTTCTAAAAAAAGGGCATAATTATTAGGCGGTGATGTGGAGTTTAAATCTTTCGTAGTTTAAGATCATATATTATCTGTCTTGACATGAAAATATATACATATCAGAAGTAAGGAACAAATTAATGCTAACCTATTACACTATTTGTAAAACGTGTGATTTAGACAAATGATCTACTACATTAAATTTTACATTTAAGTTTCTTTCTGTCTAAACGTCTGATTAACGATCATTACAGCAGAATTCTGATATGCACAGAAATACTGCGATCGTTGGAATCTATAAAAATGTAGAATCCTTATTGCAATCATAGATCATATTTTTGTTAATAATTCCTCATGGAAAAAGATTGTTTCATTGTTTCATCTTTTTAGAGTTTGGCATTTTTTTCTCTGTCATTGTAATTAATTATAATATAATTTTTGTTTCATTTTTCTTTTTCCTTTACTTTTTTTGCTTTGTCATATTTCTTAAAACGTTTGCTTACAGAAACACCTCTAAACACACACATGTATTATTATCAATTATAAAAACAATAACATTATGCAACTACAAACATTCAGCACAAGATCAGCAACGGAAAGTACAACCTTACGCCTGAAGTTACAGTAAACAAAATTTCTTAATTTGAAGAAAAAAATGTCGCAGATACACCAAACCAATTTTTTTTTTGCATTTAAAGCAAATTGAGAGTCTTGATTTTATTTTCTAAATTTTTTAAAAGTTATCATATCATATCAAATACACCAGTGTTTCTTTTAGAAAGAATTTTTACATCCGCAAAGTGTGTGAGGTTTTGTGTATTTAGTAAGGATTGGCTATTTGTGCTGCCACATTGTAATGGCATTTATATTTGATTTCCACGATACTGTTTGAAGAAAAAGAAAATCTCAATAATTCTCTCAAAAGTAACCTTTGGTTATGCTAATTTCCTGCTATAGTTTTCTTGCAGAATATAATGCGGAGACAAAGGCTTTATCCGTGAAGCCAAACATTGAGGAACAGCGGAGGATTGAACTTAAACCTTTTGCTTGTAAGCCCAATCCCTGTACTGAGCAGTAAAGCACCCTAGAATATATTACTTATAATACAATTGCAATACATGTAATTATGCGTTCATGCTGTGGTCATTATCGTGACGGAGCCTGTCACCAAAAGCTTCCACAGACGGGTCTTACCAGTGGACATACAAGGACATCAAGATCAAAGGTGAAAGAAAAAAAAAACAAAGTCGTCGACTCTGACCCAAGGACGCTTAAAAGCCATGTTGGTAGTGCTTTTAACTGAGCGGTATGAGGATTTAGGTTCGAATCTCAGCTGGAGCTTACATCTGCAGACGAGACTCTTATTGAAATCTTGGAGATTTTTATAACTACAAGAGATAGATAGATTGACAGAAAGATATAGGGATAGAAAAGAGAGACATTAGAGCTTCATAGAGAGAAGAGGATAAAGAGGGGAGACAGAGAAACCCTACCAAGTCATTATCGCCTAACACGTATAAACCTACCCGATGGAGCGTTCATAAGAATACATGATTGAACACTGTGTTGGGGCGAGTCCCACAACTACAGAGAGAGATAGCTGATGTCGTTATTGTGAGGCACGCTATTTTCGGTCTGGACAATTCCGCCATAATGTAATGTCCATCGGCCGAATGGTATATCTAGAATGACCAAGAATAGTAGATCTGTAGGTCATTGTACTCAAGGTCATACTACCCTATTGCGGTGTCATATAGCTTAGCCGGTAGCGCTGTGGAGTCCTAGATCCTGTGTAGGAGATTATGAGGTCGCTCGTCAGCTAGTGTCTCCGTGTTAACATGGAATTCTACGGAGAACGTTAGAGACGCAAAGGTAACTGAAGATTACGAATCTGAAGCCAATGGACAATGAGAATTAGGCGATCTTACTAAAAGATAAAAACACCGGGGTTTTCAAGACATTCTCTAAAAATTCCAGCAGTTTGCTGATTTCAATTCGCTCAGTGGAGAAATAAATCATATTTACAGTCAAGAAAGTTGAGCACTTTTCCCCCAACTGCTTAAAATCGGTAAAAATCCCATCAACCGTTTTTGAAGACGACTTGAATTTTATTCATGAGCATTCGTCTCGCTTCGGCGGCAATCATAAGTTGCAGGCTCCTATCTTATAAATTGCAATTTTCGATATTTTTTCTATGTCCTCCCAAACCATTCATACAAGATTAAAGGTTGAATGGTCTTTGAAAGTTCAATACGATCCTCCACGAAATAAAACTTGATAAAAATCAATGTTACAATTTAAGCTACTATTCAAACTGGGAATAAAGAAAATAATTAATATGTAAATGAGCGTCAACCCAAAAGAGGCACAAAAGTGTACTTTAGGAAATAAGAAGTCTTTCATTAATAACTCATCCTTGTGGTGTAAATGAAACGAAGAAAAGATAACAATTGGACGGATAACATCACGGTCAACAATATTACAGTCAGAATCAATCAGAGGCCAAACGTAGAGAAAGCTTAACATTATGAAATTGCCAGTTCTAGATCGATATAGGATGGATATTTAAAAGTCAACGGGAAGGGAGAAGGAGGGAGGGAAGGAAAAGAACAGGAGCTAGGGAAGGCAACTTTATTGCTTTATGTCACCAAATCACGAAGCCAAGCCTGTCATTTTCCATTCCGCACCAGCTGATTGTCTTGGCTTTATTGAAACCTGCAGCTGTAGGTGAGGGAGGCCCGGTATGGGAGCTCCTGTGGGTGGAGAACGAAACTGTTACATGTATTAGAGACTTTGCGTTCATGGGGCCCCATGTAAAAAACGAAGACCTTACGAAACTTAATAATATTATTGTGTAGATAATGAAACACTCTTATAAGAATCAATGGGAAAAGAAGGATTTTCTTTTCCATTGTGTTGGTTGATTCTTAAACTTGAACTTCTGGTGTTTTTTGTTTTGTTCTTTTTTTGCTTTTTGTTTTTTGCTTTCTGAATTGTTAAATTTCTTTTTAGAAATGCTTTTGAATTTCACCCACACAGTCATGAGAAAGAGAAAAATAGCAATTTTCGCCTTTAATATATCTGAAAGAAGTTTCCTGAATATCGCCCTGTCACTGGCTGTTATTCAAAAAATAGCCAATCGTCCAAAATTAGGTTCAACGTTTTATTCCATTTATTTAAAAAAATAGTGAAATGATATTGAAATAGTAGTTAGTGTAAACATCATTTTTCTGGCTGTTGTTCGTGCATTTTGATTTCTATTTTGTAATGTAAACTGTAGTGAATTTCGTCAAAATTAATTTGCTTTTGTACTTAAGCCTGAGCCTATGACTGCAAGTGCCATTTATTACCAGTAAAATACTTGCTTTCTTTTTTAGATGCCAGTGCAAGTGGTAGAGCACTGGATTTTTATTCAATAGGTCTTTGCCTCCAACCCACGATCTTGTAAATGGTTTGTTTGATTTCGTCCTTCACTAGCTGGGTCGGTTTCGGTCTAAGTAATGAGACCTAAAAGAAATTCCTAGTAGCCCTGTTATGTTTTTGTGACAGCTCTGCACTCTTGGGGTCACCCCAAAATAGCTTAAATGCAAAATAACATAGTTGTTTATGTTTGAAGTAACAAATAAAATAAATAAAACAAGCAAGCAAGCACCCAACATCATTTTAGCATTTTCTGGAAGAGATTGGGAGAATGTTCACCGGGCACTTTAACGATTGAGAGTGGACGCGTGCACTGTAGGCTGAGCTGGAAAAAAATCTACCCTAATCAGCACCAACCGGATAACTCCAGCAGAGCACGGCAAACCTAAACTGCACATAATCCAGCCGTGAGGGTGACCAATCTCACTTCATCAATCGAGGCTGTTGGGCGCTGTCCTCCAGGATTGTCCAAGCACAAGCTGACCAATCGACGACCGACAGGCCAGCGCTGAGCGTGTTGGTGATGCTCCAAGAATCCAAATCGTGTCACCTCCAAATGCTCGTTGATTTACCCACAAGTCCTGGTGTTCGTTAGAACCATCGTCTTGAGCAAGTGGCAATTTCATGCTTAACCGGCCTGCATGATAGTGATAGCATAGAATAAAAAAATAGTCACCTTTGGTTTGAACACTTTAAACACGGTCTGTAAAGCATGGGATGAAGACATATAGTCTCCTTTCCTGTTCCATTGTTTTTATACCTTTTTTAGCATGAAATACAGACACATTGTCTTTTGTCTCCCAGCATTTTATAACGGTTTTAAATATGAGATAGAGGCAAGGTATCCTTTGCTTTGGAACATTTTATACCATTTTAAAAGCATTGGATATAGGCAACGTCTCTATTGTTTCCCAATATGTTATACTGTTTTAAAGCATGACATGAAGGCATTGTCTTATAATTAGCTTCCAAGCATAATTATTATATCATATTGTAAAGGCAAAAGGCAAACGTCTTGATGCCTTTTTTTTCTTCGTGATTGTTCGCCGTTCTTTTTATCTGTTCTTCATCTCCCGTTCTCTCTCAATTCTCTCTCTCTCTCTCTCTCTCTCTCATTGTCGGTATCTCTCAATCTCTGTTTTTGTCTCTCTTTCTTTCTCCCTTAATCTCTATATCCATCCATCCATCCATCCATCCATCCATCCATCCATCCATCCATCCATCCATCCATCCATCCATCTATCTATCTATCTATCTATCTATCTATCTATCTATCTATCTATCTATCTATCTATCTATCTATCTATCTATCTATCTCTACTGTATAGGTATCAATATATCGATCTATCTATCTCTTGCGACATAAACTCCTATATATTTCTGTTTCCCCTTCCCCACATCTAGTGGCCCGGCGCCCTTTAGACCTTCGCCAGCCCGTTATTAGTGACCTCCCGTTAAACCACATCTCACGCTCCATAGTGCCCCTCCGTGATGAGCGAGCCGAGATATTCGATTTGTGAAAGAAAGGGTGGACATGAGAATCTAGAGCCTTCAATAGTTGAAAGAGAAAAAAAGGAGCTAAAACCAAAATAAGGACTGTCGTGATTGAGATGAGTTGGCCAAACGTTTGGCTTCAAATATGACGATTAGGTTTGTATCGCGATCAGGCTGAGACAGGACTCTTGGTATCCCAGAGCTGTATCTTTATGGCAGAATGTAGACATTCTTATTGTCAGACTTGGGACCTGTCGCCTATGGCCCCCTTTGGAAACATAATAAGTTATTAACAAGGTGAACGCTTTGCTTTCTTCTGTGTAAGATCAGATCACAAACTAAATAAAGATACGAACATAATAGATGTATAAATAAAGCGCAGTAAGTATCCAGGGCAACAGTATGTATTTGAGCGAATTTAAAGACAAAGGTGAATCTATTTTTATGAGTAACTTTCTTCTCTTATTGCGCATTCCTACAGAAATAATTTCTCGACTCATTTTGGTGGGAAAGGGAACACTTAACACTCACTAGTTGTGGAAAGGAACAAAACCACATAAGAAATAAATGATATAAAGTTTGAAAAGTTCATGTCGACTTCGAGAGGGATGCTATTTAAAAAATGTAAAAAACAAAACATCCCGACATGTAATGCAAGACATTATAGAGTAAATCCCGCAGCAATAGATAGTACTTAACCGCTGAGCAACGGGGGGATCAAAGTGTGTGATGTACGAGCACAGAGAAAGAAGTGGTCATTCGCTGGTCCGGGCACATTGTTCTCGGGACGAGCGAGCATCAATAAAAAGATCGTTGCCTTCTTAAGAATAATAATTGCAGGGCGAGTCATATTTCGCTTGCGCCCTGGCCCGTAGACATTAGCATAGATGACGGCTGTATGAATAGCGAACACGCATTGAGGGTGAGACAAGACCAGCCCAGTCTGATGGGGCCGTATGTCCACAATCGACTCTCAGCATCTCTCTTTTTACAAGAGGGTAAAGAGGATACATCTATCTCTCTACGCTTCTCCTTTTCTGTCTCCCTTCCGCACTCTCTCTCTCTCTCTCTCTCTCTCTCTCTCTCTTCTGTCTTCTCTCTCTCTCTCTCTCTCTCTCTCTCTCTCTCTCTCTCTCTCTCTCTCTCTCTCTCTCTCTCTCTCTCTCTCTCTTAGTTTCTCCTTCTTTGTACTGCCTCTCCTCTGTATTCGCTCTATCTCTCTATCTATTTTATCTCCGCTTCCCTCTTCTCTGTATCGCTTTCTTTCTCTCTCTCTCTCTCTCTCTCTCTCTCTCTCTCTCTCTCTCTCTCTCTCTCTCTCTCTCTCTCTCTCTCTCTCTTGTATTGTTTATTTTGGGAGCTTTTAAGAATGCTTTGATGTTTAAAATCTGATGCGAAACAAAGTAGTTAAAAATAACTAAAATACTCAACAAATCACTAGGTCATTTTGGAGGAAGTGGAAGAAAAAAAGCAGCAAAAAAAAAAATGTAAACCCTTTTTTTTTTCTTTTAAAATTTAGGGAATTTTTTTCATGATGAGAACGTGAAAAAGAAGCAAGTTATTCAGGATAATTGATTTACTCGTTTGTATGGCATGCCTCTTTAATGGTGCAGACTTTTGAAACATGTGGAAAAGGCTAAGTTGTCATATTTCACTCCAATTGTTGCATGTTTCTTAAGGACCAAACATCTTTTTAGCAACACTAGTCAACAATGCAGGAGAGGCAAATAAAACGCATAAGTGTAAGGCATGAAGCATGACTCATGTATAAGATCCTCATGTTATATAATTACTCATTGTGTTTGGTAGCTCTATCTCAATGTGAGTAGTGCGATTTGTGTCCCAAGCTTTCTGTATGTTTTAACACACTTTTAAGAGGGACATTTGCATGCTTATGAGTATTTATTTTCCTACGTATATCAAAACTTACATAGTGCTTACAAATATATTATGAATGCTTTTTATGATTCCCCTTTATTAGGTTTGAGTCCAAGATTGCTTTTTATTGTACATTATAAAAACGCAATTTTAAATGTATAATTATCTTGAAATGTAAACACATTTCATAAACATTTTCATACATTCATTTTCCCATTTTGAAATACCAACTTTCGTAGATTCTGTCAAATAATTTTTTTTGTCTGGAAGTACCTTTTTATTATTATGTTTGAAATCATGATGTTTGGACCAAAAGCCTTTTTTCGAATAAAATTCAATTCAATTCTATTCAACAGGCGTTGCGTTGAAAACGACCATTAATGTTTATTACAATCTTTGGACTCATAATGCCATTCCACACCAATTCCTTCGAATGATATTTTTGGTTGACAAGGAACAGCTCCTCGTCATTTGTGTACTGGAAAAGGCTCAAAGAAACCGAAATGTCTTAGATAAATATTTCATTTTTTATCATAAATATCTTTGTTCCGTTTTTGTCCATTAGTTCAAGCTCGTGACTTTTTATCGTGTTTTTTTTTTTATTTCCACACATTTTCAGTGACCCCTGCGCCTTAATTTACCCCTGAACTTCACGTATTTGTAATATTTCAAGAGTTATGATTTGACCAACTCTCTTTATTATATATATCTATCTGAAGTGCTCTGAGGTTTAAAAGGCCATCGGTACAATTAAAATTGACGTGTCAAATGCGTTGTATATATATATATATATATTTGGAAACAATTGTCAGTTTTATAGATCAATCTGTACATTGAACACTTCAAATACAAATATATACAGTAAATACTGAATTCAAATTTCTTCCGATTTCAGTGGCTTCATTGTCCATCATAGAAAGAACGTATAAGCGTTATCCCCTAATTGTTTCGTTCATGGAGTGCTCTGAGGTTTATAAGGCCATTGGTACAATTAAAATTGACGTGTCAAATGCGTTGTTTTGAAGTAGAAATCAAACATAGCAATATCCAATTAGCACAATATATTGGATGAAGAAGGGCGAGATGGCCCGACGATAGAATAAGAGAATTCAATGCCGAAGGTTCGGAATTCGATCCTTGATTAGGGCACCATTCCGATTGGTGCTAGTATAATGCAACAAAATTAAGCTAGCAAAGTAATATTTGGGGCTCTAAAAACAAAAACAAAATCAACAATACGCAGTTAATTAGAACATTGTTTAAAAATGTATACACTAGAACAAAATTGTTATGTCATTTTTGTGTTAAGAAAAATATTCAGATATGCTGAAGCACTGTTGCTGAATAGAACAAGTAGTCGTTATGCCTACATAAGAAGCTGTTCATAATGATACCAAGCCATTTTATGAAGGCAATGGTGTCTGAAACTCTGGAGCAATGGTGCAAGGATTAAAAGTTTAGTTATCTATCTATTTAACTATCCATCTATCTATCAATCCATCCACCTATCTCTATCTATCTATCTATCTATCTATCTATCTATCTATCTATCTATCTATCTATCTATCTATCTATCTATCTATCTATCTATCTATCTATCTATCTATCTATCTATCTATCTATCTATCTATCTATCTATC
>RQTK01000129.1:148794-202860 GCA_003991915.1 Elysia chlorotica | reverse complement strand
CTATCTATCTATCTATCTATCTATCTATCTATCTATCTATCTATCTATCTATCTATCTATCTATCTATCTATCTATCTATCCATCGATTTGTGCATCAATTTATGTAGCTATTTGTATATCTATCCCTCTATGTATCTATCAATCTATCCATCAATTTATATGACTGTATGTCTTTCCAAAACAATAACCTACCGATCTTAACATTTTCTGTTCTTTTTCATTTTAGTTCCGATCTGTATTTTATTTTTTTCGCTTTCCACCAATCTACTTTTAATCCCCGCTGCCTAAACTGCCTCACCTATCCTATTCTTTCCTCGTCTTTCATTCAAACTTAAAGCCGCTAGTGGAAGCTGGCGGCCCTGAACTCAGATTGTTTAGCTAGATTGGCCCCCCACTGTCCCACGAGAGCTCAGCGAAATTGAATCCTCGGCTGGAGCCACAAAGAAAAACATTTCGACTCACCGTCGCCGGTGACACTTTTAGCCAGGCAAAAAGCTCATCTCAACGCAGGACAGTTCGGTTTTTTACAAATCCCAACCACTCACTCGTCTGAACTGCCAGATTTGACTTCCGAGACAAGCATTTTGTTCCAGTTAAAGCCAATGCGTTGGCTGGCAATGAGAAATGTTGGCTCGCCGCCGCACAATTATTTACTGGCGGTAATACAGAAAGCTGGACGAAAAGAAGAGGAAAAATGATAGGGAGCAAAGGGAAAAATAAAAGGTTTCATAAGACAGAAAAACTTCATTATCGCGACATGGTATGGCTCAACCCAAAGAAATGTCTTATAAGTTCAAAAGGTTCCTTTAGTTGTTATGCTCTTCTTTGAAGCTCCAAAAATGTATGTTCGTTGCTGCTTTGTTATACATTGTACTTCTTTTCATGTGATTGTTTTTTGTTGTTATTTTTTGTTTGTTTTTCAACACAACCATGGAACAAGGATCACCAATGATGGCCTTCGGATTATTTAAACTTGAAAAAGGAACTTAAACTTTTAATGGAAAGAAACAGCTATGGAGCATTAAATAGATAAAAGTTGTTCAAATAATAGTTATATAACCAAGAGATAGGGGCATGTTTGTGTTCATTTTAATGAAGATATGGGCCTATGTTAATTGATAATTTGACATAATAGTAGTTATATATAAAAAAGAGGGATATTAACATTTAAAAGACAAAAATAGAAATAGTAGCCTTTTGTTGTCCCTCTAGATAGCTAGTACTGTCTGAGAGAGCACGTCCCATTCCACCATAGTGTACAAAATTAAGTCGTGAGATGAAGAATATAAAGTTATATTTATGCTAACAGAAAAGAAAAGAAAATCAGCTAGTGAAATACACTGAAGTTTTTTTTTTTTATTGCAATTTTATGTAAGGTAACTATTCCACCATACATCACTGTTTTTGCTATATCAACCTAAATACCATTTCTTTTGTTTTATCGCAATCGTAGGCGGTAGACATATCTCAATGTAGAGATCGTTGTTTCTAATAGGAAGATCCCCGATTCCATACCAGATCTGGCCACTTAGATCCGTATTATAATGTGATCAGCTCAGACAGAAGTCTTTGATATCCCCGCTGTGTCTCTTTTGGGTAGCACAAAGTTGTCAAACATCAGTTTTGGGGCTCGTCCGTGTTATAGCATAGTCGCTAACAATGGGTGTTGAGAAAGCAACAAACCAAACAAAATCTCGCAGGAAACACAAAATGTTTTCAAGGAAACAAAACGTAGGCTTCTCCGTTTTATGCGGACCGCCGAGCAAGACAGATGCCACTAAGACAGGCAGACAGAGACAGCATCAAATTCCTCTTTCCCCCGTTCGGTTGCTTCAGCCTCATCGATAATTGAGAATCTCATATTGCCTGCAAAGTGTCGTTGATCGCTGCTGCGCCTCTACAGTAAGCTGTTTATACAAACACCCATGCCTCAGCACAGCAAAGTCCACAACTTTGTTGTTCTTTCTTACTCTTTTTCTATAATATTTTTTTTCTTTCTTTCTAACATTCAGTTTTCGGTTTTCGATTATTTTTCTCTTTTGTTTTCCTATACACTCTACAGCCTTAAAAAATGTACATTATTGTTATAATTTTTTTTCGTGACACTTGCGCCACATTTTTTAATATTGCATAACTTTAGCAACACCCCCCATTCCCGCATTGAAAGGTCTCCACCACTGTGTAACGCCGCTTACTTTCGTTTCGTTTCCATTTCTCAGTAAAATAAATCTTATATTTTCATTAATTTTTTAGCTTTTGCCTCATTTCCTTTTTTCTCATTTCTCTCTCTATGTGTCTGTCTGTCTCTCTCTCTCTCTCTCTCTCTCTCTCTCTCTCTCTCTCTCTCTCTCTCTTCTCGCATCTTTTTTTTTTACCACCACCGGCAGCGTTAACCTCTCACTGTAGAACTGATGATTTACTGGCCCAATTGTTGCCCCTGTAATTGCCGTGCCGCCTTGCATCGGCTGAAGCGGGACCACATGAAATCGCTCCCCAGAGATGCTTTATGCCCCCTTAGTCGTTTCTTTAGCTGAAAACCTATTTTTTCTTTTGTGTACGATGATGTTTTTTCCGCTGCTCCCAATTTCTTAATAATGCGTCCGCTTTTGTCAGCCCAGCAGCGTTTTAGCTGCGTAACTTAATAATAATTCTTTCCTATATTTGTTCCTCTGTTTGCTTTTTTTCCGCCCTGTTCCTATTTAGTTGAGGATTGGAAGATACGAAAAGATGAACACCGATTGTCTACTGTTGGAATGCATGAAGCAAATAAAACAGTGCATCCTCATTTTGTATCACTAGTTGGAGCACGAAAATTGGGACTTTTTCTGGGGTTGTTTTAATATTCTTGGATCAACAGGTTTTTTTTTCTCTTTTAAATAATATTTAGGAAATATAAAAATGTAAAAACATATGGAAAATACCATTATTAACGATAAACTTATATCCTCCACATGAATGGAAAAAAAAACAACAACTAAAAACAAAACAAAACCAAAAACAAGCCCAAAGCATGCCGTTTACAAAATATAACCTCCAAAACTGATAATAGATTTTTTTCCATCCGGTACAAAATGTTTTCGACTTTCCTCTTAGTTCAACTGTTTTGTTTTTGTTGTGTTTTTCCCCCAGGGTGACAAACGAAAAGAAGAGATAGTACACGTTTGCTTTGTCTTCGTGACTGGAGAAAATTATACTTCGGTAGGGCTAGGATTGCGACTTTTTCCCGCATTGTTTTCCTCGTGCTACTGTCTATCGAATACATGTACCCCCAAACTTCCACACAGAGAAGGCAAAATCACCAAGGTAGATGGATACAAATTTGCAGTGGCAGTCAAAGTAGGCTTTATCATTGCGTCATTGTGCACAGTTAGCGTTTTTGCTGCGAAAGCTGAGTAGGCCGGGAAAACTGCTTTCTAAGTATCACTGCGTTATAAATGTAACAAAAAAGTATATCACTGTTACCCTTCTTAAAAGTTATGCAAAAACGTGTTCGCTTCGGTCGATTTGGTGACCTGACCTTCGATAAAGTAAAAAACACATGTCACCTGTTGTTGTTTTTGTTTTTTTAATCCATTTATTAACGATAAGGTGAATTTTAACTGAAATGACAAAACATGCATGACTCGTATCTAAGCAAAATGCTCTGATTCAGTGAGAAAATAACTGATATTACACATCTCTTCAAAATCACATGTTATAGGCAGGATTTCACACACTTAATTATATGAGAGAATATGCAAGTTTGACATATAAGTACTGAAAATCATAGTGTTAGGTGTTCGACTACGTGACTTTATGGAACTTAAAACAAGATAGTAATTACTTAATGGTGAATAATCTCTGCGCAGGAGGAAGTAGGGAACATTAGGGGAATAAAATGTACACTTAAAGTTCACGCAGGTTTTATTTTTGTATAAAATAGCTTGAAAATGTCTTTTAAAAAGCTTTAGTATGATAATGATCGCCGCGAGAAAATCAACATAGATCTAGCTTCGTTCTGACAAGTCGACAATACCAAAAAAAAAAAAAAAAAAAAAAAAAAAAAAAGTTTAAAATGACCAGTTTATTGAGATTGCATTTGGTAAAAAATGTTCGCGTTTGTGCGATTTCTTTACGTCCAGCATCAGCATAAGTATGGGCTATATCGCAGACGAGTCAAAACACTAATGTCTGAAAGGTATGTGCTGTCGCAAAGAGATAGGATACCACGCTTCTGTGTCAATCAGTTAGGGCCTACATTATACTGACAGTGACCACGCTGGCTTGGTGAGAACACAAAACATGAAAACTTCGCAACAATTTCACGACGGGTCCACATTTGATCTAGTGTCTAGCAAAATAGAAATGTTAAAAAATGTGTAAAGATTGTGTAGAAAATCATAAAATCTGATAAAAAACGTAAACCAGAAACACCACACAGGCACTTGTTGCAAGAATCAAGTTGCCTCGCTCACTTTCAATTTTCGCCCCCCTTTCGGTTTATATAATACGTTTGACACATGAACAGTTAACTAAAATTTCCTCCGAGCGTTTCAAAAGTAAAAAATGTGTCAAACTCGAACATCTGTGGATCTGTAGTACATTTCGCAAGATTTTATTTTAATTCTTGTTTTTGAAGCTAGAGAGCCTTGATTTTATCCTTCATTTTTTTCTCGTTAAAAAAAGGTTGGTTTCGTGTACATGTAATTAGATTTCTATCATTTAAACCATCGCTGAACCGAACGCCTTGATATTCGGGAAGTCTCTGCTCTATTATGATTGAAAAAAAAAAGAAATAAAAGGAAAATCTTGGATTTCAGTTGCGTTGAACGAGTAAATAAGGCTAAGAATTAGACGATATACCTAATGTAGTATCGGATAGCGATTTTACGATCCAGCATTGGCATTTAATCCTGACATATTGACTACAAAGAGAGACTTATAACCTTTAGAAAATATGATAATTACTGGCTCTGCCTTTTCGCCATAAGTCGCCCAGGGCACAGAAACCCACCTTGTGATCCCGGTTATAAAAAGAAAGTGAAACCGACATTTTAATGACTTATTTTTGTATCATTATATATTGAGTTTTGTATATAGGAAAGCTCTGTCTTTAACTGAGGCTGAGAAAAAGCGAAAATAAAAAGTATCATTAAGAATGTTTTAAGGAATATTTGGAGAGTCAGGAAATATTTGACAATTTGTATGATATTGTGGTTGATCTTTTTAAATAAGGATAACATCACAAAGGTCATTTTCACAAAACTAAGATAATTAAATTAAAATATAATTACGTTTTTATCAACTGATAATACATATTTAACATTGTTTGGCTTTTTGTTGGTGTTTTTTTTTTTGTTGGAAACATTATCGTGTTTTTCAGTTTAAATACTTTTTTCCACCGCCTCATGCTTATTACAGTTTTGTTGTGAAATTTACGACATTTTAGTCTTATTACGCCTGTTAAATATCACCTGCAAGCAGTGCCCAACCTTTGCTCTTCCATTTCTAGTTCTGTGTGTGTGTGTGTGTGTGTGTGTGTGTGTGTGTGTGCGCGCGGGCGCGCGAACTCTTCTACATACTCAAACAGCTTGCGACATAATTGATCAAACATTCTACCACTAGGTTAAGAAAAAGACACATGCATCCACACCAGCCTCAGCATTTTAAATAATATTTTCAGTTTTCACAACTTTAGATGGTAAAACATTTACTCTTTTTAATTTTTCTCGACAACTTTGTTTCAAAACGTATTTGTTATGTGTCTCCTAACTTTCTGCATCACACGCAGATTGTGGGGGTGGTGGTGGTTGGGGGGATCTGTCGTATTTGGTAGAGCGTCGGTCTCACAATTCGGAGGTCCCTGGTTCAATTCCCGACCGATAAAAATATCTATTTGTATGATATCGTCGCCTACTGGTTTGGTCGATTTCAGTTTAATGTGACCAGCTGAGGCAGGAGTCATGGAATCAATCTTCGCAATGTCTCCGTGTGGTAGCACGTAAAATTGTCATACTTTAGTATCGGGACCCATCCACTAAAACAGTATACAGTGAGTGACGACGTTGAACGTTAAGCAACAAACTTAACTGTGCACCAGCCATCTGAACCCCTCACCAGCCGTATCCCTCCCAACAGGCTGCGGCCGGCAGCGAGTAGTCAGTGAGTGCTAACGCAATCAGCTACAGAGGCGTGTCATTAATGATTGAGTTTGCCGCACCGTGAGCGTCCGACGATGACCACTCACGTGCACTGGTCAGCCAAGGGAGCGACCACCGATTAGATGAACGTCCATCAAATCAAAGCCACCAAGACTATCCTCCTTTATACTGGCCGTCTAGACTCTGGGCATAGCCTAGTAGTATGCAATGGTCGTTTTTTGGCGTCTCCTTTTTTACTTTTAGACTAAAACTATCCGCCTCCTCTTACCACTTTTTTCTCTACGATTTCTTTCCCTTTATTTTCTTCTTTTGATGTCTTTTTGTTTGTTTCTTCTTCTAACTCTCTCTCTCTGCCACTTTATTTTTAAAATGCTATTTCTACACGACCATGAAGGTAATTTTATTTGTGAAGTCAAGCTATAGGGTTGTTTTTTCTGCGTTTCTCTCAAGAGAATGTTTTCCAAATTTTTCATCGTAAAAAGCGAAGGTCTCTGCTAGTTCAACATTTCATAGGTTTTAAGAAAGTTCTAATACGGCGACGGGACGTTACAGTGGGCTACCCGGAACTCAACCGATCACACTTATTCGGACACCATCAACCGATAGGGAAAAACGCAGCCGCTTGAGCGGGTCTCGAACCCGAACCTCCTGCATCGAAGCCGACGCACTAACTCCAGTTATATGCGCTGCCCACTACCTCGAAGCGTAAAAAAAAATGAGGGTTGATAACGCCTCTCTGATCGTAAATGAAAACGGTATGACAAACTTTAGTTCGTGTCTTACCTTTTTTTTATTATAATTCAAAAAAACAAAACAAAAAACAAACAAAAGACAAATATTATTTTTCCCTCGTGGGTTTTTCATTTCCACGTCTTTAGCAAGTTACGTTAGTCAAGATAGAAAGTTTCAGTTGCGATTATTTTTTTTAAACATACTAAGACTGCATTTCTTTGTGGACTCAACCGATCACACTATGCTGACACCGACAACCAGTAGGGAAAAACGCAGCCGCTAGAGCGGGTCTCGAACCCGGACCTCTTGCATTGAAGCCGATGCAACTCTAGCGCCAACACGTTCCCAAACTTTTCCAATACAGTCTATTCCGGTTTTTTTTTTTTTTTTTTTTAGTTATATGCACTGCCCACTACCTCGAAGCGTAAAAACCGAGGGTTGATAACGCCTCTCTGATCGTAATTGAATAGGTATGACAACCTTTAGTTTGTGTCTTACTTTTTTTTTTTATTCAAAAGAAAACAGCAACAAAAGACAAATATTATTTTTCCCTCGTGGATTTTTCATTTCCACGTCTTTAGCAAGTCACGTTAGTCAATATAGAAAGTTTCAGATGCGACTTTAAAAAAAAAAAAGATACTAAGAAAGCATTTCTTTTACCAAAAATATTATTTACGATGTACGTATGCAAAACCCGGTTCTTGTAAGAATAAACGTTGTTAAGTTTAATAACCAGAGGTCCAAGCACATCCGTTTCAATCGCTCTCACATATTGCCGGAAAATTATTTTATCTTTGTATTTCGCGATAATTTCTCAAAATAAAATTATTTTAGATCAAGGTATACTCCATGATTGTAATCAAATCTTTCTTTCTTACAGAGATGTTTTTTTTTTCTTTTACACTGGTGAGAAAATTTTTGTATCATAAAGTTTCGCAGTGCTGGGAGAAATGGTTGATTTGCAGACGCCCCAAACGTCATAATGTTCGTGACACACGCCATCGACGCAGGCGGTCTTCTTCCGGTTGCTACTACGGCAATGAAACAGCACTATTCACGTTTATTGTGAAATAACATAAGGATGTAATTTGATTTGTGATGATCAATACCATGAATATTATCTTTGTTATGATCATTACCACTACTACTTTTACATCGTCATCATCATCATTATTATCGTTATTATTATTATTATTATTATTATTATTATTATTTCATTATTATTATTATTATTATTATTATTATTATTATTATTATTATTATTATTATTATTATTATTATTATATTTGTTATTATTATATTGTAAAACTAATACAATGTAATAATATAACCATCATTATCATCGCTGTTTTGTGTTTGTCCTTAACATTTATATTTCTTTTTATTATAATGTTTATCATCATCGCCCCTGTCGTCATCATCATCATCACCACTGTTACATTTACTATGGGCCTTCTCATTAATGATGCACTGGTACTACGAAAATCCAGATCATTTTCGCCACCCTGAAGGCATTGCGCAGCGCACAGACTGCAGGAATGTTTCCCATTTAAACCCTCTGATAATGCATGCAGGTTGTTAAAATATCCATTTTCACTCATTTTAGTGAGTGATTTGTGTGAAATATCATACAATTTCTCCCTTGTTCTAATTATCATATTATGATTTAGAAATAACCAGTTAATGTATACAATAACACGTGTAACTGGTAAAAATGGTCTAATTGCAAGATCTATGTCTACTGTTGTAAGGGATCAGTTAAATAATGTTAGAAAATAAGAATTGGGAATAATCAATATTATGGTGTGGACTTTACGACCTGAGGCAAACAGCCAGTGTACACCAGTGTGTAAATTATACAAACTATGGATTAACATAACATTTATTTATGTTTTTATCAACATGTTTAAAAAATGGTGACAAAATCAAAAAGACAATAACCAGGAGAAACAAATGCTAATACAGTTGATTATGGTTGTATATTTTCTTTTTACTCCGAGATGTTGTGATTATGAATCTAACATTTTCAAGTGTACAAGCCTCAATTAACAATAATAAGACCAAGTCCAGCCACCATTTAATCATAATTTACAAAATGATATTCACAGCTGCTTTTCTGTAAACCACCCAAATGGCATGCTACACAAGTACAAAACACAGACACTTTCTTAAAAAGATTTTGATTTTTTTCCCTACACTGTATGTAACTTAAGATAGACAAAAAATAAAATAAAAATAAAATTCAACATATTAATTTTGTGATGATCAAATATGTATTTCCATGCTTTGATAAAATTTACACTCAGAATCATGATAGGTTATTTCTATACATTGGAAAATTGTTAAGTTTAAGCTTACTCTGAACATTAGACGCTTTCAATTCTTTTTCAAATTCAATACGAGGTTGTTATGCCTATAAAAATTAGCGACTAAACTGACTAAAAATTTGGTTCACTTCAAAGCCATAATAACTTGGATTTGGTTTGCCTAACTTTTGTAAGCCACCACACATAACAGATATAAACTGATTACATACTATAAACATAACATTTTCAGCATTAAATAAACAAAAAAGTTCTACATGTACCTCCTTGGTAATAAAAATCACAAATAGTGGTCACAGCAGATTCCTGTTTCTTTCACATCAATAAAAAATTGTACAATAAACCGATAAACTCTACCCATATAATTAAAGCAAGCTCCCCTCTCCCCCTTACCCCCAACAAAAAATAACAAAACAAAAAAACCCCAACAAAATACAAAATCCAGCACCAACTAAGAGATCCGCCTCTTAATTCAACGGAGTCAAGGTATCTTGCCAGCAATGCTGATAAGATGAACTTTTTTCAGGGGGTTTGAAAAGTTCATATCTTTTGGTCTAATAAAGATAGAATAACATATTTTTCAGATTTCACTCTTTACACTCGAGCAGCCGCAGTGTGCGGACGGTAAAATCACAAAATATGACGGAAAACCGAAACAAGTTCACTCTTTCCATTTATAGATCTATCTAAAACCCTCCGTCAAAATATGGAATGGGCATGCAGGCTTAAAGAGTTAAAAATTTCATCATTTTATCTTTGACAAAAATGTGTTTTTCACAGCTTACATGTACACGATGTGACTCCACTGAGTTAAAAAGGTGAAACAATAAGATATAAGGTATTCACTTTTATTGTAAGCTACTATGGAACCTGGCAAAATTATTTTAAGCTTATTGTATAGTGCTTAAAAAATCTGTTCATATTAGACTAATTTATAAATATAAAATATATTACTCACTGGTTCTACTACCGTTCAGTAAATGAGCAAATTTTGCACTAGCCACATGACTATTTCAATGACTTAACATCATTTTCTGTAGCAACAAAACAGAACATTCAATTTTGTACAGAATGGTAAAATTTTCTGTTCATTTCTTCATTTCTTGAACAAGCAGCCAAAGAAAAGGAATGGTGACAATACTAAGCTTACATTTTGAATTAGTGATTGTCTTCATAAACAACATAATTAAAGACGTGAGTGCACCTTTTGAAAAAACAATTGTCAAATTTAATACACAAAATCACAATTTTGTTGTTCAGAATAAACAAAAAAAGCAGATTCCTATTTAATTAAATAAATCTCTTATTTTTTTTTAATGAAGCATTTTTGGTATTAAAATCTTTTCTCACCCATATTGTACCCTCTCAATAGAAATTGATTTCTCAGGTGTTTTTTTTTCTCCCCATAAACGATGGGAGTTTTATATCAGAAATCTATTTTATGGATTGGAAGTCCAGCATAGTTATTTGATCTTGTGAGCCGTGAAAAAATACATGACTCAATATAAGGCAATAATTAGTAATTTGTAGCAATTATGAAGTAATAAGAACTTTCAACCGGTAAGAATTCAAATATGCATGATTTCATTTTTCTATTCAACTTCATTCATTACTTTTTGGGATTCTTTGTTGATAACAAGCAGTGAATGAAATCTGTAATCAATACAGAAAAGGTAACAAAGCCACTAAAATTCATCGAGGCAACTATAGCTTAGACAACTAGTAAAATGGCCATCTACAGTATTAAAATTGATTCTTCAATAGCCTTATAATTATATAACTGATAAAACTTAGATATATCTTCTATGAATATCAAAATGAAACTCAAATCCTCACTGTTCGGATTACATTTTTAAAATATTGTGCAAATAATTCAAGAACCAGTTTTTAAATGAAAAATGTATGAGTTCCAAAGGTGTAAATACAAGTATATATGTCTGCTTTTACCCCTATTATTAGCTGGTACTCTTTTCCGCAAGTGTCGCAAATCAAACGAAAACACTATTATGCATTTCATTTAATTGTTTGTACTTCAACAGCATTTATAATACAGGTTGAATAATCACAATCTTAATACAAAAAGAAATTATAGCTCAAGTGACAAATGTGACTTTCAACAAATCAGCTATGAATAGTCAGATCAAGTAATTTAGAAATTGAAACAATGTTATATGCAGGCTACAACCTTGGAAGTAAGTTCTTCACAAATCTCAAAAGTCAATGATAAACAAGATTATGATGAGAGGCCTTAAGTATGAATTGCCTGATTTAAATTGTCTTATATGACTTGCAAATGTGACAATTTCACTGCCACTGCTATTTGATAGTAAATATGTTAACTGCAAATCTTTCTATACATTTCAAGCATAGGCTGAATGATGACCTATATCTCTATACAGATCTATCTTACTTTCTTAGCTTATTAGTTAAAACCACTTTAAAAAGTTATTATGTGCAAGATGCGAAAACACCAAAACATTTTTAAAGTGTTCATCAGTGAAGGGAAAGAACTATACTAATAATTAAAAAATCAAAAGTGTTTTGAGAATGCACAGATGCCTATGTTTATAATATACATTATACAATTAAAAAAAAACAACCTATTAACTTTTGAGAATTAGAAACAGAAGTCAATTAATTCTCTAATTGATAACTTTACTTCAGACTTTAAATCAGTTTGCCTCTTGCAATATACCTTTGTTATCATCCATTTATCACTCTTTTGGAATAAAATAGCGTTGAGTCACATGCAAAAATCTACAGAATCAATTTCTTCAGGCTTAGTACAGTGGCAGCTTGTGAAACATGGTTTTATAAACACAAGAACTCAATATACACAAAACTTTCTCTTTTTCCATAAAAATGCAACTGTTTCTCATGACAAAGAGAATAGCAAAAAAATCCGAACAAACACTTAGTTCCTATATCACTGTTTAAACCAATTAGTTTACACATGTCTGTGTTTCTTCAATACAAACACTTATAAAACACCACACTAATTATTTTCATAGATCTGGAAACGCCAGCTTAAATACTTCTTCATAGTGGTCAACAAAATGCACATCAAGGCCGTCTGTAATATATGTCGGCAGGTCAGCATAGTCTTTTTTGTTCTCACCTGGCAACACAATACAGGTGACCCCAACTCGCTTTGCCTGAAGAGCACCAAAAAAAAGTTTTTTTTTTACGAAAAATAAAATAAAATAGGAGCCAAAAACTCCATATGACCAAACAAAAATAAAATTTTAAGTACTAAAAAAAGTTATGATCTAAAATTTAGAAGTACCAAATATATGTATGATTTTCAGTGCATCTTTTCATAAAGTACAATTTTGAATTGTAGCTCTCCATGTCAAAATTTAAGAGACAATTTCCTGCATTAAAAGAAGGCTGAAAAAAAATTGATGAACTACAATTTTAGAGAAACCAGAGTGACACAGACACAACCCTTTGACTAGATTTTGAATTTGACTTATTTGATATCTTGGCACCACATGAAAAGAAACTTGTAAGCATAAAATTGGGATTATTTCAAGAGTTTGAAATATCTGATAGGAATTTCTAACTTTAATGGGCTCTAAATCAAATTACTTATGAGTTGTGCCTGAATTACTCTGAATTTTTCATTCATAATATCTTCATCGTAGGCCATTACAGCCAGGTTTTCATGACGTTACTCACAGCAATACACTTCTCCTTGATTCCTCCCACAGGTAGAACTTTTCCTGTGAGAGACACCTCTCCTGTCATCGCAAAGTTTTGCCTCACAGGCGTGTTTAACATAAGAGACAGAAGAGCTGTCACAATGGTACAGCCTGCACTGGGACCATCTTTGGGTGTGGCACCCTGAAGGCAAAAAGATAAGATTAAAATCTGTTAGAAAAGATATTGTTCAAGCATTTTATAATACATTAAAAACATATGTACCTGTCTTTGTACTGTACATGTAGATAAACACAACAAGTGAAGCAGGCTTTTACTCTTTACCCTAATCTAATGTAGATCAAGATCAACCATTGAACTTTGTGGACACAATTTAAACTAAAGTTCCTTCCCCTCAATATGATAAAAATAAGTATCTCAAAATCTAAAGATTTACATTTAGATTTTGGATACATTTGCATTTCTTTTATGTGTAAGATGAGTCAAGGTTAGAAGTAGTGCTGAGCTGAAATTGGTGACCGAGAATCAATCCACCAGGAACCTACATCCAATGGAACATGTATCTTGGTACATGGGGCTGAACCTATTCTTGTTCCTGTAACTGTAGAGGTACCTGCTCTCCTGTTCATGAGACTAGCTATAGATATATGCGTCTTTTTTCCTCTAGATATATGTCTGAACACTGTTTTCATCCATGAATGCATGTTTTTTCTTTCTTTTTCTTTTTTTTTTAACCGCGGATTATGCAAGATATATGTATGGTCTGTTAGCTACCGGAACAAGTACATGTGACCCCAATTGATCCAGACACAGGTACATCGATATGTTCCAATTGCCCAGCTCTATTAGGAAGCCAGAGTTGAACTAGTAAAATAAAGTTCAACCAGTCTTGTAAAATAAAAATTGTCAGCATACAAGAGTTTCAGACACACAATCTACCTAAAACAAAGTGCCAGTTCTGCCTAAACCAAAATTTAGATAACTGTCAACATAAACTAACTAAAACCAAAATCATTTGACAAATCTACATCTCTACAAGCCTTGTGTATGTAAAATATCATATCCTTTTTACCATAACTATAGTCAAAAGGTACCCTTATTATTTGTAGGCTGTCAAATTTAGCAAGAAACTGAACAAAACTTTTTTATCGTTCGATTTCATTTCGTAAGAAAAAGTCACAGAAACAAGTTTGATTCCAGTGTTTAAATAACGGCGTACAGGCTTAATAATGGCTTCATACAATTTCCTTCCAGTTGAGGATAGGCCACCAACACTCACCTCAGGCACATGCAAATGAATATGAGCTGTCTGCATGAAGGTGTTGTCTGGGTATTGTTGTGTAGTGAAGGCCTTAGCATATGTGTATGCTAGCTGTGCACTCTCTTTCATCACTTTACCAAGACTGCCTGTCAGTTCTAAAGATCCTGTTATTTGCTCTGTTGTACTTGAGTCTGATGGTTTTGCTTTGATGGGTCTCTTTAAAACCGTTTCAATGAACAGTGTTGATCCACCTAAAATATCCACAAAAAGCATAGACATTATCCAAGTAGGCTTCTTTAAAAAAAAACTGCAAAATGATAAAACACTCATAATAAATAGAACTTGATAACTCTGGGAAAAGTCTATATATAAAATAGGTTGCCTTTACTTTAGGTTACTGACACAAATTAAACTATACTTTTGTTGCTTAACCTAAATCTTAAACAATGAAAATTTGCAACAATTAATTCAGAAAAAAAGACATTCACAAAGATCTTACCCATTGCAGTCCAAGCTAAACCAGTGACTACACCAGGTGGCGTCGTGTCATACATTCTGTCATGGGTAAACAATGGTTTTCCAACAAACTCCTGCAGGTTTTCTGTACCTATTGTGATTGTGTCAACTTTCTCTTGTACAATCTTCAAAGCGGCCTTGCGAAAAATCTGATGAACAAGATGAGAAAAACCACATGATGAAAATAATCAATAGTTATTTATCTAAATCATGCTACATAATAAATGTCAATAAAAAAATTGTACTTAATTTTCAACAGAAAAGGGAAAATAACAGTGCCATATAATGAACCATTTCTCTCCATTGGGCAGAAAATTAACAAAGCAAAGGTTTATGCTCTTGAGGTTTCCAAATGTGGTGACCCATTTTTCTAACTTCTTTACATCAATTAGAATCTCAATTTCAAATCTTTGATAACATAGATAATTCTGTGCAAAATCAACACTACTCAAATGACTTAGACAATTATTATTTTCTTAAAATAACACGAGCAAAAACAATGAGGAAAACAATCAACATGCAGTCATACAATTTTTTGATCATAAGATGGGGCTGGATGGTATTAAAAGCAGATGAAAATCAACAAATAATCTTCTAGCAAAAACTCTGGGTGTCTCAAGATGTTTTAGGACAGTATTTAAAAACGTTAACACAGCATCTTCAACATTTCTTCTTTCTTTATAGGCAAACTGAAAAATACCAAGCTCTTCGTTTGCAGCTGCTAAGACATACCTCAATACCCGTTTTTCAAAACATTTAAAAACACTAGATGTAAGAGCAACATATCTTAGATCGTTCAGCTGTATGAAACGTGACTTTTTAGGGACAGGTATAATTTCCAAAGTTTTCCACACTGTTGGTATTGTGTGTGTTTGCAATGACATATTGAAAATATATATCATGTAAATATCGGTGCTTACTACAGATAACACAGTTTAGGAATTTTCCCTTTAACCATGTCAGGACCATAGCTTTTGTTTACATTTATGTTTTTGAACTGACACGCCAGCGACTCTTCTTTGAGATTCACACACACACATAATGATTCTTTCTTGACTCATTCATAAACTGTACTCTTAACTCCTCATGCTCTTTAATGAAATCTTGTCAAGCAAAATGACAACAAAATGAGTTCAACTCATCTGCTTATGATATTTCGTTTTGTTTTACTAAGGTATCTTTAACGGCCATAGCCAGTCATAGTTTTCAAGGTGTTCCACATATGTTTCATATTAATTTCCTTGAACTTACTTTAAATTTTTTCTTCATATTTATCTTTACATTCTCTCCTCTTTAACTTTATCTTTTTTAGAATATCTTTCATCTCATCTTTGTTTTTATGTTTAAAAACTAAAACTTTTTTCTCTTGTAGCTTTTTAAATTCCCTAGTGATCCATGGCTTATTATTTGGGAATATTTTTGTTTGCTTTGTCAAAACATTACCCTCTGAGAAAGAAATATAACAGTTAATTGTGTCTGTTAGTTCATTCATACCATCACATGAGTCTTTAAAAGCGCCCCAGTCTGCACTTTCGAAACAGGAATGAAGTTGCTCTGTTTTTTCCTCAGACCATTGTTCGACCATTCGGGTGGTCGGTTTTTGGGTCTTCAGCACCATAGATCGATATTTAGGAATGAGGTATACGTTGTTGTGGTCAGACGCTCCCAACAGTGGCAGTGGCATGGACTTATAAGCATCTGGTATGTTACTGTAATACAGGTCTAAAGTCTTCATCCCTCTTGTCGCACATGTTACGTATTGATGGTAATGGGGTAGAGCGGTACTCAGAAGACAATGATTAACATCCCCAAAGATGATTTTGAACGTGTCAGGTGATTTAATTTTCTGGTCGTTGATGTAGGATGTCAGCAGTTCAATTGCCTCAGGCCCAAGATTCGTTTTAGGGATATAGAGAAGGTTTAAAACTACAGAGGTAAATTCTCTGGGGAAGTAATAGGGTCTCACATTGATGATTAACAGTTCTACATGGGGCGTGCATATTTTCTCGTGGTCCATCACTTTGCTTTTGTGTGCCCACCATTTGTTAACATACAGGCAAACGCTGCCAACTCTGGATTTTTTAAGACTCACTTCTGTTCCCTCTCAAAAACAGAAAAGTTTATTCCTTATGGGATTATTTACTGGAATCTTATTTTTTTGTCAATGAGGCTATACAATTTATTGTAGTTATCTATTGCATTTCTTTATCATACCATAGTATTGACACAGGAAATCTAGATAGAGAAGCCATGAAAATTTTGTTGGATGTAGCAGGCAGTTTCAAAACAATTATAAAAATCTTTAAATGTAGATGAAAGAATGAATTACCTTTTCAATCTGTTTCTGGAGATTCCTGACACCACTCTCTCTACAATACTGCTTGATTAATGTGTTCAAGGCTTCATCGCTAACAGTCATCTTATTTGCCTCAACACCTGAGTTTGTGATGGACTGGGGGACTAAGTATTGCTAGAGGAAGAAAAATAGAGAAATACAAAAATGTGCATTAATTTAAGATAGTGAATTAACAGGTTTGAGTCTAGGGGTGGGAGGGGGGTTCTTTGCCTCAGATATAACATCTGTTTGCACCATAAAGAGAAAACAACAAAATACACAGTATATTGATTTGGATCCTTCATGCGAAAATTATTAGATAAAATAATAAAAAGAAAAATAACTCTTTCATAAAATCACCACATTTCCTTTGTGCCAAGGTTTTAAAAAAAATGTGAACGTTGTAAAATTGATAACTATAACTAATGCAGAATGATTTTATGAAAAGATATATAAAAAATACAGATTAGATTAATTTACATACTTTTGCAATGTTAAGTTTCTCTTCAGCGACATAACCTGAGACATCAATCATCTCCATCCTATCCCGCAAAGGCTCTGGGATTGTGTCAATTATATTGGCAGTGCAAATGAACAACACCTGTGGAAAGATCAAACAGTACATTTGATAAAAGTAATGAAGAAATTGCAATTGATAAGGAAACTAATTAATTACTATTTAAACCAAAATCAAAATGGTAGTTAGAAATAAATATTACAATATCAAAATCATTGGAAGAGGAATGCCTCTATTTCAATGATCAGGCATCCAAATATAATATTTTAAGAACTTATCATGACTTATTAGAACAAAATATACATAAATAAATAAAAGCCACAATGACTGAAATACATGTTGAGAAAATAAAAAAATGGACAACTTCTGAATTAATGATGCTAAAAAAAACAAAACAATATCCACTTTTGTTTCATTCACCTTAATTAACAAGAAGAATATTTATACATGTGGGTGATATTAGGTAGTACAAATTTCGTTAAGTCGGAGCTTCCTGTACCAATTTTTTACCTTTCTTTTTATGCATAAAATCATTTTTACCAAAGATATAAATTACAAAATTAAATATGTGAAAAGATGAAATCTTCACGTTTTGAAAAATATACACTTTTTCTTGCTTTTGTTTTTTACATCATTATTTTCGCAATTTGAAAGATCTATAGGTCCATAACTGCAAAAATGCATTTTAAAGTTCAGATCCTGCTTTTTAATTTGATACCATCAAAGTTTGTGTATCCAAAGGTTTTACCTGTAAAGTTTTAGCAGAAAATTTTCAAATGCATCTTTCAATGGTTATATCTAGGTCTACACAAACTTGCATTGTATCTACCAATAGCTTAGCTTTTTAACTCTTAAATATAATACAAATTAAGAAGGAAAGAGCTTTTTCCTACATGCCACAAGCCGTAAAAAATGCACTATTAACCTGCCAAAACAAGCAGTTGTTCAGCTAATTTTGAATGTTTTCCAAATTTCAAAGAAGCTTCTAGTATTTCTTTCAATAAAAATTGAAAAGATAAAGAAAGAAATTTTATTTTAAACAAGATCTTGATCTAGTCTTGGAGACTCTTTTTATAGATCTAGAAAACAACATCGTTAATTAAATTATGACATTTGAACTTTTAATGAATGGGTTGAATAAGGTAAAAACATTACACAATTATTGTTTAAATATAAATATTGGCTTTGACACTAATTAGGGATTATTTACATTGTATGAATAATTGTTCCTTTTTGTTGGGTTGTTGTTTGGTTAAATTAACCCAATCGCACCTATAGCGCCCGAAAGCGCCCTGAAAAACTGAAAAAAATGACTTCCCCGTCCCTATAGCGCCCGAAAGCGCCCTGGCTCGCCCCTAAATAGGGCCATGTAGGCACTATTTTTAGAACGCGTTTTTCGCGATGGTTTTGTTTCGTTTCTCGCCCTTTCATGTTTTCAATCGAAAGCCAGGAAGCTGCAGTTTTTTTTGTTTTTTTTTTCCGTGAAGATCGGTCCATTCTTTCACTTTTGCCGCGGCATTGAAGTTGGAGAGAATTTTAGCCAAAAATTTGCACTGTTGCTACGATTTTGTTTACAGAACACATCATTTTTTGACAATGTATGGTTTCCTGAACTTGTTTCCTGATGCAAACCAGTCCCTTTTATGGTCAAGATGTGATCAGGAAAGCAATTTAGTGTAGATTTAGGTCTAGATCTAGTATATGTACCGTCAGGCATGTGCACAAATAGGAAAAAAATTAGATTTAGATCTAGATCTAGGGCTAGATCTAGTTGCAAGTAATGGAAAAGAGGATCAGGGTGTCTTCTATGATGATGAGCAAGGTGCGGTTTTTGTCTGGGTGATCAGCAGGGTGCTCCTGTTCAGGTATATCTGGATCTAGATCTAGATCTAGATTCTAAAGTCTATCTAGAATTTAGGATGATGCGGATTTAGACGATGGAGTTACTGTATCAAAGGCGACGGAGCCTGAGGTTTGGGGCAAGCTGCCAACAACTTTTCCAGATTCTCCAGGGTGCACCTCGGTGTCAACATTACTGGTGCTGGCTCAACCCTCTCGTCAGACAGTATCGGCTTGATCATCTCCATGGTTCCAGGAAAGCTGCGTACTACTGCTGTTCCAGGTCTGGCGTCAAGATCAACTGCGGCAGAATGCGGGTGATCATCTATGGCTGTACTGGATTATATATGCTTTATCTATTAGATCATTTAGTCTTTTTATTTTTGCAATTTAAATTATGTTTCTATCACTTATGGGTGTTTTTTTACAATTTTTTAAAACAAGTAAGGTATGATTTTCTTGCGGAGTTATTTCCCTTCTCTTAGGTTGGAGCTGGGTTGGGTGGGCAGATCTATCTAAGTGCGATTGGGTTAAATAAGCAAATTCAAAATGGTGACCGTTTTACTTGGTCCGTATTATTTTCATTATCAAGGGCTATGGTCTATTTCATATCCATATATAAAGATATTTTTTTAAACAATAAAATTTATAATATTAATGTATTTAAAAAAAAAAAACTTTTAAAATGAATAAGTTTCTTATTAGTAGAAAAGAGGAATCTTGGTATAAACTCTTGAGAGTCTGCCTTAGCTAGCATAATTAAACTAATGTAATAAAATTTGCCTGAATTGCATAAGTGGGTAACACTAACAGACCAGCGAGGAGTGGAATAAACAGAAACTTAGTTTTTCACTAATTTTTTCAAAACGAGAAAACAAAAAGAGGACAGGTACATAGGAGGAACAAAATGAACGGGTGGAGGGTAAAGATAAGTTCTGGAACTGAAAGTGTTAAAAACAAACTTATTAAATACGAATATTGTATTCATTTATTATATATTACTTTGGGGGAAAAAAGACGAAAAAAAATAAACAACGACATGTCACTGTCAAGCACACTAGTGCATGATGTTTTCCCTTTTCAACACTGCTGTTAATTAGACACCCTCATCAGTTATAAGTAAAAGTCTGGTGTGGTACACATCTAGCCATAAAAGAAGACAATCAAGTAAAAGTGTCAACAAGGGGGACGGGTTGGTCTAAGAATAAAGAGCACTATAATTATCTCATCAAAGGTCAGATATCCATATCCACTTCATGGATTTAGTAATTAATTTCGTTGTAACATTATGGGCTTTATTTTATGCATTATGACACCATTATTGTTATCAGTCCTCAGGTAAAGATGATTCCACAAGAAATCAAATTAAAAAAAAAAAAAAACCCGCAAAATTTAAGGAAAAGCCACTTTCAATTCAATAAATCTCAAGAATCCTTTGATGAGGATGCCTGAAAAAAATTGAGCTTGTTGCCAATATTGTTCAATCATAGTCTAAAAGGTTTTGTATCTGTGATGTCAAATGCGACTGGTAGCTAAAATAATTCAGAATTTTTTTTTATAACTCAGCAGGTTTTTAAGCTAGAAAGACTAAATTGATATTTCTGTGGTCTGTAGACAGAACTGCATACTGTAAAAATAGCTTTAATTACATTTGATTTATTACCAATTTCGGTTTGGACTACCAAGTGATACTGATATTACAACTGAACAATTGTGACTAAAGAGTTATCAAAATTGAAGTCCAAAGTACAATACAAAACAAGAGAAAATACTAACCTTGCTTAGGTCAACAGTAACATCAAGGTAATGATCCAGGAAGTTGTGATTCTGCTCTGGGTCGAGAAGCTCCAGCAAGGCTGAGCTTGGATCACCTTGGTAACCACGACCTATTTTATCCACCTCATCTATCAGCACAAGAGGATTTTCTGTTTTGGTCTTCTTCAAGCATTGGATCATCTTACCAGGCATGGCTCCCACATATGTTCGTCTGATGAGACATATTATCATTTTAGAGGAAAAACAGATGACAAAAACATAAACAAATTTAAAATACATTGCACTATATCATAATATTATCACAGAAGTTGAGGACTAGGGAGCTTTAAAAATAAAATACACTTGGAATGAAAATTTTCAAATCACTGAAGAGATAAAAAAAATAAAAAATAAAACTGTGTTCTTATACCATTTGACAAAGTTAATAAGAAGGCAAATAATTTATTAATTCTAAAACATTACATTTATTACCTGTGTCCTTTGATTTCAGCTACATCTGTCATGCCGCCGACACTGAATCTAAAATACTAATAAAAAAAAAAGGCGAAGTATTTTTACAAGACAAAGAGGCAATCCATTTGCATCTGTGTATCACTTAAGGATTAATTTTTTCTTCCAAAATCTTGACAAAAACAATTCTGTAGTTAATACATTAAATAGCTATTTAACAGAGGTGCCTACCTCCAGAGGCAACTTGGAGGGATTTTGAAAGCCAAAAGCGGGAGGGTAGGCAGCTCTGCTATTACCCAACATTTCTCAGAAGCTGCTGTGGGCAATTCATTCATCTGCCAAGTAATAAGCAAGTATGCTAGTTGCAGCATATTACAACTTAAGGCCATCTAGACACCAAAATTTGCATATATGAAAATTTAATAATGCTGGTATTTTTGGACCACAATGCCCTTTTTCCACAAATTTCAACAATACTTCATATCAGAGTTTAAAAAAAATACAAAATACTTTTAACTTGACAACAGCAAAAAGTGAAATGGTGCCCTTATAGTATGAGCATCAAGTAATATTCATCCAATAACACTAATTTCTAAATAAAATCATACATTTTATTGTTTTTGGTTAATTACCTTTCTGTTAAGAGCTCTTGCTATGGATTTAGCTATGCTGGTCTTCCCAACCCCTGGAGGACCATAGAAGCAAAGAATCTTGCCTTGTGTGGAACCCTTCAGGTGACTAACAGCAATAAATTCCTGAAAGAAAAAAACAATGACTTTATTACATCAACAATTTGAAGTTCATCAATTTCTTATAGTATATTAATAAGGTAGTTTCACTTTGATGATTTGGTCGAGAGAGAAGAGGGAGGTATGTTTTAATTGAGCAAAATTATGTTTGAAATATTTTTTTTCTGCCAACAACTTAAGTTAATATGGAAAATGAATGGCCTTACAAGTATCCTTTTCTTGACATCATCCATGCCGTAGTGATCCTCGTCCAGGATCTCCTGGGCCTTGTTCAACTCCAGTGTCTCTTCACTGTACTTTCCCCATGGCAGACTAGTCAACCAGTCAAGGTAATTGCGTGTTACACTGCAAGGAAGAGCAAAACCATCCGTCAAGCCTTTAAGTTGCTTCCCATTACCCTAGTTTGGTATCAAAAGAAGATGAGCTAACTCTCCAAATGAACAGGCAAGACATTTGATTTGATGTAATTGAAAACATTATGAATCAAACCAGATAAAGCAGTATGGTCTGACATCAAAGCATAAAGACATAAATCTAGTTCTGGAAATCAAAGCACATTAAAAAAAATACATCAAAGAAAGCATAAATTTAAAACATTTAACTTTTTAAGATATTTTTCTATACATATAACAGTCAGTCAAGTGGCAATTACTCACAAATTAAAGACTGTTGTCAATCAACCTCAGGGTCACTGGTTGGGGGACCGGGAGGCCACGAGGAATAATCGACGATACGCCATAACACCCCAAGAATAAATTATGGCTCACTACCACCACCACTACTACTACAACTATCACTACTACTATTACTACTACTGCTACCACTACTACTACTGCTACTACTACTACTACTGCTTCTGCTACTACTACTACTACTACTACTACTACTACTACTACTATTACTACCAATACAACTACCGCTACTACTACTACAATAAAGAGATAAATACGCACAACTTAGCAACTGAGCTACACAATAAATCAAACACAACTAGAGTTAGAAAAATCATGTCTGATGAAGCCATTAAAGGTGAAACGTTTACATGTATTATTCTAACTCTAGTTGTGTTTGATTTATTGTGTCCCTCAGTTGCTAAGTTGTGTGTAGTCCTCTCTTTATTATTATATTACTCCTATTACTTGCGTACATGCATCTACTGTTAGGTCCTTAGCAACTGAGTAGGTGTACTCTTAAGTGTTGTGCTCTTCATTCCTTTTTGGATACAGTTCTATATTACTACTACTATTACTATTACTACTACTACTACTACTATATATAAATGTATCCAAAAAGGAAACAAGAGGACAACACTAAAGAGTACATCTACTCAGTTGCTAAGGACCTAACGGTAGATTCACGTGCGCAAGAAATAGGAATAATATAATAATAAATAGAAGAATACGCACAACTTAGCAACTGAGGGACTTAGTGTCCCTCAGTTGCTAAGTTGTGCGTATTCTTCTATTTATTATTATACTAAAGTCCCTCAGTTGCTAAGTTGTGCGTATTCTTCTATTTATCATTATACTACTACTACTACTACTACTACTACTACTACTACTACTATTACTACCACTATTACAGCTACCACTACTATTACTAACGACAATTTAAAAGGTAACCAACCAATTCAACTCACTTCAACAAATAAAAGAGAAAAAAAAGGCACACCGCATAGAATTATTAAAAATAGACAAAAGAAACTTTAACAAATTAAAAAGAATTAAAGTAAACAGAAACATGAAGGAGTTCCCTTACTTAAACTCTGAGGAATGGTTGTCTAGGAAAGACAGTTTCAAGAGTTCTTCATCAATGACTTCTTTCACATGTTGAGGAACCACCAGCTCCTGTGAGTGAAAATAACAAAACATGCTTTCAGATATTCTACACACATTAAGGAAAAAAAAAAAAAATTTTTTTATGAAGTGAAATTAAAAAGGCACTGGCTTTCAATGACATATACAACAAAAAAACAATCTGGCAATAAAAACACAATGTCCACATTTCCACAAAAAAAAAAAAAAAAAAAAAAAAAAAAAAAAAAAAAAAAAAAAAAAAAAAGCAAAAAGCAAAATGAGACTGATATCTTATTTCATGACATGATGTGTACTTTACCTTAAGCCTTTCACGAAACTTCTCCTCTATTGCATCTTTGTCGTCCTTTTCAAGCCCCAACTCTTTTTTAATAATCTTCAGCTGCTCTCGTAAGATGTACTCTCGATGCTGCTTCTTCACCTTTTCTTCAACCTCTTTGCCAATGCGCTGTTGCAGCTTGCTCAGTTCATATTCTTTCTTCAGCAGGGACAATGCTAGCATAAGCCGTTTGGCGATCTACAGAAAATATACAATGTGAGTTTTAAAGCCAATATGTTGAGAAAGCCGGTCACTTAATAAAATTTGTGACTATTTATACATTTTTACAGCCCATTATCATGTAAGTATTAATATATGGGTTTCTATGAACTCCAGTCCGTAGTAGTAGTTTTTTGTTTCTATTTGCAGAACTTGAGACAGATTGTGAAACTGATGGATGGATTCGATTACAGGGTGAATTTTTCTTCTAAATTCAATTCAATTTGGATAAAATTTTGAAGACAAGTTAACGAAGAAAGACAAAACAATACAATAATTTCTTACAGCAAACTCTGTAAACATTAATTACAATATGATTTAACTCAATAGAAAAGGGTAATTTGTTGATTTCTGACTTCAATGCTCATCTAACATGGCATTTCAACCTTGAAATTTGCTCCTTGGTATGTTGATTTATTTAAAAAATTCCATGACCATTTAGCAGGTAATCATTGGTATTGCAAAACTCAGCAAAATCAACATGAACGATTTTTGTATTATAAATCATTTGCCTTAAAACTAAAGTGAAAACTGCAGTTAGAGAACTAAACTTACATTGGTCTCTTCCAAAACTTCTTGTAGCTCATTTGGCTCACCAGCAGTCAAAGCAGCACCTTAGACAAACCAATGAATGTGAGCATTTAAATTGTTAATAATTGTAATTGCAATAAGGAAAAAAAAAGACCAAATATTACATTGAACTAACTTTTATGGCAAACATTATTATGTTTTGAAATTGTAAGTAATAATTCTATCACATGTGTATATGGAAATTCTTGTTTAGCGATGTTAAACAGAAAAGGTGTTTTTCTCAATTCCTGAGCCTGTTTAGGTAAACATTTTTTTGATTCTTTAAAATAAAACAGAATAATAAACTAATAGGGGTATTGAAAATGTTTAAAAAGTCCATTAAAACGTAACTAACTAAGAGGGCGAGAGAAATAGAGAAAAGAGGAGACTGAAATAGAATTTTTTAAAAAGGAACGATTATGAGGTATATGATTTGCATAATAAAGGGACAATACAGTGGTCTACGTCTAAGAACTCTCTACTTACAAATCCACTCAGTCTGTGAACCGGCTCTCCTATAAAATAATTATTTTTACTTTAATTTATTTTGCTATCAACCCTCTTGGGCCTGTACCAACTAAGAACCCATTTTAAGAGGGACGGATATAATTTTGTAAAGAAAATTTTTTTAAGCTAAAACGTCATTTTAGCGCTTTAATTATTTCTAAAGTCATCTAATAATGATATGAGCAGCGCACATCTGAATACATGCAATTATATGGGTGGGAGGGGGGCGCAAAAGATATACACGAGCCTGTGAATCTGTACACATGGTTGGCTAGACTTGCCTCTGGATGAAAACCATAGGTGGGCAGCAGTTGCTATGTTATGCTACAGTGGGCAGGCATCCGATCTCTGAGGAGTTAGCATGACTTCACCATTCAACCAACAACTAAATATTTTTTTTTCATCTCACCCCCCACTACTGTGGGTTGCTAAACACATGTGTCAATCCTGAAAATTTGTTTATTGACTCTGAAGGGCTCTCTCCCTTTCTTTGTTTAGTTCGTTCTCTGCTCCCCATCTATGTCTCCCTGTCCATTGCTCTCTCTTTGAGTCAACCCTTCTCTCTTTCTCTGTCATTTCTCTCATCCATTCTCTTTTTGTCCCTCTCTTCCATTACTCATGTTTCTCTCTATCATTTCTCTATCTCTCTATTGTTATTTTTTTCCTCCTCTCTCTCTACAAGCCTCTCACTCTCTCTCTCCAAGGGACCGGTTCTTAGGCGGACACCACTGTATATCATTAAATAATCACCTAAATCACTGATGTAGACAGGATTGTCAATCACCCTTTGACCAGCTTGAATAATTTGAGCCAAATTCTCTCTGGATTAAAAAAGAAAAAATGGAGAGGACTTTGTGAAATAAAAGTCGTATAGGAAGTTAAACATGATCAGCAATTAAAACAACAGATAAATAACAATCCCCCCTCCCCTCCCCCCAAAAAAGAAGATTTAAATTTTAAACTCAATCAAAATGAAGATGAGAGCAGATTTAGTTTTAACAAGTTCAAGATAACTTTTCCAAGAAAAAAAAATTACCTGTAAAGAGGATTCATGGCAATAATATCTCTTATTGTTTTGACCACTTCAGATGTAAGTGCCTGAAAAAGAAAATGGAATAATAATCGTCTTAAAAGAAATGATGATGTTTATGAGGTTTTATTATACAAAACCTTAGGTATTTTTAGAAGCGATTCAAATGAAAAATAGTAAGCCACTGAATGTGTGGGAGATCTCATGGATTGAAATGAAACAGAACTACTTTGGTGGCTCTGTGGTCTCCCTCCATAACAGTGACACAATTGTTCTAAAACACACTATACTACTGGTGTGAAAACATGGAACGAAAATCTTGTCACAGCTGACTTCAGCTACACAAACATTTCTATCAACTTTTAAAAATGAACAATAGAAAAAACAGTAATTGTTAAACGGAGAGGGATGGCAACTTTATGACCTTGGGTTTCATTGATTGGGGAATGAGATTTTGTTATAACAGCAAATAAACAATCTCTTTTTGAAACAAAAAAAGTTTTTCTATTTATAAAGAGGGGAAATAATCACAAAAATATTACAAAGAGCATGTGAAAGTTAATTTTTAGAGATTTTAAGAGATGTGTTGGTGGGGGATCCTTACGACAAAGAAATTACATGGCAAAAGAAAGAGAGATTTGTAACCAGACCAACCTTGATCTCGTCATTGCTCTCAAAGGGATCGTGTGTAATGTTTTCTGTCTTCACCATCAGCACATGCGACTGAGAGGGTGGAACCGTACTTGACTCAGCTTCTGTTGCAGTCTTGTTGGACCCAAATATGCTGCCAAGATTGAAAGAGATACCAGATGATCCGTTTCTATCTTCCAATTTGTCATCTTTTTTCTCAATTTCCTCAGAATCCTTTTTGCCATTTCTTCTCCTGCTCTTCCTCTTTTTGTCACGAGCTGTAAATGTAATGCAAATAAAAGTCATAAATAATTTAGGAAAACAATATAAAAAAAAAACGAAAACAAAAATAACACAGCTAGCAACAGTTTGATCCCAATAGACAATTTCTTGATACAAATTTTCATATAGGTGAAAATATGAGCAAAAAAAAAAAAGTGAAGAGAAAGGGAACACCCTGATTTTATACCATGTTATTTACTGACTAGCAACAGCATTCTATACGTTTATCTGTACTTTCAATGTGTATGCTGAGCAAATCTAATGCCAAATGTGCAGCTTACTTTTGCAGTAATAGTACATAGTTGATTAGTGTTTTTGCAAAAATCGTAACTCTGCAACCATGTTATATTTTTTTAAAGCAGTAAAGGGTTAGTGAAAGTAGAGCTCGCCATTGACGATGTATAAATGTTCTATGTCCGCAAAATGTGTATGCCAAACTCGTTTCCAAACCGGCGACGGCAGTTGATCCCGTAAAAAAGCCAGCGGGGCGATGCAGTAAATTTTATCAGTGAAGTACAGACTCACAATTTCACAAGCCATCTATGCTTACAGTTTTTTTAACAGAAGATCTCAGTACTTAACAACAGTGCTGCAAAATTTATAAAAATTTCAGTGGAGCGTCTGAGCGTGAAATTATTAAATGTGTGCAGGAAAAGGAATGAATATCAATAATGGTGGTTACTGCCCTTGTGTAAGTCTTTCAATATCTTTGGGTTTCTGATTTCTTTTTAAAATCCTGCATTTGACATGCTTCTATTTTTTTGTGTGTTTCCTGATTTACCTCAAAGAAAACAGTCATATATTTGAATATGAGGTGTTTATGTTAGGCAACCATGGTTAATTAGGCACAGGTTGCTAATAAGTTTTGAGCTTTAGCCTTCTGTACTAAGAGAAACTACCATTTTCATGATCAAATAAAAAAACAATTTGGCTCTGGAAATGATAGAACTAATTTCCTCATAAAACTTAAAAATATATATTTAAAGACTATACTTTGAGTGAGTTTTTTTCTGAGAATCTCGAAAAAAAAACACCAAAAAAATTAATTAAGCATTCAAGGCACAGAAAAGAAGCATCATAGAATCTTCATGAAAACATTGTTTTACCTGGATCAGACAAGAGGTCGACTTCATCTTCCACAGCCATATCAGTGATCTTTATCCTTGAGAAAACAGAGAAAATAAAATATAAGATGCAAATTAATTTGTCCCTTCACAAGTCAGGCTTGGACTGGTTGTAGTGTTCAGGGATGCTACCTTGCACTGTCAAATTTTCTGGAACTTAGGTAGTGAGGAAAAAGAAGGGGCAATGGGGGTCAGGAGGGTGTCGCCCCCTGAGACTGAAAATTTTCTCGATTTTCATCCATCTAAAAGGCTCTGAGAAGGTCCCTGAAGTGATATATGGTTACATTAGAGGCTATAGATGTAATACATTAACTATTACTTGATAACAAATGTTAAATTGCCACTAAACAAAATGTACAATGGGTTTTCTTCTTTACTGGGATCCATTAAGACCTACAGATTGTACCTGTTTTTTTTTATGTATTAAAATCTGCCTTAACGAAGATTATGTTTATTCTACAGCTGATCTAGTTTCATATTGATCCCAATTTAAGTAAAATTTCAAATATGCAGTGTGCGTCCATTTCATGTAGAAAAAATAAACGGAGTTGCTTCTCTTTAACCAAGAGCGTGGTGGCCCTGGGCTAAAACATAAGCTACCAATGCAAAAGGTCTGTGGTTCGAGCCCTAGCAATTTCACTCCCTCGGTTTGGAGTTTGTAAATGAATTCAGGAGTTAAATTATATTTATTCAAACTATATTGGCTACCCTTATATTGCTATAATTATGGGTATTTGAAAATGATTGAAAAAAAAATGTATGTATGAAAACGATTTATCCTGGATTCACCTTATTCCATGTTACATAAAATTACTTAAGCATGTAGAGCAACAACGCTTATTATACCTTCTGTGAGCCATCACAATCATTCTCAGCCGATCTCCCAGGTCATGCATCTCTGTTATGTGGACAAAGGTACCTACATCATATACCTCATCAAGACGATCAATCACATCAGATTCATTACTGAAAAGTATGACAAATAGGATTTCAGCTTTAATTATCAAGCGCAATCACAGGTACCAATTAATGTAAATTATTAATTAAAGACAAAAACTATATAGTGTACGTCTCTTGTCATGAGAATCTGTTATGAACAATACTAGAACAGGGCACTTTTTTAGTTTTTCTCTTGTTTAGTGACACTGATGGAGAGGACAACTTTTACTTTCACACAGTCATTATTCATGACACTATCATTGTAAAAAAAATATGTATTTCTTAAATCTAAAAATTATAATATTCTATACAAACACTTAATCAATTAACGTCATAATTTGTAAAACCTGTTTAATAATCACTACAATATATAAATATATTATTAATAAGAAATTCATATTCTTTGAATTGTATTGTTGAGACAGTTTGCACAATATTATAACTGATTTGTTGGTTTACGTGGATGTGCAGATAGTAAAGGAAAAATTTAGCCCTCAAACCTACAGCTCCTCACAACTTCATGCTGCAGAAAATTGAAGATCCAAATAAATGTGCACCCAAATACTGCATCTATGACACTGTTTTTTATTACTGATTATGTCATAATAAAATATATATATGAGTATGCCTAACAACTTAACCTTTCATCTTTCTTGAGAAAAACACCAGCGTATGGCATGTTGAATTTGATTTTCCTTCTCAAAAGATCCATCAGGCTTGGATGAGTAACCTTCACAACAAAGGAAAAATTGTTTTGTTAAACACTGAAGAGCCTGCAATTGTATTTTCTTAACTATGAAAAAAAAAACACACACACACACTAAAACCAGTGACAACAAAAATACCAATATATCTATGATTGGTTTAAAAATAAATGTTTCTTTTGACAATATCATTATTATGATGAGATACTATATCATCTATGAACCTCACTGATTTTAAATGTTTGATTGTTCAATAAACAACTAAATGAAAATCTTTTTTTTTCACCAATGTCATTGTAATACACATTTTACTAGATCTAATTCTAAAATTATTTTTTTTAATCATTCAAAAGATAGGCCTACATTAAACATTTATACAAATTTTCTTGTGTTGAGCTGCATTGTTTTGTAAACATGATTGCAAAAAGTACAATTTTTTAATTCATATGCATACTTCTTAGAACACGGGAGATCAAAGCATAAAGATATATATATATATATGCTGTTAAAGTTGCAAATTATAAGTTGTGGGCGGGAACAATTAAAAAAAAAAATGTATGTTTAAGACATATAGGTTATACTTCAATCATTTTTACGAATCTTGGAAATACTGGATTCCTGCTAATGGCTATAACTGGAACAACAGGGAGAAATTCTGGCACAGACATTGTTGTTAATGCTCCAACAGGGCTGAAGTTGTGAGGCACCTCTTGACCATATTCTGATTCTTGACCACTGTCATCTTTGGCATCTCCATCATCACTCTTTTTGTTCTGACATAATTTGCTAGAGGTAGACAATTGTCGTCCATGACTTTGATTAAAGTCATTTATGTAAAATTTAGAACGAAAATGTGGTTTTCCAGGACAGTGCAATGGGTGATGAAATGTCAAGGTCTTTGAAAACCTTTGAAAATTGTTGAGAAGAGTTTGATGCTTACTAGTCTGCAAACAAGCAATTGGTTTGGATGATTGAGAATCGTGACTATATCTCTTATTATGAAATGCATGTCTTAATCTACATCCATATACTGAGGTCTTTGATCTGGCTAAGATTGTGTCTGTCCACCGAAGGCTTTTTCCTAAAGTTGCCATAACACACCAAGTAGCAGCCACTGCGCAGGCACGTAAACAATTGGATAAAGATGACTTTGGATAGCTTATTACTCTTAGATTTTGTGCAGACAGAGGATTTATGAAAACAACACTAAACCTCGAATTGACGCAAAAGTGAAGAAAGATTAATTTATATGTCTCTAGAAAGTTCCAGATTCTAGGTTTAAGGTTAAGAGTTAAACACAGTCCGTAAGAGAGCTGCCATTTTGATGCACTGTGAATTACAAAACTAGAATCAACGTGGACTAGGTCTAGGTCTAGTTGTCAAAACTTTCGCGTTTTGCGTTATGACCTGTTAGATTTGGGTAGTCCTAACAATTCAGTGCATGTTTTTCAAGTTTTCAAGTTTCTTTTATTCAAAGCAATTTGCTTAGCATTATTGTAAAGGAATGTTTTGTTAATTAATAGGCCTTTTGATTTGTACATTTTCAATATAATACGGTTTTTACAAATCTCAGTATCACGTGATTTCTTACAAAATGGCTGACACAATGGTGGTCGTAACTATCGGATGCGATTTGAAATGCTGCTGTTGTAAGGAAGTGAATACAGCAAGGTTTTCATACGCTCGCTTATGATAAAGGCGATGAAGAAAAGAACAGAGCTTACTAATGGCTCCAAATCTGATACAGATAGGGCCAAGCGAGTGTACAGGTAGAGTTTATTATGCTTGAAGTTATAATCTAATCTAGACTAGAATGATAATCTAGTCTATCTAGATCTAGATCTAGAAAATCTAGATTAGACGCAAGATGTCTCAATATAAACAGGCTCTCTTGAGTCTTAGTCTTACTCTAAGGGGTCCTAAGAAATTAGATCTAGAGTAAGTCAACCCCTGTTGATACATTATTGACTGGCCTTAGGCTAGTTTTTATGGTACACGGTAGATCTAGCTTGAAGTTAACGAAGTGGCTGCTCGTACGTTACCGAACGAATAGACCAGATTCTAGGAGTATGTGAGTTCTTGCGAGTTCTCATAGTCGCACCCACTTCTCGCAGCCTTCGAGATTTGGTGCCGCAGCCGGAAACTGACTCCACTAGGGTTACACAAGATCGAAAATGGCCAAGTTTCAAGTTGACGATAAATTTGATACATTTGAACAATTTGAAAGCAGTTAAAAGGAATTTGAAGAAAGTTTGTAAAGCTGTACAAAAGAAGTTCAAGGACGATAACGAGTACACTCATGAGGACTCGCTATGCATGTTTCTGAAATTTATGTCAATAAAAATTTCATTTCTTTTGGTTTTGAAATTGAAATTTATTGTCTCTTGAATTTACTAAGTGTGAGTGAAACTGAAACTAGTGAAAGGGGAATGAGTACTTGTTTATGAACTTTGGTAGTTTATTTAGACCTCTGAATATAGTCTTGCTTCAGTATTCGATCACAAAGAAGTTTTTAGCATCTAATCTCGAAGATCTTTTTACTCCATCAAATACCAGAACTTAATTTTAACAAAATTTTTAGTTTTTTTTCAGTTCATGAACTATTTATTTTTCCCCACAGAAAGCTGACGTGTTGCAAAAACAAACTCACTCACTGCCCACAGAAAAAGTGTGCATTGAAATTTGTCATCATACAACACATTAAAAAATAAACTGTTTGATACCCTGATTTCCCCCACAGAAAGCTGACGTGTCGTAAAAACAAACTCACTCACTGTCCACATTGAAATTTGTCATCATACAACACATTAAAAAATAAACTGCTTGATGCCCCTAACTGTGGGGTTCCACACAGTGATGCCAATTTTCCGTAAATTTACGGAATTCCGTAAAAAAATAATCGTCCGTCAAAGTTCCGTAAAAAAAAAATCACCGCCCGAGTTCCGTCAAAGTCCGTCGAAATTCTATATAAAAAAAAAAGTTGCCGGTCCGAGTTCCTTCAATGTTCGTCTAAGTTTTCTGTACATCTCTGTTCAGTCTTGAATTGACTTACGGAAACGTGAAAAACAATTTAAGCGAACTGGAAAAAGTACGAACATCACTGAGCATGCGTTGTTCAATAACAAAGTAACAACATCCGGTCATTCAACTTTAGTACCGGTAGTTAGGAATATCGGATCTGTGTGAAAACTATTCTCGATCAAAGACTTCAGTTGGATGTATTTTGTGTGATTCAAATTGCCACTGCATATACGTGGTCTAGGTTTAAACCAGGACAGTAGGAGGAGTATCTAGATCTAAGGACTTCCTGTAGATCTAGACTAGGCATTCATGATTTATTGATTAGAATAAAAATCTAATCTAGATCTATAAATAGAGTTTGGTCCGTGATGGAATTCGTCAGGCGTGTTGGTCCAATAGACATTAAAGAAATTGATAAAAGAGTGAAAATTGGCATTGGTTAGATTAGAAAGACGTAAATATATCAAATTCTTATCGGATTAATATTAAAAGTTAAGCTAGTGTGCTTACTGCATCACATGTAAAGCTAGAGGCAATTAGTGTTCCAACAGCAAAAAGGGCCCTGCATAGCCATGCAAAAAAACAACACATCAGTGCTCATGAAGCCTTGAAAATTAGTCAGGTCTGCTAATCACCTTCATTTTCTCCAACTTCGCTATGCAATGTATAATTTTGAAGTTCTCTCAATGCAATTAAAATAAAGCATACGAATAAACTTAATTTAAGTAAAAAGTACAGTTTTTTAAAAATAGTATGTTTATATATAGGCCTATATGTACTACTACATTGATAGGGGCATTTTTTGAGGTTCATAAACCGATACGCTGCTGTACCGGTTCGTGAAAAAGTTCAGTAAAAAAATAATGATCCAGTTGGCATCACTGATAATTGTAACCATTCATCACCCCTGGGACTTTCTCAGAGACTCTCTACATGGACAAAATCTTTGGAATATTTTCAGCCTCCAGGACCCCCTTCCTCTCTTTCCTCACTATGCCTGAGAGCTGATGGCAGCACTGTGTATTTTATTTTTAGTTATGAATCATTTTACCCTTTCCGAAGTAGCAGTGATGGTTGTAAGTTGCGACTGACAGTCAATGGCTGTGTGACGTCATATTATGCTGAGCTACATTAGTATATCTATAGCATGTTGCTTATTTATGATGCCATATGAATGTCTGCCATGTCTGTTTTTCCTAAATTTTATAAAGATTGATTCGGGTGCTTCTACCTTTTCTATTGTCCACATTTATTTAGCTGAGTTCTTTAGAGTAGACCCTAAGAGTCAGCTGTCTAGAAAAATTAAATCCTCAATCAAGATAACTCTTAAGTCAAAATATGTGATGGGCCAGACAAAACCAAGGTACATGGTGAATGCATTGTTACATGCTTTTTTTAACAACATAAATTTTTCAAATGGCTTAATTAAAACCTGAGATACAAAATAAATAGTCATGACATTCTTTCTGTGTACATTTCCAAGGATAAATTACCGTAAACAGGTTATACAAATTTAATACATTTTCTAATGCTGAAAATATTTATTTCTTTATCTTCTACAGGACGTCTTGTTCAATGGCAAGCACCGTCTAAATGTTGAGGAAAAGAAGCCCAGGAACAGTGATGGAAGGGGTGGAGGACGAGGTGGAATGTCGCGTGGAGGTATGGGCGGACCAGGCATGGGGCGTTCTGGACCTTACAATGACAGAGGCGGTCGAGGTGGAGGCATGAAAGGAGGCTTCAACAATCGCCAGGACATGAGGGGTTCCCCAAACCTGGGACCCCGTGGTGGTATGGGTCCTCAGGGAAGACGTTGAAATCCCTGTCTAAGGGCATATGGTGCTCACAATGGGCTTTTCATTTTTTTTTTCAAAGCCTGTAAGCAAAACAATTAGCCTTGTAGTCCCGTATCCCCATTCCCATGTAGCAAAAAAAATAAAATGTTAGAGTGTGTGCGTTTCATGCTCATCAATTAATGTATATCCCTTCCTGCTTAGAAAGGTCTTTTTGAGGAAGTTGGGCCCCGCTATGTAAATGGGTTGAAAGCCAGTTACTTGTAAGGCGGTCTTCAATTTTGATATAACTGACGCCTGAAATAAGCCGGGTCCATGTAGCGTCAATACTAGCTAGTCTTAGATTTAAATGGCTTGGGATCAGCTCACCTGAGTACAGCTTTTTACGGCCCCCACACTGAACAGTTGTTTGTGTGTGTGCGGGTCACACAGGAAAATGTTTTGCGTCAATTCTCTCCCTTTTCTTAAAAATCCAATCGTTTGTCCTTGTTAAAATTTTACTGTATCAACTGTTCCACGTATGTGTTGTAAATAATTCGTACTGTCCTCAGTTTGTTCAAATTTTTTTGTAATTTTTTTTCTTTTGTAAGTTCAAGCCACTTTTCTGATTTGCTCTGTATAAACAAAAAGATATTAATTTTCATTGTTCATTTCTCATATATATTTATATGAACTCATTAGCTTGTATAAAGTTTTTTTTTCGTTTTTTTTTCATGTAGGATTAATGCTTTTTTAAAGCAATCATCATTGATGCGCCATATTTATATTTTGATTTGAGAGTAGCTGTTTCAAAGTGTTAACTGGAAATGTCTGTTGTGGAACTCATTTGTAGACATTTTGTTTCTGAATCTTCGTCAAACATTACTAGCTGTTCATGTTGTCCAAGCTTGCTCCAAAGTAACCAATTTCCATTTAAGAACTGACACACTTGTAAATACTTAAGATAAAGTGAATGAAAAGTCACTGGATGGGCGATCGGTCTCAATTGGTTGCTTTGTGTAGCTCTTTTATGTGGGTTGATCTGCCCTGAGATTGTGGGTTTTACTGACTGAATCCAATTGTTTTAATATATCAGTGGAAAGATGTGAATAACTGCTAATAGTCTTGTCTAAAGTAACTTCCACTGATTTATTATACCATTTACATCTTTTTACATGTGGCAGCAGGTTCCTTGATAGCCATTAGTAGTAAGATTTTAAGGAAATGAACTTAGTTGTGTTTCCTGGGAGGAAAAGGGATTATCAGTCCAGTTTTTTTTTTTTTAATCAAATGGCATACTTCAACCTTCTATTTTTTATTTCAATAAAGCTCCTAGGAACAAATAAAAAATTCCACACCCTAAAGGTATCCTGTTGCCGCCTTGTAAAAATGAAAGCATAATACTTAAATTCCTGACGTATGACACATCAGACATGGACAGGACTGAAGCTGTAAAACCTTAAATCACGCAGATGTGCCCACATTTTACATGTGTAAACTGTCTCAGGTGGGGCTAAGTCCAGCTAGTAGAGCAAAGAAACGCACACGTCTAGCCCTTCAAATTCATATCATTGAATTGGTATCTATAGACTTGCCCTTTCCAAATTGAACCCAATGGCATCTTTCCACAATAGGTTTCAAAGAGGATGGGGTGGGGAAGAGAATACAACTTTGTACTTGTTTTGTTGGAAGTGACCCTGTGTCATGGATTTAATGTTGCAGTTGTGAGGTGCATTGTTCCCACATTATGTGTTTTCATTTTACAAACAGGTTCAATTCTGGTGGTTGTGTTGTGCCTATTTTAGTAAGAATGATTTTGGCCCTGGTTTATTGTCAAAGATGAGGTTTCATATGAGATGTGAAATTGCTGCATGGCAGTAATGCGTAAACAGGACCTTTGGATAGCTTGTCAGAATTATGTTAGAAATGGTGAATGAAATTGGTAGATGATGTAGTGTTTACACAAGTGTGTAATGGTTTCTTTTTTTTTTTTTTTCCAGAAAAATTTGAGAGCATAGAAAATAATAGGCCCATCAGCATTTTTTAAATTGTTTTAGACTTTTCTCTTGTCTCGGTTGAGTCTACTGAATAAGAAAAAAAACTAATAGAATTTAGTGGAAGTGGAATTTTTTTGCTTAGGTTTTTTTTTTTTTTTTTTAAGTGTGATGTGCTGTCCTTTTTTAAGCTGCATGTTGAAATGGGTTATGTAAATCATTATGGACTACTTGAATTAAAAAATGACAATATAGTTACTTCAAAGTTGAGGCTTATATGAGGTCTATGCAAGTGTTCTTTTGAATAATTTGAGCGTTTCCTTTTTTTCTCAAAATTTTTTTAAATACCCAATTTAACAAAAACAAATCAAGCTTCAAATCTGTACACTTGTTACAATAAGATCTGCTCTGAACTAAATGAATGAGTGCAACATTCCTGCGGTGTTTTTTGCAGGCGAGTTATATTTTTCTTTTTCCTGGCTCAATTATTGAGGTATCACTGCCTCATGTTTCATTTCATGTTTATCCATTTCATATATTATGCATATTGTTATTCTTGTGTAAATGATGGATCTCACATTTTCAGTCAATCCCTCTTCTGTCACAAGAATGTGCTTTGCTGGTTGAGGCCAGTTCAAAAGCAACTATTAATACATAGACCAATTTGAAATATTTAGCTGTAAAAAGGCATCAATTAACTGCTGCTAGAGATTTTACATCTTTCCTATCAAGTGTCTGAAAACAGTTCCATTATCTTCCTTAGTTTTAAAAGGTTATAGAGATTCCAACTCTTTTAGCACTATAGAAGCCCATTCAGTGTTTTTGAAAACTGCAGCTTTTACCTCATGAAATTTTCATATTTACTTTTCATTTAATTATTATTAAAAGGGGTTTGATTTGTGTTAACTCCTTGGTATACCGATACAAAGTGGTATTTGTCTCTTATCATCGGTCAAGTACTTAGCAATTTTAAGTAGGTAAATCCAAAGGGATCTTTGATTGTTACTGTGTTATGTAAGTAGTGTTTTAAGCTTTATCACTTGCATCATTCAGGGAAGTGAGGCTGACAAAGGATGTGACGTGTGATCAATTATGTTACCAGTAACTTATCTCTGTTGAATTCATTCACGTGTGACATAAGGTATGAGCGAGAACAATTGAAAAGTATAAAAGAATGGTTGAGTAACATTTTTATTTTTCCTAAAATAAAATCTAAGTCATAAAAATCATTCCTTGTCTTCACATAGTTTATTATATATGTTCACGATTGTAATTTTTCATAGCCCCAAATAAAAAGATTCGTTATGGTATTACGTAAAATCTGAATTTTCCTGAAGAAACTTGGATAATTGTAAAACAAAGCAGATCCATTTCAAATTTTTAATTCTATCAAGTTTAAATGATGCAATAGCCATAGATCTCCTACATGATGGCTATCAGCCGAACCCCAGAAACAAAATTATATATCCAGCTTGGAAACAATATGACAACGTCACTAACTAAATTAAAAGAGCCCTCAAATAATTGTTCATTAGGCCTTACTGAGAGCAACTGATACATAGTGATAGGTTACACGTACTGTAGTTACAGTGTATTTATTTTTATACCCTACTTATGAAAGGTTGGTTCTTTTCTCTGTAGCCTAGGTTTTTTTTCCTTTTTTTTGTGTGAACTTCTTGCAGATTTGAATTTCCGTAGAAATATGTTTGTTACACTTCCTGTATTATACTATTAACTTTATGCACACTATTTTGAACAATATCCAAAATTGGAAAAGGTAAAAGCTTTGAAATTTATCATAATCTTGAAGTGGAAGGTGTGCAGATCAATGCGAAAAGGTGCTGGCACAAGAGCATATCAACCTGCACAAATGTGTGCTGGGTGATGGAAAAATGTTAAGATACACAATATCACGAAAAACTAAGAACTGAAACGAAGATGGAAGTCGAAAGTTGATATCAAATCCAACACTAGATAAAATAAATAAAAAAAAGTGCTTAGTATGAAATCCAATTCTTGAGACAATGCTAATTGTTATTCACATGTCCCTGAGTAGAGCTATTTGGATTATACTTATAGAACACAATTCTAAAAAATGTACAACTGTGTTGTATGGATATATATTGAATAATAGATGCTGCTACTTGCAGTTGAAAATAACATTTACTCGATTTAGAAATTACTTTGTAATTTTGGGGTGTTAGCGGTAGCAGCTCAGGGTCAAACGAACAAAAGCTTTTTTGCATGTGCGCATAATTATCTGAAATCAGGAAAGAACTAGTGACATAATTGCCTTTTGCTGCACTTGACAAACTTTGCAGCAGAGCGTTTTCCAAGGAACTTTATCAGTGGCAATTGTGAACTGAACTCGCCATTCATATAATTTTATCAATGCTAGTAACATAATAAATATTATTAGTCTATCTCTCTACATAACATATAACACATCATGCATTCTATTCCTCTTTAAAACTTACAGCAGCCTTTACTGCATTTCTTTTTTGAAATTATTCTTGTTGCTATAAAGTGTAATGGCTTCTGTGACTTCAGTTCCAACATCTGATCAAACTTTTCATCATCCTCCCGCATTTGAGTCATCAAATGGTGAAACTCACCAAGAGCTTCTCGTCTTTCATTTATTGGATGCACAGTTATACTTCATCTTTGCATTCTAATCTATTTCTCCTTAGACTCCAGTTAGCTTCTGTCTTCTTGTGAGCACCATTTGGTTTTGCAGGTGCAGTGTATAGCAAGAATATTGCAGGCTTAGTACTGTATAGGGAGCTTAGTAGCCGAGTGTTAATGCCCTTTGTGCGATCTGTGTCGCCGCGAATACACAGTTCCACTATGATCACGTTTGGCACTACTTCTCTGTGGTCCGATGGTCAGTTTTACTACAATTCCCGCTCTAGACAATGAATTAACTCTAGAAATTGTGGGTAAAGGAATGCATATTGTAAAATCTGTACACAGCATTGAAGCAATGAGTATGGAGGACAGACTTAACTTGTAGAGAGACTGATCACTGGAGGTAAATCTTAAGCAGATTACTGCAAACCAGAGTAAAGCACACTGGTTTTGGTGGCTAGTTTAGTTGCTTCGTGAAAAAAATGTTTCCAATATTTTGTTTTGCAGGCAACCAGAAATCATCAGCCAGTCCCACTTTATTCATTGTAATAAAGTTTATGACTTCTTTTTTTCTTCCTTCCAAATTACTAATGCTGAAGCTGAACCACTTCATAATCATGGTAAGATAAGTGGGACAAAATTAAAAACGGATGTTTTCCGTTTTCACAGTCCGCCTTTTCAATAACTGTCTTACATGTATTTTCTATTTCAAAATTTGAAGGATTTTCAATAATCAAGTAAAAAACCCTGTAAAAAATGTTTTTAAAATATTTTAATTGGAGGTGCATAAAGGAAAAACAAGGATGATTTCACAGCATATTGAAGACTTTAGAGTCAATCAAGACTGTAGAACAAGGATATAATATGTATATATTACGATAGTAATAATATATAGTGCACTTCTATTTTCATTAGCCAAACAAAACAAAGAAATTGTTTTGCACAGAACAACAAAATGGTAAATATGAATCATTTCATTACAACCCTGCTGGTTCTCAAAAGAACAAGAATTAAAGAAATACACATAATTAAAATGTATACATTTAAATGTTTGTCATTTAAGAAATTATAGTATATTTAAAGCATTGTAAACCACTACTATAATTAATTGTATATTTGTACAGAATTTACACCAAATTATACAACTGACAGTTCATTGCAGTGATTTGTACGCAGAACAAAATATCGAAGCACAACATTCATAATTTAGGCTGTAAATCAAGTTTAAGCAAAATTTAAAAGAAAATAAGACAGTCGGAGGCATAGTGATAGCATGGCACAGAAAGATGTTGAGATAAAGAACAGCATTAAAATGTAAAATATCTAACAACTTTACTCATTAACTGATTAAGTCATTTACATACATAATTCTGAATGTAAAGAATTGTGCAGGTATACAAAGTGGTGTATCGTTGTATTTTCAAAGATCCAAAGTGGCTAGATTTTGTAAGGACGCAGTAATGGAAAAAACAACAATCAAACAACTGAGGGTTTCATAAGTTGATTGATCATAAGATTAACAAAGTGATACAATGTACTTAAAGTGAAAACTGTAAAGATACATGTGGTAGAGCATAATACATGTATACCTGTTTAAAAATAAGGGAGAGAGTGATAAAGATTTGAAAAATTAAATATGTACATAGTCAGAATTTTGTTTAAAATGAGAAATTTCTGCATTTTTTAAGCCTAAGTTAAAAACAAATTTCCTTTACAATAATATACCTCATAACTTCAATTTCACAACGGTATCTTTGCTACCTGTGTTCTAAATAATTTTCAAAAACACACAAGTAGGCCCTGTGTACATTTTAAATCCTTTGTTTTCTGGCAACTGACTAAATCATTTATTACAACATTGAATTGAGATTGATTTAAGTTCAGCTTTGTGGTTTTGTTTGTCTTTGGGAGAACTTTCTGAGTAGGACACCAGATGGTTTAGTGTCACTGTCCAAATCGGTTCTCTACAACTCATTTTGGAAATGAACTAAAACATTAAATTTGTTCAGTACCGGTATAATTAAGGGTGTACTCAGGTAGGATTGCATATTTCCTATTTACATAATGAGTTTAAAAGAGAAATGTGATCAATTGGTTAAACTCATGTTATCTTTAAGTAGCAAGGTAATTTGATATAAACATATATATAATATTTGTCTAAAGTTGTCATTTCAGAAATGTAGTTGGTGCTTGAGTGAAATGACGAAAACCTGGAAAACCCATTTCCTGAGTACGCAGGTCTGACTGGATTGATTACTTCTTTTTACTGTTAAACTTAGCAGAAAAAAATCTAATTGCAAACCTGGCATAAAGGATATCTAGGCAAACCTGAATTTAAAAAAAAAATTTCCCTACCTCTGAGATAGGAAGAAAAAAACAAATTCAGGATGGTTGAAAAAAGAAACAAGAAAGACATGAAACGGTAACAAACAAGCTAAGTAGCTTTATGATCTTAATGCAAGAAGATTAATATAATTTTAAGATTTGATAACAAGAAAGAATATACAAATACATAAAGAAAAAAAAAGATCAACAAGTCTACACAACATTTCATTGGTAAAAATTATTTAATCTAAACGATTGACCCTTTTTTTTTTTTTTACCATATTACACATTGTCAGTGGGCTTCATCTAGTAATAACATTACTATTGCCAATCTATGTGTAGCAAAACTTCTAAACAGAACCCATATAGTGCTGATGTTGGACGTTAAACCAACTCAATGACAACGAACAACTTTGATCACACGTGGCCCATGTTTACAAACACATCGCTTACAAGTTACATCACTTAGCTCAATAAAGGCCTACAAGAGACAGAATTTCATTACAAAGAAAAAGATTTTCTTAACTTTTAAAATTCAAAGTGATTTCCCCCTGGTTGAAAAAAAAACAAAACAGATTAAAATACATTCACACCTTTCCTTCTATGGTAACAATAGCTTTGTTTACAAAGAAACTAAAGAACACCACCTGAAAATCAAAACTCTGACCTACTCATCCCAAGACTACTCTTCTCACAACTGAGTTATTTAACAATATAACACTCCCTTATTTATCACTCCTTATTTGCACCTAGAAAAAGTATCACAGGAAGAATTGTGATATCATATGGAATCCATCAGGAAAGAGGTGACATGGAACGGAATTGCAGAGTGAAAGGAAAGAAAAGATTTTAGCAAAGAATAGGAGGTAATGGAAACTTTATTGATCACAGGAAACAGAGGGAAAGAAGAAGTAAAATTGGCACAGGTAAACACTATAGACTCAATGAGTAATTTTTTAACTCTTTAAAGCCAACCATCATGCCCATTCCATGTTCTGACATAGGTTTCAGATTAAATGGAAAGAAGAGATTTTTTTTTCCCGTCATTTTTTTTTATATTTTACTGGCCGCTGGGTTTTAAAGACTTAAGTAATTTCCTTAATCAGGCTAGCACATGTTCGTAAAGAAAGTTCAAATAAAATATAATGCTCTTCCAGCAACTTTATTGAATTTTGACCGTTGTCTTAAAATTGTGTAAATTGCTTGAATGGCAAAAAACTAAATCTCTGTAAACCAAGTTGATGATAAAAAAGGCAAATCATGTCTCAAAGTTATAGAACCTAAGAGCAATAGTATACTCCAGCATGATCTAACGGCTTCAGAAGGGAATAATTTTATGCTGTTTGAATTTTCAGGGAGTGACAGTGAAACATGGATATGATTTTCAAATATCTCTTTGGCTGTTTGCATTACAAATACTTGATAAAAAAAAAAAGAAAAAGAAATATCTCTGCATTAAAGTAACACAATCGATAAAATGTAGAAAGAAAAAATACAAGTCATGGGATAGAACAGTAGCATGTGAGTTTTTTTTAATGATATTATAAAACATAACAATTATAAGGTGTATAATGTCCTAATTATGTACAGGGTTGATTAACTGGTTTTGTAAAGTCTTTGTTTTTTCTGTTATCACAGTATTTTAGGGTTGAGAGATACATAATTTCATGAATAAGTTAAAACAACATTTGAATAAAAGTAAAAAATATTTTCTCCATATTTCCTTTTCATTAATTTGTGAAAACATCGAAACACATAACACTCTTGAAATTGTGTGAGATAGACATGTGACTAATTTTGTCTGGCTGAAAGAAATTACAATATTAAAGATACAAATACAAGAATTTTATGTTTATATTGGAATCCAGATAACTTAATCTTATGTCAGATTCTTCCTGTAATTAAAACAAAGCAAGAGGTTTTTCGAGTCCATTTATTTATTTCATCTTTTGTTAAGAAAGTACAATGTTATCTTGATTTGGGAACTAAAAATTCTGTCATTTAAATAGGGCCACACTAGTTATTGTAATATACATGTAATTATTTGTTTTCAGGTCATTTAAAAAATTCGTCTTGCAGAAAAGTCTATGTAAACATTACAACATCTTTATTGACACGCATTTTGCATGTAGGCCTACATGATTGTACATGTATCAGTAAAAAAAAGTATCCCATGTCCGTTAGGTTTTGTTTTTTTGAGGTCATCAAATTTGTCACTGGTACAAGTAATACATACAAGCAGGTCACAGTCTCATGTAAAAGACTTTGAGAGCATTTCATATGAAAAAAATGTTTTTTAAAGATGGTATTCTATATTTGTAACATGTTTTGTTTCTTTATAAAACTGACAAATAGAAGTAGTTAAAAAAATCATAAATAGATAAAAGAAGGTGCTTACCACTTCAAGTTTCCAATTTTTTAAAGAGGTATAAAATGCAAAGGCAAGAATAAAACATTCAAAAACATGAAACAAGGGATACTCTTTAACAATCTTACCATGAAGACACTTCACTCTCAACAACCAGCAGTGTAGCAAATTTATCTGTGTTGCTAAACTCAGTGCTAAACAGGCTAGACATACTTGTAATTATGTCTTGCATGTACCAGTAGCGTGACACTGTGTCAATCACTTATGTCTGACAGATTTTAACTTGTTGCAATTTATTATTGTATGAAAGGGTAGCATTGTTCCTATGGCATTTTTATTTTGTTTGGTGGCCTTTATTTGATCACAAGAAATTATAATTATCAAAATTGCTGTCTTGGTTGTATTGAAATTGTCCTTCTCTCTTTGATCATTGCTTTTCAACCAGTTGAAAATCTATGGTACAATAAGCTTAGAATTTTAGGGTGAAGAAAATATACCGATATTATTTGTTGGTGAAATAATAAAGAGCTCTGAGCAAAGACATTTAATATGAACATATCACACAAGATAAATGTATCAAAGTATCATTTTTCCATTCTTCCGTTGTCCCAAAGGCACCCAAGTTGTGCACAAGAGAATCACAAGGGACGGCATAAACAGTTCTTAACAGTGTTTGCTCTCTCTCTCTCTCTCTCTCTCTCTCTCTCTCTCTCTCTCTCTCTCTCTCCCGCTCTTTCTCTCTCACTCACACTCTCATTCTATATTTTTATATCTTCATCCTTTCTGTGACAAGTTCTCATTTCTAACACACCCTTCTTTCTCCTTTCAACAGAAAATATACCCAGTAACACACTTTTTGTTTTTTTATAACATTTACACCGTTACTATTTTCCCATTTTCTTCTCACATAAGCTATGGCTTGATAGACAAAAATACTGTTGTTGTTGTCCCCGAGACTGCCACGTTATTTTCATTAATGCTTTTACCAGTCACCAAACGGCAGAAACTGCACCATTCCAAAGAAACCGAAAGAAAATTAAAAAATTGAAAATGGGTAAATGAGGAGAAAATAGGTTTCTACACAACATGAAAATATTTGTTTTAAATCATAAAACACATTTTCACAACATAAAGCAAACAAAAGAAAATAACAAAGTGTACATGAATAAGATAAGAAATGAATACTTAAACTTAAAGAAAATAAATTATATTCATATAATGCCAGTCAAAAATGTTGGTAAAGTTATTTGAGGTGGGAAAAAGCCCAACCAAGTTCTTGGAAAATCTGTTAACCTAACAATGAAAGAAATCGTACAAACACAGAATAAAGAATGGTGGAAGGTTTGAAAAACCTGCTAGCAAGGTAGTGTCAATGATATTGTGTGACAAATGAATAAAAGTAGAGGCGAAGTGGAGAGGAGGTAGATGGCGTTGGAGAAAAAACAGAATTGGATAATAAGTCACAATTAAGCTTACATAATTTTATTCCAATAACATTATTTTTTTTTCTCAACTAATAAGAAAACTGAAACTAATTTGTTGGTTAAGTTTTAAAAATTGAAAAATACAACTTAAAATTATTTACTCGATTCTGATACTTTTGATTTATTCATTAGGCTACATAACAAACAAAGTAACATTTGGATGTCAAAGAGGAAGGAAAATAGTCAATCTCACAATTTTTTTTTTGAATTGAGACTCTGACTTGAATGTGTGCCTGAATATCTATATTACAGCTGGGACTAAACTATGCTCTTATTTGAAGTAACAAAGTTGTGGAGAAGATAAATGGAAAATGTCACGGAATATGATCTGCCTTGAGAACATATAATACGGTGAAGTTGATAAGGGGTTATCTCTCTCTCTCTTTCTGATCAGAGATTACTACAAAATCTACTTTGAACTTGCAAGATTTTCGGGTTTGAAAAAGAAGTGTTTGAGAATTTCACTTATTGTAAATACCAAATTTCTTGATATATGTAAATAGATATTTTCTCTACAATATGAAACAACATGAGCCCATTTTTTGTATGGTAATTTTTGCACAGGAAAGTTTTAAAATACTAATCGACTTAATTAAAATATATTTTAAAGAAGAATACATGTCGTTTGAGTTTTTTGTTTTTTCAAATATATTTAAAAGATGTACAAGGAAGAAAAAAATTCTAATAATCCTTAACACTATAACAACTCGATACTTTAGTGTTGATACTTATAGGGGAAAAAAGCAAAATGAAAAAAGTTAATTGTATCAGGAATTAAATTTTATTCTAAAATGACTTCATCCTGTTTTACTGGCTTTGTCTGATGATGGTTTTGGACTCTGAAAGGATACATTCTATAATTCCCTGAGATACGAACTAGGTGTCATTACTAAGACTAAAAAACAAAATTTGGCTGGTTAAACAGAACAGAAAAAAAAGTTTGGTCTCCTTTTAGGTGGAAACAAATGGCAGAAAATAAATACAACGATAATACTGTATCACATTTAACATCAAGTAAATAACTTAAATCAAAATTAATTGAAACAAAAATATAAGAAAATGAGAGTACAAAACAAAATAAAAAATACACTTTCCTGCGCAATGTAAAGAAAAACAATTTACAGAAGGTTATCTGATTGCACATGCCAGTCAAGGAGAAACTACCAAAACTCTTTAGTTAGTTTTTAAACTGCACTATTGAAAAAATGTGTCTTAGTCAAGTTCATCACTATGTCAAACTGGTCTCATCTCAAACTTAAAATCACCCTAATTTTTTTTTCTTCTTTCATCTCTCTATACAAGATTTAATTTGTTAAATTAAAGTTTTTAATTCCTTTATTTATTGTCCCCAATTAAAATAAAAATTTTTTTTACCTATTGTCTAAATAGACTGGCTAGCCTTACAGATACCTGATTTGAAACAAAAAATAATGAAAAAGAAACAAAAACACAAGAAAGCTAAATGAAAAAAACAACAAAACCCCATTGGTATGGATGACTCAAAACATTCACTTTTCACTGTACTTATCAAATGGAGGAGTTTGAGAGAAGGCTTTTAGCAGACCAACGGTTAAAGAATTTCGAGAGAAATTCTACTTTCTGCCCTGCATTACCTTCATCCTCCAGATGATGATTCTCACAACACATGGCAGCCTCGAGGCAGTAATTGTCAAGATTGTCCCCCAGATCTGTCCCCACTACCTGAGCGATCGTCTTCATCAGTTCCTCGAGACTTCCCCTGGCAAGCAAAGCCCCGCCTCTTACTGGAATGCCCTTTTTTCTCTGACCCCCCTCTCCCAATCCGAAAATATTTAGACACCGATGGTGAAGAATTTGCTGAAGATGTCGACGGTATGTTTGGTCCTTCTCCTCCGCCACCTTCAATTCTTTTGGACCTTTCACTTTCTTCCTGCTTACCCCCCTCTGATCCTCCTGCCCGCTGATGTTCTTTGAGCTTCACCAAGCAAATGTTCTCCTCACTGCTTTTATCTTTCTTTCCAATTCCACCAAAAGATGCTGACCTCCAGCTTTTGCTCTTCGCTTCTTTTTTAGTACCTTTTTCTTCACCGGCATCCTTCTCCTGGAAAGGAATGAGTCTGATATTAACATTCTCCACCACTGTGTCTTCATCTTCCTCTAACTCATCTTCCTCTTCCTCTTCTTCCTGCTGCTTTTTATTTGCTCTATCGCTTTCTCTCTTGTCCGCATTAAGTTTATCTTCTTTTCTGTCCTTATCTGCAACTTCTGCTCGCTTTTCTTCCATCCTTTTATTGACAGCTCGGGCTTCCATTAGCCAGTTCTCACGGTTCTGTCTACATCCCTCCAGCAATGGGTTTAGTCGACTTGAAACAAGACTGATTGCCTGATGATGAAAAGAAAAATAGATAGCTGAGAAATATTTTTTCACCAAGGAGCACGACTTTCATTATTGTGTTGAAAGATCCAGAAGAGTTGACCTTTTGCCTGAACTTGACTTCATGCCTTATCTTCCTTCATCACACAAGTCTTCATCAAAGATTTACAGTAGGCTACCCTGGAAGTCTTTGTCCCACAATCAACTTGGCAAATTGGAAGTAAATGCTGCACCAACATGTTTCCATGCAATCGTCGGCTTATTGATACAATTTGTAGGCCGTCTCATATTTTTTTTCTCTTTTTTGGGGGGCATCTGCCTTGAGGGTTATTATTCAAAATCATAAGTCCATCTTAAAACTCCAATGTTTTATACATTTTAAATAATTAAATAGCAAGAACAAAACTAATGTGCAAATTTCCAGTCTCAAGCCACCTCTCTTTTCCATGTATTAAAACTGTTGCTCTTTCTGATAATCTTATACCAATTTTAGTTCTTTATAAACATGTATCAGAAATTCAGAGTAACCTCTCACCTCATAAACAGGCATGCAGATGTCGTCAATGAAGCCGACCTGTAGGTCTGGTAATTTATCTGCCTGCTCTCTGTCCATCATAGCCTTTGAAAATAATATTGCAACATAATGACAAAGTTTATTGTGACAGCATTAGGGTAGATTAAAATATCTGAAACAGTGTTAAATGTAGGGTGCAGAAAGTTAAAGAAACAAACTAAAATAGGAGAAATATTTTTATAACAGTATTATGCAAAGGGAATTCCATTTTTTCTCTTTTTAAAGTAAGTTCAAGATTTTTTAGAGTTGTTATTTACAATTTTTTGACACTAAGAAAAAAAAAAGTGTTTGATGTAGTAGAGCTGTGGTAGGTACATTAATAATAATTGAAAGACTATTTTATGCAGAAAAAGAGAAAAATGATAAAAAAAATTTACAAAAACAAAAATCTCTTGAAAAACTTATTATGTGAGCAATTAAACGACTGACTCTTAGAAATTACAAGCTCTGAAAAATAACACAGGCATTGTAACGTCATATAAACCTCAAAAGTCTAAAATTTGGATTTCAACTTACAGCTTACAACTTAACTGAAGACTATTATTCAACCTGAAGTAAATTTTTTTTTATTTCACACATATTTGAATTTAAATTTACGAGCTATGATTTAGAATTCGATCTAAAGGTTAAGAAAATAAAAAAAGCTTTACAAAACCAAGGAATATATGGTTTGACTCACAATGGGTTTCATATGAAGTGTTTCTTTTTCCAGATCCCCTTGTTCAAAAAACTCACTTGCCACAAGACTGGCCACCTAAAAAAAACGAAAAAAAAAAAACCCCAAACAAAAGTCAATGTTTTGTACACCAAAAAAAAAAGAAAAAAACAAAAAAAAGTAAAATATTTTGTTAAACAGAAACATAGCATGCTGACATCTCTGGTTCTGTCACTGCTCTTAAATTGACTTTTTTTTGTTGCAAACAATCGTCGTCGTCGTCGTCGTCATCGTCATCGTCATCGTCATCATCATCATCATCATCATCATCATTATTATTATTATTATTATTATTATTATTATTATTATTATTATTACGGGGGCGCCCTGGGTTAGAACATCGACTTCCGACGCAAAGGGTCCAGGTTCGAGTCCTGGCAATTTCGCTCCCTACTGGTTGGGTCGGTGTCAGTATAATGTGATCGGCTGGGACAGGAGTCATGGCATCTCCACCCTGTCTCGTGTGCGGCAGCATATAAAATTGTCAGACGTCAGTCTTGGGACTATATAGTGCTGATGTTGGATGTTAAACCTAATTTATGAAGATTATAATTGAGTATGATCTGGACCCTGTAAAGCTGCTGTAGTCACTACCATGTCTCAATAATATTAATATTATACTATGTTCTTGTCTATTTTCTCTTTATTTCACTTTTACTTTTCCTATCATCTGTTTATCAAACTTCTTTGCAATGCAAATAACTTAAACCTGGCTTCCATTCTCTGTTCATTGTTACCATTTTCTACTTAACTAACTCAGTTTCCTTATTTTTCTGCTCCTGAGGTTAACAGACGATATACCTTTTTCTGTATTTCCCAAGGTTTAGAAATGGCAGACACATCACTGGCAGTCATCATCATGGACCTGTAACACAATATGAACACACACATTTCTCAAAACACTTATCTCTACATCTTATCTATTATAGTCCGATGTTTGTTGTCATACACAAAACAAAGCCGATACAAATTTTTTGTTTAAAGATATGAAATTTTGTAGCTACAGTCCAGCAATTAAATATGGTATTTGTAAAATTTCAATCTACAATATGACAACATTAGGCAACTTTGTGTGATTCTTTATACATTTTTTCCTGGGGAATAAAAAAAAAATCAAAGTCTCTAAGTTTCCATGCCAATGATGGACATTCTACTAACCGTAGAAGATTTCTGTTATTATCGTCATGCCAGTTAGAGTCTCCAGATTTCACAAGGTGAAAAAATTTGCCTCGGTGCCTGAAACAAGTGATAAGAATTTCATTTAAAAAATATGAGACATTATATCAAAGCTTTCACCAAATATAAAAGGAAGTCCATTTAGAAGCTTTGTACTTGAGCTAGTCACTGTAGGCATACAATAAAAATTCTTTTAACAGTTGCCAAACATAAAATAAAGAGTATATTCCACTTAGCTTTATGAAAAATGTTCTTACTCTTGTTATATCTTCTTTTGTATTAAGAATTAGATAATCTCCCTTCAGATAGAAGCTCTTAGTTTCCTAAAGGCACCTCCCAAGTCTGATAAATTACTTGCTGTTACACAGAGGAAATATATCAAGACATCTCTCTCAGCCAATAACATTATACGACACTTATTAACTAGTAAAGGACAAGGCAACCTGATCGGTAGACAAATCAGGAACCTTTAGGCGAAAAGACACACACACTACCAACTGAATTACTTCACCCCCAATAATATTTTAGGGAGAAAATAAAGTTTGTTTAATGGCACTTGAAAGAAAAGAAAAGAAGAAACAAAACACTTTGTCAAAAACAAATTGCATGAGTTTTTTAAACCTCATTTGAAATGAATGTTACAGACCTGAAGTAAAGCGCTAGATCAGTAGACAATATGGCATTCTCTAAAAGCATCAGGACTTGGTCGTAGGCGTCATGGGACAGGTTGCGAAAAATATCACTGCCCTGAAAAAAACAGAGAAAAAGTGAATTTGAAGACCATGGAACCATGGAATGTAACGAGAACTTTATGAGAGAAACCATTTAAGAGTAAAAATAGAATAATACCAAACGTAAAAATATCACATAACACTTTGAAAAATAAGTCATGAATCAATAAAAAATATGAACAAATGATCCTGCTGTGTTGGTATATTAAATAGAAGTTGAAATCTCTTCTTACTGCATGTCAATCTTCAATTCTTCATAGTTAGCACTCTACTTTGGACTGAAATGTTAACAAATACAGTACATTTTTCCTATCTATAAATGCTCAATTGATTATCCAATAGATACATTTAAAAAAAAGTGATTATGTACCACTCACTTTCGTTGATAGAATCATAATGCACTGGTCAAAATGGTGATGCTCCATTGTGGAGGTGCCGTATAGCTCAGACAGAGGACTCATTGTTCTAGAATTAAAAAAAACAACAAAAAACTATGTTGAAAGCCATTCTTTCATGCTGCTTTCTCTAATAAAAAAATTTTGTATTATGAACTCCTCATGACACTCGTGTGGCGAACTGGCGCATGTGGTAGAGTGTTGGTCTCACAATTGGAAGTCCGCTGTTTAGAAACCCAAAAATTGAAAAAAAAATGTATTTGTCCCCTTATGGTTGGTTCAGTGTTAGTATAATGTGACTTGCTGTGACATGAGTCCTGATATCTGCGCATGGAAAATTGTCAGACATTAATCTTGGGACCCGTCTACAATATAGCTTTGCTGCTGACTTTAGGCGTTAAGAAACTCACTCATTCACTCTTCATTGCATCAGGTTTCTTACTGGTTGCGAAATAGACATGTACTTAAAAAAATAAAATCTATTTGGTCTATTGGCAACATAAATACTAAAAAGAATCAAGTGATTTTGTAGGATTGAAACTTAAATAATATAGAAATCTATTCATTAACTGGCTTCATAAAATACATTGAACTACCCCAGTTTTTTTCCAAAGCAATATGAATCCAGAAAAAATGTCAGCATGTGTAAACCAAGTTCATTTCAATTCCGCAGATCCGCAGATAAAAAAGAAATTATTTGTATCCGTGTATTTTATTAATGCTAAGCTTAAAGCATACAACAAATGGATAAGACAAGCTGCAGAATTAAAAGTAGGTACTCACTTTTGTTGGAACTGGTTATTGGTACCTCTGTGGTCCAGGTCATGACAGAGACACCCAACCATCAACGCCAGGCACTCAACGTCAGTGAGGATGTTGTTCATCTGTCCGGCCTACAGGCACAATGCAGCCCCCCAAAAGTTATGGGATAGTTGTATAAAATTTATCTTCGTGTTAAACATTTATGGTTTTTAAATTAATCAAAATTTTTATAGTAAACATGCAAAAGCATTGAGAACATTAAAAAAAATTGTACTTTGGGCATTTTCAACCATATTGTGTTATACTTCCTGGTGGTACACGTACCAACATGCGGAGTAATGTTATTTTTATGGATTCTTCAATGAACACATAAGCAAATGTAATAATACCATTGTGGTAGAATCACCAGTAATGCTGATAAAAAAAACACCAAAATGTTTGTACAATAGAGAGATGTAAAAAAAAAGAAAAGAACGAGGCTTACGGTAAAAAAGGTGCTTGAATTATGACGATGTAAAGGAGTAAGTAAAGAAAAATATGAAGGAAAATATAAGGATGGTTGTGACATAAAATAAAATACTCCAAGTATAAACGACTACATTTGGAATGAAACATATTATAGTGCATTTAAAAATTGTCATTTATGTGGAGTCAGTTCAAGAGGTTAAAAAGATTCTACTAGAGCATAAAAGCGTGTATTTAGCCTGACTGTGCACTTAAAAGATCTGTACTTTAGCAGGCTGGTGCAGCACCCACCTTGAGCATGCAATACATGGTCTGTGTGACATTAAAGGCGTGCCTCCAGTTGTGGTATGTGACATTGCGGTAATTTTTTTTTACACTTAACATCCACCTACAAAAAATCTGAGGAAACAGAGATAGAAAATTTAATACATTGTAAGTTTATTCTTGATCTTTATCTAAAGTAAAAAAAGAATAATTCTTCTGAAGATCATTAGACTCTAGTAAGTTTTTCAAGTAATGATCATGGAATAACCTTAATAACAAATCCCTTAATTAAATAAAAGCCAGACTTTAATTTTAAAATAATAAGTAAAAAGAAAAAGAAACAGAATTGTAAAATAGGATCTTATAATATGAATTGCACAAAGCAATATTTTTCCTACTTAAACAGCAGATAACATGTGAGATCTTGGGCACAAAGTTTATCCAAATTCCAATGAAAGAAAAAAATCAGCAAAATGCGAAAGGGTATACATATACGACTTAAGAATCGTCAGGAAAAATAATTATATTCTCAGTTTAAAACCACGAAAACAGTTTAAAATTAAAGTCACCTCCCTCCCTTTTTTTAAAATGGACATTA